>CM035235.1:58237401-58837401 GCA_020226215.1 Sindora glabra | reverse complement strand
AGGTTAATCCATTCATTTTATGAATATAATAAAGGTTGCTATTTTTAAACCTTATGATTGATTATGTACATTTCCTATCGATACTAGAAAGCCTCCTCAATTAAGTTTTCATCTAAGGTTGAGAGGAGCAACAAATCATTATTTGAGTTCTAATTAAGATTGATCGTAAATAGTCTATGACCTACAACAAATCCTAAGTCTACATTTACACTATAATAGATTTGTCAAGTAATAATAAATCTTTTCTATGTTTAATATTATTCTTTTCCACATGATTCAATTTGGGTTATTTTTTTTATTAAACTTTAATTTAGCAATTAATATTAGAGCCCTTGAATCATGTGAATTAAATATATTATTATATGAATTCATGAATAAAATTTTATTTTTATAATTTTATATCATGCAATGAATGTATTCTAGATCGAATTTTGTTATGAATCACAAAATATATCATAACCTTTCATATATATTTATTTTTCTATTATATATATTATTTTTCATATATTATATGTGCTAAAAGTCGAATTTTTTAATGATGATAACTGTTGTCACTAAAGATTGAATTTTCCCATTCTATATTTCAAAGTAACTTTAGCGACGATATTTGTCATCGCTCAAGGCTATTTTTTCCTACCAAAATTTTTTTCACCTGAAAAAATTTATGCCTATGGGTTTTTGATGTATCGGCAATAACTTTGTCATCAGTAAAAGTTTAGCAATGCATCACTCATGATTGGATTTTTGTCATCACAAAAATTGTTGTCGATGTTTGCATTATTTCTTGTAGTAAACATTATTGATGTACCTTCAAACCCTTAGTAGTTAGATACTAATATGATTATTCATGTGACTAATTATTTTCAAGTGTTGATAAATTTGAGGAAACCAATGAAGGAGAGTTAATTAGAAGACTAAAAAATGGAGATAAAATTAAAGTGGAGCATATAGGATTAGTAAAGTTGAAGTTAAAGATTGGACATGAGCTTTTATTGAATAATGTAATGTATGTACCTTCTACAAGAAGGAATTTAATTTTAGTTGTTACTTTGGATTTTGTTGGATATTTTTATTATTTTGGAAATAAAAAAGAAGAATTATTTTACAAATCTGCTATTGTTGGTATTGATTCTATGTGTGATAGTTTATATGGAGTTGGTTTAGATCTTAATTTCGTAAACTCAATAAATTTTATTATAGAAAAGAAATGGTGTCGAATTGATGAAAAATCCTCAATGTTGTGGCATAGATGATTAGGACACATCTCTAAAAATAGAATTCAAAGACTTGTAAAGGGAAAATAACTTTATGATCTGAACTTCTTGAATTTTGGGACATATATAGATTGTATTAAAGAAAAACTTACAATTAGAGTTAGAAAGGGTAAGAAAAACAAAGGGAAAATGTTCTAGAACTCATCCACACTGATATTAATGAGCCTATCACATCTAATCCTATAAGAGGCTATGAATACTTCATCACAATCATTAATAACTACTCCAGATTTGGTTGGATAGAATTGCTTAGTGAGAAGTTAGAATCATTAGAAGTCTTTAAGTTATTCAAGATGATAATTAAATTGAAACTAAAGAAACAAATAAAGTGCATTAATTCTGATAAATGTGGTAGTATTATGATAAGTACAATGAAATAGGAAGAATCCTTGGTCCTTTTGCAAGATACCTACAAGATTGTGAAATTTAAGCAATTTACAATATGCCTGGTACACTAGAGCAAAATAGAATTGCAGAAAGGAGGAATAAAACTTTTATGGATATGGAAAGGTGCATGCTAGCCCATACTTTATTACCCTAATTCTTATAGAGTGATGCATTAAGAATAGCAACATACATTCTAAATCAGATTCCCAGTAAGTCAATACCTAAAACCCCTTACAAACTGTTATATAGGAAAAAGCCTAGTTTGAGGTATTATTGAGTTTGGGGTTGCAAAGCTAAAGTAAAGCCACACATTTCGTCCATAAGAAAACTTGATTCAAAGACTATTAATAGATACTTCATTAAGTACTGCAGTGGATCAAGAAGAAGTAGGTTTTACTATCCAATTCATTCAACTAGAGTAATTAAGTCTAATCAAGTTATCTTCTTTGAAGATAAGTTGGATAGTGAGAGCCAAAAACCACGCATCATAAATTTCTTTAAAGATAGAACAATTGTCCTATTAGCACTAATATTGGAAAAGTCATTTTTTGTTATTCCACAGTTAATCCAATATAGCCAATTATAGAATATATTGAACTGGATGAAGTAAATGAAGAAATTCTATTGACGAGATCTCATAAAGTTCACAAATCAATAATTCCTAATGATTATCTAGTATATCTACAAAAGTATGAATATGATATTAATGATGATACTGATCCTATAACCTATTCTCAAGTTATATATAGTTCAAACTATTCGAATTGGATGAATATTATGAAAGATGAGTTAGCTTTAATGCATGAGAATCAAGCATGGGATCTAATGGAACTTTCTATAAGTTGTAAGCCAGTTAAATGTAAATGGGTCTTCTAGACCAAGAGGGATGCTCAAGGTGAAGTTGAGAGGTACAAGACTAGATTGGTAGCAAAAAACTACACTTAAAAAAAAGGAATTGACTACAAAGAAACTTTTTAACCAGTTTCAACCAAAGACTCATTCCATGTTATCATAGCTTTAGTGGCTCATTTTAATTTAAAGCTACATTAGATGAATGTAAAGACAACTTTCCTAAATGGTGATCTAACAAAGACTGTTTATATAAACAGGTCAAATGGTTTCTAAGAAAAAGAAAAAGAGCACTTTGTATGTCAGCTTAAAAAGACCATTTATGACTTAAAACAAACTTCTAGACAATGGTACCTCAAGTTTGATGAAGTAGTAACTTCTCTTAGGTTTAAGAAGAATACAATAGATCAGTGTATTTATATGTTGATGAATGCAAGTAATTTTGTTATTTAGTACTATACGTGAATCTCCTTGTAAGCAATGACATGAACCTGCTGACTGAGACAAAACAAATATTACCCAAATATTTTGATATGAAAGATCTTTAAAATGCCTCTTATATTCTGGGGATAGATATCTGTTGTGACGAATCTTGAGATTTACTTAGTTTATCTCAACATACTTATATTAAGAAAGTACTAAAAATATTTAATATATCAACTTGCTCTCTTAAGTTTTCACATCAATTTCAAAAAGGAAAATTTTTTGAAAGGCCCAGTGTCCTTAAAATGATGTTGAAATAAAAAAAATGAAAAATTTCCTATATGCATCGGTTATTGGTAGCCTAATGTATGCTTAAGTATGTATATATCCTAATATAATTTATGCTATTAGTATATTGGGAAGACACTTAAGTAATCATCATCAAAGACATTGGATTGTTATAAAAAGAGTTATGAAGTACGTACAAGGTATAAAAGATTACATGCTAACCTATAAGAGATCGACAGATCTCATAATTATAGGCTACTCAGATTCAAATTTTGTTAATTGTCTAAATAATCATAAATCTATATTTGAGTACATCTTTATGATGGTAGGAAAAGCTATGTCATGAGAAATTGTTAAGTAATCCTTAATAGCAACCTTTACTATGAAAGTAAAATATGTTGCATGTTATAAAGCCATTTGCACTATTGTATGGTTAAGGAACTTTATGACTGGTTTTGAGATTATTGAGAGCATCTTTAAACCCTTGACCATCTATTACAACAATGCTATTGTCATAAACTTCTCTCATAATAATAAAAGTTCTAGCCGTATAAAGCATTTTAATATAAAGTATTAACTTATGTGAGAGAAGGTACATGAGTATATCATATATATTGAACATATTTTCATAGATCGTATGTTCACAAATCCACTAACCAAAGGCTTAATAATAGAAATATATTATGATCATATAATTAATATAGGATTAGCTAAGTTTATTAATATTTTGGGTTAATAGGAGTTCTATGATGTAAATTATTTTCTCAAGATGTATATAAATAAAATATTTATAATGAAATATTCATATTTTGCTATATATAGTGCATATTTTGTTACAGCATATTTATAAATACGTTTAGACCCTATTTTAATACTATGCTAAGAATTATAATTCTTATTTAACATCTTAGATGAATGCTTCGACCCAATGTGTAAAGATTTATATATGATTGTCGCAATTTTTATTATATAGATCTTATTAAACACAATCTTGTTATGTATATCCTTATCGGATATTGTATATGGTTACTAAAGTTAAGTGTATAGTATATATATTTCATTGATATTCCTATCAAATATTATATTTTATATTATTGGACATTTATAATCTCAATTTAGACTAATAGGTGTAAAGATGCTACAGTTTTCTTTTACATCTTATTAAAGCGGCCTCTATTATTGAATTATATGATCAAAGTGGAAGGTCATTAGATATTCTATTGTGGATCCATTAATTTAATAATAAAACAAGATGTGAAAGGGTTTAACTAAATATTAAATTGACTGAATAGTTTAAGACTAGTAGTAATCTAACCTAACTAATATGATAATAGTTAGTTCTTGACGATGAATCAATCCACTAATATTATCAATATAAATAAGGATTATTACTCCTAAACTCTATAATTGATTCTGTACACTCCCCATCAATATCAAAAAGCCTTCTCAATTAAGTTTTCATCTATGCACTCCCCTTCAATGCTAAAAAATATCTTCAATTAAGTTTTCATTTAAGGTTAATAGAAGCAACAAATCCTTATTAGAGTTCATAATTAAAACTGATCATAAATAGTTCATAACTTGCAACAAATCTTGATTTCACATTTATCTCATAATAGATTTATTAGGTAATAATAAATTTTTCTATGTTTAATATTATTCTTTTTCACATGATTCAATTTGGGTATTTTTTTATAAAATTGTAATTTTAACAAAATTACTTAGAAAGTGCGATTTCCAATAAAATAAAAGACTATATAACTAATTAATATAATGGAAGTAGCAAAATTTTTTAGGAAATCCTCTTTTCCGCAAAATAGAGGAAGTTGCTAACCTACCTTCTTGCAGGTAAGAAGAATTTCCTTCTAGAACTTCTCATTCCTATTATCAACCAAAGAAAAAAAAAACACACTTTTCTAAAAGTTTATTGACGAATTTATTTTCTAAAAGGCTTAACTTCTTACAAGAACTTTTTCTTACATGAAGCATACAACTTCTTTTTCAGTTTATTAGTGATTAAGTAGATCTTCTAAGATTCATGACTATTAGTATTTAGTCAATTCATTGAACTAGGAGTTTTATTCATTAAAGTTATCAATTAATCATTAAGGGTGCCATGGTTTTAGATGTCTATAGAGTTACAAGCTAGAGCTTTTCTATGTATTTATTAGTAGTTAAATGAATCAATATATATAAGTTACATCAATAACCTTTAATTTCAATGGTTGAAACCATTGGTTCTAGGAATCTAAATTTTCAAATTTCTATATAACGAGATGGACTCCTCCCATTCCCAAAACTTTTTCTATCAATTTTCTCATCACGCAACTTATACTAGAATCTCTTTGAAATTATGGTTGGCTCTCTTAAAACATTTTAGTGTTTAGAATTCACTTTTATAATTCCAAATTAAGCAGTTTAAAAATTGTCTTTTTATATTGACTATTAATCGTACAACTTATACTAGAATTTCTTTGAAATTGTACTTAGGTCTCTTGAAACGTTTAGTAGTGTTTAGAATTCACTTTTATAATTTCATATTAAGCAGTTTAGAAATTGTCTTTTTATACTGATTATTAATTAAGAATAGTTTAGAAGTGCTTAGAATCATCTCTTTGTGCCTATAATTTCTCCCTTATAACCATGCAAGTTTAAAGTTGTTTGTTAGATATTCCACTTCCCCAAACACCTTCTCGCCATTCCTATAGCCATTCTAAGTTTTTGTCACCATCATTATTAATTTTTCTACAATCTGAGTTCAAATGGTTTTTGATCTCATAATTTCTTCTAAGAAGAAGGTAATTAAGTGTATTTTATAAATATATATATATATATATATATATACACTACAGTAAAAAAGACTTTTAGCAGCGACATTTGTCATCGTTAAAAAGTATTCGGTCGTCGCTAAAGAAAAAGTCATCGCTAAAAATGTCGTCGGCATAGCTTCGTACCTGAAAAGGTCATTAGCGATAACAAATTGTCGTCGCTAAAAGTACGACCTTTTGCGACGACAATGTCATCGTAGAAAATAATTTTCAAATTTAAAAAATTTTAAAATTTGATTTTTAGCGGCAACATTTGTCGTCGTTATAAGCAAAAAAGTCATTGTTAAAGATCTGACTTTCAGCAACGACAAAGTTGTCGCTGAAAGAAAAACCATTAGCACGTCGCTAAAAGTAAAAAGTTATCGCTGAAAGTTTAATCTTCACTGATGCACTTTTTTATGGTTTTCAGGTTAAAGGGCAAGGTGGCCATTGTCACAGGTGCAGCTGGCGGGATAGGAGCAAAAGCTGTGAAATTATTTTTGGAAAACGGAGCATGCGTAGTTGCAGCAGATGTCCAAGATGAGTTAGGTAGCCAATTCACAACTTTGTTAGCCTCAGAGAAAGTAAGCTACCACCATTGTGATGTTAGGGATGAGAAACAAGTTGAGCAAACAGTCACTTTTACCTTACAAAAATACGGCAGCTTGGACATCATGTTCAGCAATGCTGGAATCCTGGGCCTAAACATCACTTCTGGCATTCTTGATCTTGATCTGAGCTAATTTGACAATACCATGGTTGTCAATGTCCGCGGCATGACTGCATCAATCAAGCACGCTGCTCGGGCCATGGTGGCCGGGAAAATCCCCGAATCCATCATATGCACCGCAAGCGTGGCCGCTGCGGTTGCCTGATGTGGCCCTCACAATTATACTACTTCCAAGCACGCCATTGTGATCAGAGTTAACTGCATTTCACCATTTGGAGTTGTGACGCGGCTTACGTGTTATGCGCTGCATAAGGAGGCAGATGAAGTTGAAGCTTGTACTTGTGCTATTGCCAATTTGAAAGGTGTTGCATTGAAGGCTGTCGTCGCTGAAAGTCTTGCATTTTCAGCGATGACAATTAAGGCCAAATTTTCCTGCCAAAAATTTTTAGGCTTTTAGCGATGACTTTTGTTGTCACTAAAAGCCTAATTCCTTCCCGCCCAACTTTCTGATTTCCTCTAAAAAGTCATGCCATTTTTACCGACAACATTGTCATCGGAAATACTTTTAGCAACGATCGAATTTTTATCACCGCTAAAAACGTCATCGTTGTTGCTCCTTATTCTCATAGTGATATATATAGTAGTGTTTCATATTGCGTAGATTTAACACATGCATTGTCAAGCATGGAGACATGCGACATGCATAGTATCAGTTAAACTAATCCTCGATGTTTAATGAAAGGCAAATAGAGTAAAGTTTCATTTGTTTTATTTATGTCATGCAAGTCCTAGAGATAATGATGACATTAATTTTTACAAATAGTATTACTAAGATAGAAAGCATGTTAATAAGGAATAAATTTTTAGTCATTAACCATATTCATACCATAATACTTGAATCTTTCACTACTTTCATTTATTCGATTTGTATTATTAAATGTGATATTACTGTCATGGGAGGAATAAGAATGCATATCGGATATATTTGTATATTAATGTCACAATGTGAGTGAATTGAATTGGAAATTTTTTCATACAAAGCCTCACCTAGTGGGAAGTTGGGAAGCAATGGACTTAAGGTCACCAGCCGAGAGAGCATATACTTTAACTTCTGACACTGTTTCCACCATTTTAGTTGAAATGGGAAGAATATGATCAGATGAAGAGTTGGGGTTTGATAGGGAATTCCATAGAGGTGTCCCGATCTTCACGATGTAAGCAAATAAAGTAAATAAAAAATAATGTAAAAGAATGATATAAGCACCACACTCCAGAAATGAGGAAGGAAATTGGGAGTGATAAGCTCTGACTTGGGTGGCTCGATGACTTAACGAATGCAAGCAACCAACCAACGTTATAAGGAATGCGACCTACTACTTAGACCACTTGTCTAACCATGAACACGAATTGACCAATCCACACAACAACGCACCTGGGTTGAAGCACAAATTGGGGGCTTTTATGAATTTGAATCACCAATCTTATAAAGGAAGATTGACAAAGCAAGGTTTCATAAGAGTAAAAGAAGATAATATTCTCACACTTTGGAGAAGAAACACTTAAATTTGTGTATTATTCATGAAATGCCTCATTTTAAGTTACATAGATTCCTATTTATACTACTCTTAGGAAAATACAAATAGTAAATGCCATATTTGGAAAAATACAAAGCTTTGACTATCATTAAATTAAAAATGGAAATAATCCTCAGATTTTTCTTATTTGTTATATTTCCGATTAGGAAAATATTTCTTGATTTGCTACACTCCATGTCTAGATTCATTGTATCATATATTTGGAAATTATCTTCAGATTCATTGCGCTCCATATTAGGATAATGTTTCCACATTTGTTGCGCTCTATATTAGGATAATGTTTCCACATTTGTTGCGCTCCATATTAGGAAATTATCTCATAATTATCTCATATGTCTAGGTTCATTGACTCCGAATTAGGAAATTATCTCCTAATTTGTCATGCTCCATATTGGGAAAATGTGTCTAGATTCGTTGCACTTCGGATATCTTCAGATTTCATGGGCTCGGATAAGCAACACTTCAGCTCTACTTACTTCTTCTACTTGGGCTTCTTGGGCCAGGAATGCATTCACATGGGCTCCAATTCCTTTTTGTATCCTTTTGAGCCTTCCTCTTGTTATTGGGCCTTCACTTAATATTAAATCTTTCTCTACTTGGGCTTGCTCATACAAAGTGCTGGACTGGCTCATATCATCCTCCCCCTCTTGAAAAAGAGTCGTCCTCGACTCTTCAAGATCTCCTTTAGGAATGAGTTTAGATCTTCTTTTCACAAGAAATCTCTCTTTTCTTAGATGTAACCAGATCAAGTCTCCAAGCTCAAAAATTATTTGCTTGCTTCCTTTATTGGCATGGTTCACAAATCTTTCCCTCGTAGACCTAGGCAATCCCAAAATAAAATTTATAGAAATATCTTCCCATGGTACATTTGGAATGTGGAGGGGAGTGTACAATTCATAGGGATTTAATTTAAATTTTACATTATAACATGCAATGCCTTTTCTCATAAATTTCTCAACCTCCATGTGCATTTTAGGCCAATCAAAATATTCATTCAGAACAGCAAATACTTTTGCAATGCCAAAACATCCTATAAGACTTTTAAAATTCATTTATTTCAACAATGTCACATGCAACGAATAATCTAGGATGCAAAATTTGTTAATGTGAAATAAGAAGCCATCATGTGACAAAAATTTGTTCCAACCAACATCTGGTTTATAATGATAAAAGGCCTCACAAAAATTAACATCATTAGCAAAAAAATATTTAATAAATTCTAAACCAAGAATCTTAACATCTAACATGGAAAGAAAAACATACCTTTGTGATAAAGCATTAGCATTAATATTTTCTTTACCTCTCTTATGTTTAATCACACAAAGAAACAACTCACTGAATTCAATCCATTTAGAATGCCTATGGTTCAACCTGCTTTGGCTCTTCACATGTTTGAGGGCTTCATATTCCTGCAAAATGGACAAAATAACACTAGGCAACACAAAAGTTAAGTCATTAGTATTGAACATAGCCTCTTTGTACAAAAGTACTAGGAGGTTTTGTTAAGAAAACAAAACGTGTTTAATCTCACTTTTTTTTGCCACTAGCAAGCTCTTCTCTCCTTTCTCCTCATTCTCTCCCTTTCCTCTCAATTTTTCTTTTCTTTCTTTCTTCTCTCTTAATTGACTCACTTTTTCTAGCTTTTTCTCATTTTTACTTTCTGCCTTTTGATTTTCTTTCTTATTCTCACTCTCTCTTTTCTTTTCTCTCTTGATTTGATCTTCCAATATTTGTTTTGGTGACATAGGAAGGAGGGTTATAGGTTCCCCTTGAAGTACAAAAGAATAATGGTTTAAAAACCCGTCATGTATGACTCTATTTAGATTTCATCAAGATTTTATATCTCATATATTAATTCATATTTTTAAATTTTTGTTTTTATTTATATTATTTACAACTTAAATATTATTGAATTATATAAATTTAACACAATATATATATATATATATCATATTATATTTTTTATAACAAAAATATTTTAAATAAGTCAAGATTTTTGAACTAATTAATTTATTGTATATTCGATTTCTCTTATTACTTTATTTCTCACATATTATTTTTCTTTTTTGATTTGCTCATCTACATTTTTTTTACGAATACTCCCATTAATTAAGTTTAAGTATTGATGCCATTAGGTAGTATAAAAAAATATGACATATTTTATTTTAAACTTATTTAAATATTTTGAATAAATTAAAACTTTAATATGAAAATTATTAACAAAATTAATTAATTGTATATTTTATTAAATTAAATTTTATTTATTTGAATTTTCATGTTTTTTCTCAATAATAATTTTCAAGTATCATATTTTAAATTAAAAATATGTCAATTGAGATTCTAGTAAGAATTTACAACTCACATTATTTTCCTTTACTTCACCTATCCCATTATATATTTTTTCTTCTTTTTCCTGTTTACTCCTGCTGTTAAAGTTTAAATGCAATGTATTAAATTAAATCTATACTATCCATAAAAAAAGAGTTTTTGGTGACTGTTACTGATTTTTTTGGTGTACACGTGCTGGGCTATGAGAATTTTTTTCCCGCCCAACACTGTACTTGTAATTAGTTTTATAATTTTTATATTATTTACAATTTACAATTACAATTTAGATACTATGAATATTATAAATTTAACATAGTATAATTTTTTAATAAAAAACTATTTTAAATAGTTTAAATTTTTTATTTAATTAAATTAAATTATTTTACTATATTTTTATATTAACTTTGATTGTTTTATAATTTAAACATGATTTCTCTTTATTTTATTTGTACATTTTTATTTTCCTATTTTTCATATCTATGTTTTTTGCTTATAACTCATATTAAATTTTTACAAAAATTTTAAATAAATTAAAATTTTTATAGAAATATTTTAAATAATTTCATATTATATTTTATAAAAATGATATTTAAAAATTAAAATTAAATTTATTTATTTAAATTTTGTCAATGTTTCCTTGATATCAAGTTTGAAATATTATATGTCAAATTAAATGCCTATCAATTGAAATTTTATCAAAATATTATATCTCATATACTATTTCACATTTTCTTTCATTTTTTCTTCTTATTTATATTATTTACAATTTAAATACAATTGATTAATTGTGCTTTCTACGGTATAATTAAATTGTCTGGGGTTCCCAAACCCAGAACAAGTGGTTCAATAAAATATTGACATGTAGATACGCTGCAGGTGCAGAATTGTTTTAAAATTATGAAGTTATCAAAAAGTTGGTATAATTGTAAGAAAGAGCCCAATATTGAATAATGTTGTTCAGAACAGATAAAGGCCAAACGGAAGGATGTTTGCTCGTTATTGGCATAATTGTTACAACCTTACACAGTTTCACTTTTATGGTTTCTTAGTATAATGAATCTAATAATTTGCGCAGAAAACTGCATTTTACAACGGAAAAAAAAGTTCTGATTTCATCAAAGCTGTAATTATCTCATTAATTTTCATTTTTATATAAAACTTATCCCGTAATGAAAAAAGCTATGAAATTAAAATTTTCATACTAACAAAAAGAATATACACTGATACAGTTTTTTTTTTTTCCAAGTAGGTATGCTTATAACGGTATATTATTTCCCAAATTGGGATTGATAATAATTTATAATTAATCAATAAATTAATTACATTGATAATATATTTTTTTCAATTAATTAATTAATTATAACTAAATAGTTCACAAAAAATTAGGAAAACATATTTTTAATCACAATAGCAATTAAAATTGCATTAAATTGTAAATAAATTAGACCGACATTTAAAACTAAAAATATGTAATAGATAATATTAATGACTACTAATTTAAAAAAATATTATTGACAGGTGATGTCACCTGGTTAAAATTTTATACCAATAACAATTCATATCATATTCAACATAACAATAATACCAAGGGAGCAAGTTAGAGGCACAAAAAAACTGATGACACTCTCAATAAGTATAATCACAAAATATAGGCCACATTGATGAATTTAATAAAATATGCATGCTTTCTAAGAGGAAATGCAAATGCAAATCGGAGACATGTTAGGCCAAAAGTGAAAATATAAAAAGTTAGCATACAATATCTGGCAAAATAAAAAAATATTCTATTAAAATCAATGGTTGATATAGCTTTCCTCCAATCTACATATTCCATGTTAAGCTATTTCACTTAGGACTCCAATATCCTTACTTTTGCTCATAACATCATAGAATGTACCAATTCTGACATATAAAACGTCATATATTACACAAAATTAATATAATAGATATAAAAGTGATGTCTACGGCACCTTTATAATTTTCAGGATTCCGAAACCCAAAGTAGTTAGATCAGTTATGGTGCAACATGGGAAAAAGTTGTCAGCTGAGATGGTTTATTTTATTCACAAAATAGCCCCAAAAATAATAATAATTTCAAAAAAATTCTCCATTTTTTGGTATCCCCATTGAGAGTCTGAACTGCCAACTAGATTTATTATGTGTATCGAAGTTCTAAATCCATAACCCGTCAACAAACAAAATCAATATAGCTGTTTCTTTGACCCAGTGAAACAAACATGAAGGAGAAATTTTTGTAAGATATAGTTATGCTACATGTCCTTATCAATAAATAAAAGATGATTATCAATCTATTTATTCATTCGCTAATTTTATGGAATATATGCACATTAAAATTTTTATTTTTCAATTTAGAAAAAACTATCTAAGTTCAAAGCTACAACTGAGTACAAAGTTGTTTACATTACTGTTTGGTACACTACAAAAAATAATTGGATAAATATAAATAATACAAAATTTATTAGATAATACATATATAAACTATATAATAGTTAATACCATATTAAATAACATATACAATTGTATACCATCATATAATTTTACGACACAATCAAAGAGTAGTATTAAAATATATTATGATTGAAATAATTTTATTTATGAAAAAACTTATTTTTGAAGGAAAAGTTAAAAAAAATATCAATTTTGGAGGGATTGAATTTTTCATCATTAACTTTAAAAACTTGGACTTAAATTTTTAAATATACAAAAACTTAAATTATATATTAATACTCATTATTTATTTAATTACAAGATTTTCTATGAACCTTTTAATAACAATAATAATATTATTATTATTATATATTGATTTATTAAATTAATTTTTGCAAATAATTTCTCTCATTTTCATATATTTAATTAAATTTTATATATCTGATTTAATTCTCATTAATTATATAATGTTGAAATTCTTTAAGAAATTACAAATCACATGATAAAAAAAACCACTATTATCATGATTCTTTTTTAAAAACTTCCCCAAAAAGTAATATTATTAAATAAAAATTTTCATTAATAAATGAAAAGCATTAATTCTATGATTTTGTATAGTTAGTTTCAATTTTCAGTTTTAATAGTCAGTGGGTGCAAAAATTTGCAATTAAAAAAAATGATTTTTTTTTTAACCTTTTATAGTTGCCGATCTGAACCTATGACTCACAAAACAACAGTAGCAAATTGAGGTAAAAAGGTGATTATCAGAAACTACAAGTAGTTTCTATAAATTTCACATAAGTAAAGGTATATTCCCTCTTGATCAATGGCTCAAATTGCATCTTACAAATTTGGAGGCTCCATGCCAAGTCACCTAAGATTTCAGAACCCTTAATTTTACTTATAAAACTATAGAATTCACCTTGATTAATATAAGGCCATGATTATGATACCTTAAGTAAAAATCCAGGTATCAATGCCTTGACCATTTTTAACAATATTAGACATTAGATTTTATTAATTCGGGCCCAAAAAAGGTTGGCAACTTGTTATAAAATAGTTTATCAAAATTACATTTTCATGTTTAACTAAAAGCTTAATTACCGGCCCACCGGTATCTGTTATTGGACTTTCTGATTTACAAATAATTAAATCTTGAACATTTTCATAAATTTCTTAATATTTATATTTTAAATTTAAATTTATTTTATATGATTATTCATTATTTTGAATCTTAAGCTATTAGTCTCCAAAAATGTATATTTTATTTTAATGTAAAGAGTGTGTAATAAGCCTTAATTAATAACACAGATTTAAATTTAATGTATTATCAATATTGTTATGTTAATAAAAAATTATTAAAATTCCTTCACTATTATTAGCAACTTTTAATTATTATTATTATTTAATGACATTTTTTTATTCAATGATAGTGTAAAAGATTTTATATGGATAACAGATCAAATTAATTTCATATATACAAATTCAAGTCTTATTTAAAGCATAAATTAAATAAATTTAGTTTTATTTATTTACTATGTATTATTACAAAATATCTACTATCATTTTTAATTCTTTACATCATTAATCGAAAGAAAACTATTAAAATTTTGATATTTTTCGTTAAGAGAAATGTATACTTTATTTGTTGCTTTGTTTAGTCACGTGAGTATTAAAAAAATATGACATTTATTAAGTATTATCAAACTACAAAAAATATATGTATTTTCCTTTTTGTTGATATTAATTCTTTTTTCTTTTTATAACATATATAATTTTAAAATTATTTACAGTATGTATGTATTAATAATATAAATAAAGCATTAAGCATATAAAATGGGTAGAAAACCCTCGGCCAATACGGCAGCTCATGATCACGAGATGGATGGAGCATCCTTATTCAGAACTCATATTTCTTACTACCCAGATAAGTCCTAGATCCATGGGTTTGCTCGCAAGCATATATAATTTTATCATTATTAAGATTTTTGTAATCATTTAAATATTTGAAAACTCTTTTAATTCATCTTCAATCCAATATTCACTGGTCTAATATAATTTTTTTTTAATTTTATTCCATTAATTCATTATTTTAAAAAAATTTAATCATTTAATTATAATTTAAAAAATGAATTTTTTAATCTAACCCAATCAAATATTCTGTAAAAATACTTTCTTTCCCCTATAATTAATATTCGATCCTTAATTCTTGTGTACACATATTTAATGATTTAATAACTCATAATAATAAAAAAATATTTAATAATGTGGACTACCTACAAGCTTCTTGTAACTTAATAAGTTTTTTTCGTATTTTTTGTAGATTTTTGTGGGCAGACTTGAACAAGTTCAGCGTATACTGCCTTGCTTGCCTTGTTTTATATGTCTACAAGGCGTTGGTTCAATGAAAAGTATACTAACTCAAAGCTAACTTAATATTTTTATTAATTAATTATCAGTTACTTTGTTATGAATTAGTCTACTTACAAATATTTTATTAATAAATTAAGAGATATTATATGTAAATTAATAAAAAAAATATTATAACTATTCTTATCAAAAATATATATTTCAAATTATCTTTGAAGAAGAGAAGTTTTTAGAGGAATAAAAATTGATGTTATATTTATATAAATAATTTTTTGTACATTTTTTAAAATAATATATTGTAATGATATTTGAATTATCACTTATATTATTATAAATTAATACTTTTATAATTGTTACTTTTTAGAATTATTTATGATTTTATTTTAGAATTTAAATTAGATATTATCAACATAAATCAATTTTATACTATTATCTACTCATGTGTTGTTATATTAATAAAAAAAATTGTAAAACTTTTTTACTACTTTTAAAAAATTTTAATTACTATTACTTCTTTAATAACATATCTCCTCATTTACTAATAGTATAAAATATTTATACTGACATTAGGTTAAATTTAAACTCTTTATTTTATGCATTTAAATTTAATATACTATTAGTATAAATTAATTTTATACTATTATTCACTTATCTGTTGTCATATATCAATAAAATATTATCAAAATACTTTTCTTGTAGCTAAAAATTCCTTATTATTATTATTTTCAATTAACATTTTTTATCAATAGTGTAAAATATTTTATATTGATAATGAATTAAATTTAATTCTTATTTTATAACAAGTTTGAATATTTTGTTTCATTTATGTAGAAAATTTTATTAAAAATGCTTTTCTTAACATAATTACATAAATAATGATAAATTAAAAGTAAAATAAGTACATATGTAATGCATTGTTTAAATTCTAGTCATGTTTATAATCAAATTACCTATTATCCAATGGTTATATTAAACAAGATTACTCTTTTAGCCTTTAAATTATAACTTCTAAGTTTTATATTATGTTCACTCTTCATATTTTATATTTTTTAATAAATATATAATTTCTATAAAAAATTTATGCTCGTCCTAATTTTTTTTTAAAAGTGTCATATTTTATATGAAATATATATTATAAATGTGGAAAAAAATATAATTTCATTAATAAAACTATAACATAAAAAACTTAGCTTTTCTGGTAAATTTTTTGTCAAATATATAATTAAAAAGCTTTTAAAAAATACAATAAAAGTCACATAAAAAATATAGAATTATTATAATTTTTATCTGACTATAAATTTGTTCATAAATTATTAATGATTTTATATATAATAGAAATTTTGAATCATCAATAATTATATTTTTATATCATAAATTTTACAATTTGACCTAATAAACTTTCTTCTTAATATTTGGGTTGTATAAGTTCACTGTTCCGTCATCTAAAAAAACTTCATGATTATTTTGTAAATACCATGTTTTACAAATAAAATAAACTTACTTTAACAAGTGCTTGTTAAGGTACCTTTGAGAGTTTGATATTTAGAATAGTACGACAAAATACAGGCTACAAGATGAGATTACAAAAATTTTGATAATGATTTAATAATTTCATCCAATGACATATATTTTATCACACTATCCCAGATACTAAATCTCTAAGAGCACCTGAAAATTCACCACTTTAACAATAGTAAAAAAAAAAATTTAAATCTTTTTGTAAAATTTTGCCACATATTTTCATCTTATTTATCTTCTAATACAGGTATCTATACCTTCGATTTTCAGCCAACACATGGAAGATCTCACCTTAATATAAATTTAATAGCATGATCAGTTGAATCTACTTTCGTAGCCCTTACAAAGAAGACCGATGGATCTAGCCATAATCTCAAAATCCAAATTTTGTGCCTGTAACCTTGCTGATTGATCGTTAGTCTCGTTCTACGGCGCCTAGCGAAGTTTGTAGGAGCAGGGGGCTTTAGATCACATAGCTCAAATAGAACCGGTCTTTTTACTAATTGCGTCTGCTTCCTTAGTTTCACACCAAGTTCTTCAATCTTTCCTATCCTTGATCTTTCCTTCTTACAATAAAATTTTTTTATGCTACAAATATTTTTAGTCAGTTAAAATTTTTATTTAATTAAATTAATTTATTTTATTACATATTTTTTTTAACTTTGATTGTTTTACATATGGTTCAGGCATTATTACTCTCTTCTTTTTTATTTTTTCAATTTCATGTTTTTCTATTTTTTATATCCATGTCCATTACTTATAACAGAAATATTAATACACTAAGTAGTGTATATATATATAACATTATATATTTAATATTTAAATTTTATAAATATTTTAAATATATTAAAATTTTCGTATTGTATTTATTGATTAAATTAATTAATTTAATATTTTATTTTTAAAAGTAATATTTGAAGATTAACATTAAATTTATTTATCTAAATTTTAACAATATTTCTTTGATATCAATTTTTAAATACTATATGTTAAATCAATTGAGATTTTGTCAAAACTTATGCTTTATGTTCTATTTCACATATTTTTTTCATTTTTTTACTTCTATTATTTATAATTTAAATATTATTGAATAATATAAATTTAAAACAATAAAAAAAATTATGCTAAAAATATTTTAAATGAGTCAAAGTTTTTATTATTTTAAATTAATCTACCTTATTATATATTATATTTTTAACTTTGATTGTTTTATAATCCAAACATTGTTTCTTCTTTTTTTACGTCCTTATTACTCATAACTTAAATATTAATATTAGTTAGTGTGTATATATTACATTTACATATAAATTTTTATTAATATTTTGAATAAATTAAAATTTTAAATCATTTCTAAATGTTATTTTTTAACCATTAATACAAATAATAAATAATGTGCAGCAGAAATTACGAAATAGAATTTGAAGAAGGATAAACTTTAAAATTTCATAGGAATTTTATTTGAAAATGGATTCTCTCCCTTTTTTTTTACTAGATAAAAGATGAGATTTACTTGAAAATGGATTCTCTCTCTTTTTTTACTAGACAAAAGATGAGATATTACAATTTTAAATAAAAAATTAAAGAGTGAGTATTATAAATTTAAAAATTATTTTTAATTAATTATTATTTATTTAATTTTAAATTATTAATTTTTTTTTATATATACAAATGTCGATCATGATCGCCCCTGACGCAAAATGAAGCTTCAAACGAATTTCTCTCTATACGGCCAGTTACAAAGTAGCGCATGGCTAGAGGGCAATCATTTGATTTAAGACTAATTGACTCTGTACCTTCCATTGTCAAGAACAGGCTTTTGAAACGCTGCCCTCCATTTTAAAAAATAAATTACCTCGCCGCAAAAACTATTTATCGAAATGTTTAAAAAAAATTTAAAAAAAAAATTGAATACAGAAAGAGGATGCCCATAACTAAACAATCACGCGGGCCACCTCCCATGATTAACATTTTTTTTCCTGCTACATATAATTTTTTTTACGTTAAAATTGATTAATATTCTATAATTAATATTTTTTTTACTTGTTATATACATTTTTTTACGTCAAAATTAATTAAAAAAAAATTTAACCGTGAGGATGCTAATATATATATATACATATTTTACTTCAAAATAACATTAACTTTTTTTTAATTTTTCTTATTTATAATATATTTTTCTAATTGTTGTTTATTTGTAATTTTAACTTAAATTATATTTAATTTAATTTTATACAATTTGAATGTTGCTTTGATAGTAATCATTCAAGATTTTAAATAATAATTAAATTAATTTTCATAATATTTTAATATATATAATTAAAATTTTAGCTCTCTTATAAACATATTAAATAAAAGATTGAAATTATAAATTTAAATCTTAAATCATATTTTATTATAATGTGATGTATATATCTGAAAAAATATTTAACTAAATACAAAGTTAGAATATAATTTGTATCATGAAAATAAATATTTTATTAGTAAATCAAGTAAATCCATAATGTGATACAATTAAATTTATAAAAAAATTAATTATATGAAAATAATGTGATGAATGGGGACCCATGATCGACTGGACACGTGAGCCCCATTATCAAAGTAAGAAGTTTTTTAATTCATTTAACCTTAACCCATTTTTTTTAATTTATACATTTTGTACTTTATTATATTTATTTGAACCCAAAAATTTTTAAAAATATAAACATATTTTTAATTTGTTGCCTTTTTTTTACTTTATATTTAATATTCACTTAATATATATTTGTTTAAATTTTTAAAATTTTAAATTTTTTATACTAATTATTCAAAATTTTAATGTATAATATATGTAATATAATAAAATTGGTGTAAGGAAAATTTTTTTTATTGCCCAGTATAAGAAAAATTTATTTTCTCAAGGTAACTACTACGATCAAAAAGCTAACCTTTATAAATTATAATGTTGCAATTCACATGTAAAAATAAAAAAAAACATATCACTTAAGAAATTAATTAATTAATTAGGATAGTGAAATATTAAGTTAATAAAATTCAATATATAAAGTTCAAATTTTTAAAATTAAACGGTGCTAAATTTAATAACGTGATTTACCATAATTACCTCTAAATGAGTAATTTGTACCATTTCTCGTAATTACATATAAGCATATATTTAAAATTATATCATAATGACCGATATTTTAAAATACTCCATTACATTTCAAATAACAATATAATGAATAGAACGAATTCAATAATGTGATTTGAGTTAATGAAGAAAAGTAAAATATATAATTATCAAATTATACAATGTATCTCCAAAAGTGGATAATATGGTTAATGAAATATGAGAAAGTACTAAATCTAAAGTAAAAATATTATGAATCAATTAAATAAAATACTATATTACAATAATAAAATACTCAATCACCAAAATAATGACTCCCAATCCCACATTGAGACCATCGCCTTACTCGTTGCAATCGTTAAACTAAGGGTTGATGCTATTCTTCTCTATCGTTATCCTCATCGTCATCTATGTGAGTCAAGCCGATCTAACCCCTAGATGGTGGAAAATTCAAGTCTCAAGGGGAGGATTGAAATGGTGAAATAGGATTTCCCAGTATGAAAAATCCTTGATGTTGCTACTCTATGGATCCGTCGGCATACTCCGTAGTGAATGCAAATGGGTCATCAAATAATGCCATTAGAGAACCAGGGACTTGCTGAACTGATTGTGATGGTGATGGGGTAAAGAATGATAATTGTAGAGCATCATAGGGGTGTTGTGAGGGTAAAGTCATACTGTGAGATGGAACAACATCTCCACCTGTGAAGAATTGTGATGATAGGGTATAAGTTGATGGTTCTGCAACTCCTATATCAGTATGCATCGATGGATGGGTGAAAGGGTTAGGGACACTTGCTTACGTCGTCAATGGATGAGCATAAGACATACTTTCATCGTCATCTCCTTCCTCAAGCAAAATGGAATTCCTAAAAGACATGGAGCCATGAGCTCTCCTCCCACACCTAGGCTCAGGAATGGGTGGTCTTGATAATTCATCAGCAGGGTAAGCTGGCTGAGCAGCAGTTATGTCTCAATACTCTTCGAGTGCACATAACATAAGGTGACATTCCCAATCTACAATCTCCCAAAATTGACTATATGGCTAAGAAAGAAAATCCTCGACACTAAGCTTATGTAGTCTCTCAGCTATATCAGCCTATAAAAAAGTACATTTGATACAGTTAATACATATTATATCTTGAAGAAATTATAAAAAAAATGAATGAACATCGTTGGTTACCACAAATCTTGGAACGCCGCTAGCTGGATTGATCCATCGTCTGGTATGTCTCTAGTACTATGTCATGTAGCTCGAGTTACGGTGAAAAATATGTGCTTCTATCTCGGTCAACAAAAGTGTATTATGCCATGCATTCCAAGCACTAATAAATATCAGATGCTTATGTCGCCAATCTTTTGATATTTTGCCTCGAAATTGCAAGGTATGACAAAAACCAAGATCAAATGACTCCTGTCAGATAGGTTGTCTCCTTCCAAACTGTCGAAGCACACGGTCTGCGTGGTGCTATTCCATAATATGGAAGCAAATGATAGGGATTAATACTAGCCATATATCAGACGAGATCAAGCAATACCCTGGTATAAGCTGTTGTACACTAGAAATGTCATAAGGTCGTCAAATAATCTAAATTCCAAAGAAGTACAATATAAATAAATATATCACTAGATCTGAGTCAGGCACAATTAAACATAATAAAGCAGTACTTCCAATCTCATTGGCCCTCATCTAATCAACCAATATTCTGTATTGGCATAGAGCCATCGATGGCAGTCGAGAAAGTAATCCAGTGTTCCTTCACCTGCGAGAAATATATATTGTGGACTAATTGTTCGAACACTTTGAGTTGTTGTAATAGATGCAATATAAAAATCATGTATGATTCACACTTGAAGCCCAATAATAAAAGCAAGGGGTAGATGTCTAACTAAGGATGAGGATACGGTGGTCTCGCCAGCGCTAGAGTGAGGAATTGATCCCACACCCATAAATGCAACTGATGCAAACATCCACCAATATTAATCTCATCACATTTTGTGGTGTTACACAACTCTCTATACAAATATGCCAACACCACCGATTCCTAATTCTATTGACCTGCGTCTGCAAAATTTTCTAGCAATGGCAAATACATCAATAGTACTCTGTGGCCTAAAATGTCGAGTATAAGGCAACTGTCAATAAGTCGTAGGATGTAGGCACGTGCAAAGTGCTACGTTTATTCATCATTGACATCATCTAGTAAATGTCCAAAGTTAGTTGCTAACCAAATAATGCTCAAGCATTGGCCTTGCAAATATTCATCGGCAGTCTTACCTTAAGTAAATATTCGCACACCCCTGATTAATCAAGTCCAATTTTACCAATTACAGGGACACCTTCACAAGGTAAATCTAACTAGATGAAGACATCCTGTAATGTAATGGTGCACTCCCCGGTGGTAGTGTGGAAAGTGTGTATCTCGAGATGCCATCGTTCAACAAGAGCGGATACCATAGTTGCATTAAAATCAAAGTGTCCAAACCGACTGACACCGTAGAAGTCTGCCTGTTACAGATAAGGCACAATTACAATTGGTGGATCAAATAGTCGACTCCCATGTGCGATGCGTCATAACTTCAGGCCTGTGAAATATGTTTGTACTACAAGTATAGTAGAGACTCATCATCGGGCCCAAGGGTCACAACACGACGCTGATTGGCCATTACAGTCGAGAGCTATAAACTATATCGAACTGCATGAATTCAATTAATTACAAAACTTTAAATTTATGCAAGTCTTCCATTACGAAGCAAGAAAAAATTTAACTTAATACAATAAAATAAACACAATATATTGTTTAGATACAACATGTTATCTAACTTAGATCAATATGTCAATAAACTAAGCATAGTCCGGAACAATGTACAGTAGTAATCTAAAGGAAAAGCTTTCCGTTGTAATTTTTGGGGTTACGGGTGTCACCCGATATTTTGTTTACTAGATGGACAAGTTGCTCAATTGTGCCCAGTTTGATGACATAACACACTTTCGAGATTCTGATGGACTTTCCTTCTAATCCATTTCATTTCTTATAGGTGTAGAACGAGGATGACAATCAGGATGCATTTACGCAGGATTCGGTACAAGTATTGATCCATTCAATGGTGGCTAGTGCTCCATACATTCGATTGGTCGAAACTCATAATTATAAACTTTCAATATTGTCTCTAATCGAAATAAAAGATTAACAAATTGCAATGGATCCAACACAATTTTCACACATGCTACAAGCACATGCTGGCAAAGCAAATGCTCTACTTGAAATTCGCCACAATCACATGTTCACTGGTCTAGGCTAACCTTGCACGTTTGACCAAATTGTTTTCATGTCGAGTCATATGGCTCTTCCACCTTGAAAGCCGACCCTAGGCGATTAAAGCAACGGACATAAAAGGCAAATGCTTTCTAAGTACACTCTTGAATTTTTTTCTGCATGTCTTTGTTAAACACATCTCCTACCTATAACTGTGCTGCAATGGTCTCCGCTCTATTGATAAAGTATGCATTTATTCGATACAATATAATTTTAACTAATCCGATAATCAGTAAAAATCCAATCCCTTTGAATACGCTATTCATACACTCGACTAAGTTTGTTGTCATGTAACCATATCAGTGACCTCCCTTATCATAAGCGCGACTCCATTGACTCTTTGGGATATTATCGATACAATCAGCAACTCTTAGCTGCAATTGGTGCAGTTCATTGCCTATAGCTTTTAGAACGACATGACTGAAAAAGATATTTACTAGCATTGGTGCGTATTACTGACACTAACATCTTTAATTGTCATTGCCTACATGATTATTGTTTACTCAATGATAATAATCTCTTGTACAAGTTATCAATATGAGCGACATGTTGTAAATTGCAAGTTAGATGAACTGCGCCAATTCCAACCAAGAGCTGCTGATTGGATTGATAATATCTCAAAGAGTCAATGGAGTCGTGCTTATAATAAAGGAGGTCAATGATGGGGGCACATGACAACAAACCTAGTTGAATATATCAATAACGTATTCAAAAAGATTAAATTTTTATTGATTACCGAATTAGTCAAAATTACGTTATATCGAATAAATATATATTTTGTCAATAGAATTGAGACCATCGCAACACAGTTACAAGCAGGATAAGTGCTTAGCGAAGACATGCGAAAAAAAATTCAAGATTGCACTCAAAAAGCATCTGTTTATCACATCTATCACTTTGACCACCTCGGGTTAGCTTTCGAGGTGGAAGAGCCGTATGGCCTGACATGGAAATAGTTTGGTCAAATGTGTAAGGTTAGCCTAAGCCAACGAACATATAATTGTGATGAATTCCAAATAGAGTATTAACCTTGTCAACAAGTGTTTGTAGCATGTGTGAAAGTCACGTTGGATCCATTGCAATTTGTTAATCCTATATTTCGACTAGAGACAATGCTGAAGGTTTATAGCTATGAGTATCAACAATCGGCAGTATAGAGCACTAGCCACCTTTGAATGGATCAATACTTGTACTAAATGCTGCACAGATGCATCCCGGTAGTCGTTCCCATTCCACATGTATAAGAAACGAAATGGATTGGAAGGAAAATCCATTGGAATCTCGAAGGTGTGGGTTATACCGGCAAACTAGGCACAATTGAGTAACTTGTCCATCCAGCAGACGAAATATCAAGTGACACTCCTAACCTCAAAATTATAACTGAAAGTTTTTCCTCCATATTACTATTGTACATTGCTCCAGACTATGCTTAATTTGTTAACATATTAGTCCAAGTTAGATAACTATTGTATTTAAATAATATATTGTGCATATTTTATTGTATTAAGTTAAATTTTTTCTTACTTCATAATGGAAGACTTACATAAATTTAGGATTTTACAATCGACTAAATTCATGCAATTCAATATAATTCATAATTCTCGACTGCAATGGTCAATCAGCGTCATGTTGTGACCCTTGGGGCCAATAAAAAGTCTCTACTATACTAACAGTCCAGATATATTTCATAGGTCATGTGGAAAGGGTAGGTAATTCCATTCCCTTAATAGAAATTGCTTAATTGTAAACATCCCTAACTATTTTCTTTATCGATGGCAAAAAAAGGATCGAATCCTGAAGTTACGATGCGTCGTACATGGAAACTAGCTATTTGATCCACCAGTTACAATTATACCTTATTTACAATAAGCAGGCTTCTACGGCGCCAACCAACTTGGACATTTTAATTTCAATAGAGTTATGGTATCCACTTTTATTGAATGATGGCATCCCAAGATACACACTTTCTACACAATCGCCAGGATGTCTCCATCCAATTAGATCTACCTTGTGAAAGTGTCTTTGTAATTGGTAGAATCAAACTTGATTGGTTAAAGTTGTGTGAATATTTACTTGGGGTAAGACCGCCCGATGAGTATTTGCAAAGCCAGCACTTGAGCATCACTTGATTAGCAGCTAACTTTGGACATTTACCAAATGATGTCGATGATGAATAAACGCAACGCTTTGCACGTGCCTACATCCTGCAACTCATTGATAGTTGCCTTATGCCCAGCACTTCGAGCCACAAAGTGCTGTTAATGTATCTGCCATTACTAGAAAATTTTGCAAACACAAGTCAATGTAGTTGTCAGTATAGTTGGGGATCAGTGGTACTGACATATTTGTATAGAGAGTTATGTAATGTCATAAAATGTAATGAGATTAATATTGATGAATGTCTGCATTTGTTGTATTTATAGGCGTGGAATCAATTCCCTGCTCTAGCACCGGTGAAACCACCGTATCTTAATCCTCAACTAAACATCTATCCCTTACTTCCAATATTGGACTTCAGGTGTAGATCATATATGATTTTCATATTGCATCTATTATAATAATTCAAAGTATTTGAACAATTAGTCCACAATATGTATTTCTCGCAAGTGGAGGAACATTAGCCTACCTTCTCAACCTTCATCGACAGCTCTACGCCAGTACAGAGTATTGCTTAATCAGATGAGGGCCAATGAGGTTAGAAGTGCTGCTTTATTTTATCTAATTGTGTCAGGCTTAAATCTAGTGATATGCTTATTTATATTATAGTTCTTTGTAATTCAGATTATTTGACGCCCTTATGACATTCCCAGTATACAGCAACTTATACCAAGGTATTGCTTAACCTCGCCTGATATATGGCTGGCGTTAGTCCCCATCATTTGCTTCCACATTGTGAAATGGCACCACGCGGACCGTATGCTTCGATAGGAAGGAGGCATCCTATCTCACAAGAGCTATTTGACCCCGATTCTTTTCATACCTTGCAACTGTGGGGCAAAACATCAAAAGATTGACGGTATAAACATCTGATATTTATTAGTGCTTGGAATGCATGGCGCAATACACTTTTATTGATTAAGATAGAGACACATGCTCTTCACCGTGACTTGGGCTATATGACATGATACTGGAGACATACCAGATGATGGATCCATCCAGCTAGCAATGGTCCAAAATTTGTGGTAACTAATGATGTTCACCCATTTCTTTATGAATTTTTAAGATAAAATATGTATTAATTGTATCAAATGTACTTCTTTTTAGGCTGATATAGCTGAAAAACTACACAAGCTTAGTGTTAAGGATTCCCCTTCTTAGTCGTACAGTCAATTTAGGGAGACCGTAGATTGGGAATATCAAATCATGCTATGCGCACTCAAAGAGTATCGAGACATAACTATTGCCTAACCTGCTTACCCTATTGATGAATTATCGAGACCACCCATTCCCGAGCCTAAGCGTGGTAGGAGAGCCCACGGCTTCATGTCTTTTAAGAATCTCATTTTGCCTGAAGAAAAAGATGACAATGAAAGTATGTCTTATACTCATCCATCGACAATGCAAGCAGATGTCCCTAACCCCTTCACCCCTCCATTGATGCATGCTGATATAGGAGTTGTGAGACTAGCAACTTATACCCTATCATTGCAATTCTTCGTAGGTGGAGATGCTGGCTGATAAGCAAAATATTTACATATTTATTTTCTCTTATATGATGCACTTTTGGATGTTATCTAAGCTTAATTTAATAAGTTTAGTTGCATTTTATGAATGGGTCTTGAATTTGAAATGAAATCAAATCTTTTAGATAATACTATATTTTGACCCTGTTTCAGGTTTTAGGCTATATCCGGAGTTATGGATGTTGGATTGGGTTGTTCTTTATATGGTTAAAAAGCTGAGAAAAAGCCCTACAATTTTTATGTTTAAAGAAAAGCCCAATTCAGCCTCTAAGGATCTCAAATTCTGCTTGAAAAATGAAATAGTGGTTCTGGCAAAATCTGACCTTTGCCTACTAATCTGACCATAATTTGAGATATAAATGTCGAAATTAGGAGTTCTTTACTTCATTTGAAAGCTGAGATCCGGTTCTACAACTCCTATGTTGACAAGAAGATGTGATTGCTGGAAATCGCGCATCATACATGCACAGCGGAATAAAAATTTTGCACGATTTCCACCAAGGATCCATGCGAATTTAGAATGCCATAGATTAGGGATTAGGGTTTATACCTTTCGGCCAAAAATCTTCTGTCCGCTACAGAGAAAATCCGATCTACTTCTGTCCGTTTTCCAATTCAATTTGCTCTCCAAATCACGAACCGGAATAGAAACTAGAAGATCAGATCACCAAAGCAACATTTAATGTGGCTGCACCTCTATGGTATCCACACGAACTCGTGAATCACCGATGAATGTCTACACAAACACCGGTTGGAATTGATCTCCTTTCACCTCGTAGTGCTAGCTACGCCTCTTCAGGGGTTTTGGTCAAGGAGAGGTGCTAGGGTTTTTCTATGCCTTTTAGGGTGCGTGAATAATGATAATAATCCTATTATTACCCAACAAGCCTATTTAAATAGGTGCATAGAAAAACCTAACCTATTTGGGCTTTATTCCATGTACAATTATAGGCTTACTATTGGGCCTTATAATTATAACATGAATTCCTAAATATTAAGCCCAAACAATTTAGTCTATTAATTCCAAATTCACTAGGCTCTAAGTATGCAACCCTATAGGCTCTCATTACGTTAGCAATGACCATTGATCATATTAATGATCATAATCAATGATTGGTGTCTAGCAACACATCATTGTTACCCAAGCAATGAGAAAGTCAGTGATTTGACTAAACCTTTACACGTGATCATCACCTATGTCCTTTTGTCCTATACATCTAGATTGAGCACGAGACATGGACCGTGTCATTCCCGTATAGCCCAATCTTAAGGTTTCTTGATTCCTAAGTAAGCTAACTGAAACAAATGTAATCGATATCCCATGTCAATTCATCTAAGCATAGCCATGCATTTTTTCAGCTTTACTTAATCAAGGGGCCCATAGATGTTGCTCCTGTTATATAGGAGGGACAAATTCCATCTTGATCACACAAACTCTTCTGCATGATATGTGACATATCCAATATCTACCCTTGCATTCACTCAACCATTAGTGACATAGAATAATATCAAAATATGAAACTCACATGTAAGGAACCTTGGTGATCTCAGGTCAAAGGACCATATTAATAATGATCACTAAGAACCACTTATGACACCTATATAACGATCCATGTAGTGTTCTTAATATGGGTCAGTCCAGTATACAAGTTCTTTAACTTGTACTCATGTGTAAACTTAATATCCCATATAAGTCTTCACACATGCTAGTCTTAACATATCAAAGCAACTTAATCCACAATGATATATGACTAGGGACATTTAAGAATACAATTATTCTAAGGTTATTATCATAAATGAATATATTACGCAGCTAATATATATAAATATAATAATTGAAATTGCCATTAAAATAACATGATTCAAAATTACAATCACCAATATGATTGGTTTTAGGGCATATACACTAACAGTGATCTACTATTTAGGTAGTCAAAAATTACCAATACGTCAGAAGAATGGTTGCTGTGAAAATAAAGAAAGGTAGTTAAAGACCATGAATGGTAGCTAAAAAACATGATTGATAGCTAATGATCAAGATCTATGACTTGTAGCTGATCCATTCACCTATAAATAGGTAGAAGTAGAGATCATTTTCAGCATTCATTCATCTTAGATAGTAGTTTAGTTCATGCATTTTTAGTTCTTCTTGTATGCCTCTTACATGGAAGGCTAGGTTGTCATCCTATATGAAAGGTTTTACCTCCTACATGGATGGCTAGTATTTCTATTTTCATGCTTTTATAATTATAACCTTATGTTTGTATCATGAATGTGATTATGTTTTTATTTTATTTTGAGTTTATTTTTAATTTCATTATGTTCTAATTTTTCATCTTCCTAGGGTGATAACGTAACTTAATAATAAAGGATTGAATTATAATCTATTGAAACTAATTTCAATTTTCTTTTCCTAGATTGAGTTTTAATTATTGCTCTTAATGCTTTCAATTGATTAGCCACCTTTTGAATGAACTCAATATGCATGTTGAGACCGAAAGGAGATACATGTGTATGGAACCTATAATTAAAACCATAAATTGCATACAAAATAGGAATATATTCATATGGTTTATGTAGTCTTAATGAGTTCCATAAATCTTAATGCATGATTAGTTATTTTAATTCACATAGGAATATAGTAAATTAGCAATTAATTATAGAATTACTTGACCTTGGAAGAGGCTAGTAATTAATTTAGGGAAACTCGACTATCAATTAAGGGAGTTAAAATTAGATTAGTGTAGATAGATGATTCAATCCTAAATTATTAAGTAAAGTCTGATCCCTAGGGCTTTTATTCATATTTACTTTACTCCAATTGCATTCATTTTTATTTTAAATATTTTTGCTTAAATCTCTACTTAGTTGCTTCATTCCGACTAATCCTTTTGCCAAATAGTGTTAGGATTATGAATTTTGATACTTAGTGAAACAATCCTCAAGGGAACGATACTTTACTTATCATTTTATTACTTGTTTACGATAGTGTACACTTGTACTAATTTATAAACCATTTCATACGTAACAAGTTTTTGACACCGTTGCCGGGGATTGTTATCATTCATATCAATATCAAGTAATCTTAATCCTAATTTAGTTTTTATTTTACAATTTTTTCTCTCTTTTCTTTGGTGTTTCTTTTCTCTTTTCAGCTTTGTCCTAGTGTATGACCAGATCAAAAGTTACCGGGCTACTACTATATGATTTTGAGGTCGAGAAAACTTGTCGAAGGAATCAAAAAATACGGCAGCAATCAACTGTAGATCAAGGTGAAGCAATAGCAGATCTGAGAGAAGAACCAGACACCAAAGCACTCCGTAACTATGCCACACCAACAGTCATGGATACCATTTCTAGGATCAGGAGACTGCCTATACCAGCTAACAACTTTGAAATCAAGCCAACCATAATTCAAATGATTCAAGCAAATCAATTTGGAGGTTCTCTAGCAGAAGATCTGAATACACATATAGCTAGCTTTCTAAAAATTTGCGATACATTCAAGCACAATGACGTTTCTGATGACGCCATAAAGTTGCGACTCTTCCCTTTCTCACTTAGGGATAAGGCTAAAAGCTGGTTACACTTTTTACCAGTGGGGAGCATCACTACATGGAACATATTGGCATAAAAATTCCTAGCAAAATTCTTTCCTCCAATAAAAACTGCAAAGATGAGAAATGAGATTGCTTCATTCACCCAGCATAACATGGAAAGCCTTTATGAAGCATGGGAAAGATACAAAGAGCTGCTAAGAAGATGTCCTCATCATGGGCTACCAGATTGGCTACAATTACAAACTTTTTACAATGGATTGTCTAATACTACCAAAACACTTGTAGATGCTGCAGCTAGTGGATCATTAATAGGAAAAAGCATAGAAGCTGCTATGGAGCTATTGGAGGAGATGGCAGCAAATGCTTACCAGTGACCTTCTAAATGCAACACTTCAAAAAAAGTACTTGGGATTCATGAGCTAGACATTCTAACTACTTTGTCTTCTCAAATTGCCTCTATATCTAAACAAGTGAGCTCACTAACAGTTCAAGCAAATGCAATTAGAACTCCTACAGATGCTTGTGATTTATATGGAGGTCCTTAACCTGAACAAGCTAACTATGTGGGGAATCAAAATCGTCAAAATGATCCTTTCTCAAACACATACAATCTAGGATGGAGAAACCACCCTAATTTGGGGTGAAAGAATAATCAGAATGTGTTCAGACCTCAAGGAAACTATCAACAACAAGTTCAGCAACCACCACCACCACAACCAAAGATGAACTTAGAAGATGTACTGGCTCAATTAACCATGATTACTTCCCAATTCATGGCTAGAACAGAGGCTACACTCAGAAGTCAGGAAGCAACCATGCAAAGTCAAGTAGCTTCAATAAAAAATTTGGAGGTGCAAATGGGCCAAATTGCAAGTATGTTGATGAAAGAAATCTTAGAAAGCACGTAAAGGTTGTCTCATTAAGAAGTGGGAAGCAGTTGAATGAGCCAGAACCAAGAAAGAAGCATGAAGAAGCTCAGAAAGAAGATGAGGTGATTCCAAGAAGAATGACCTTTCCAGATAATCCTCCACCATATGTTTCCCCAGTTCCATTTCCTTAAAGATTGATGAAAGCTAAGCTAGACAAGCAGTTTAATAAGTTTTTGGAGGTGTTTAAGAAGTTGCATATCAACATCCCATTTGCTGAAACCTTAGCCTAAATGCCTAGTTATGCAAAATTTATGAAGGAGATTTTATCAAGGAAACACAAACTGGAGGATTTCGAAATAGTAGCCTTAACTGAAGAGTGCAGTGCAATTCTCTAAAAGAAATTACCGCTAAAGCTTAAAGATCCTGAAAGTTTCTGCATATCTTGTACCATTGGAGAGTGTGAATTTGAAAAAGCCTTATATGACCTTGGTGCAAGTGTGAATTTAATGCAATTGTCCGTCTACAAGAAGCTGGGATTGGGAGAAGTAAAACCAATTACAGTATCATTACAGCTCGCAAATCATTCAATAAAGCATCCACATGGAATCCTTGAAGATATACTAGTAAAAGTGGATAAATTCATCTTCCTAGCAGATTTCATAGTGCTTGACATGGAAGAAGACCAAGAAATTCCTATTATTCTTGGAAGACCATTTCTTGCAACTGGACGAGCTCTAATTGATGTACAGAAGGGAAAACTAATTCTACAGATTCAAGATGAGTAAGTGTCTTTCAACATTTTTAAAGCCCTATCTTTTCCTGATGAGGGTGATACCTGTTTTAAGGTTAATTCAATAATCAGCTGCACTAGAGAAGTAGTAGATGAAATTTGCTCTGATCAACCTTTAGTAATCAGCATGATGGACACATCTCATACTACTAATTCTAAAATTTTAGAACAAGTCAGCTATCTCAAAGCCAATTCACCAATTTTCATAAAAAGGCTATTTGAAGATTTGGGAGAGAGACCACCAGAGCCGGTCCCTTCAATTGAAAAGCCACCAAAATTGGAGTTGAAAACACTGTCCACTCATCTAAAGTATACTTTCCTATAAGAAGATTCAGTCTTGCCGGTTATCATCTCATCTAACTTAACCTCTAAAGAGGAATAAAAGTTGCTAAGAATTTTGAGACAGTACAAGTCTGCACTGGGATGGTCTATTATAGATATTAAGGGAATAAGCCCTTTAATCTGTATGCATAAAATATTGCTAGAAGAAAATGCCAAGCCATTCATAGAACATCAAAGAAGGCTCAATCAAAATATGAAGGAGGTGGTTCGAAAAGAAGTAATAAAATGGCTAGATGCTGGCATTATCTATCTAATTTCGGACAGTCCATGGGTGAGCCTTGTACAAGTTGTACTAAAAAAAGAAGGCATGACAGTGGTACCAAATGAAAATAATGAGCTGATCCCATAAAGAATAGTGACTGGATGGAGAGTTTGCATTGACTATCAGAAGCTTAACATAGCTACCAAAAAATATCATTTTCCTTTACCATTCCTAGATCAAATACTAGATAAATTAGCGGGGCAAGCTTATTAGTGCTTCCTTGATGGATACACTAGCTACAACCAAATTTTGATTGCTCCTGAAGATCAAGAAAAAATGACTTTTATATGCCCATATGGAACATTCGCTTTCAGAAAAATGCCTTTTGGATTGTGCAATGCTCCGGCAACCTTCCAGTGAACAATGATGGCAATCTTTTCAGATATGGTGGAGAAGTTTATTGAAGTATCCATGGATGATTTCTCAGTGTTTGAGAAATCTCTTGATCTCTGCCTAACTAATTTGAAAAAGGTGTTATAACGCTGTGTGGAGATAAATCTTGTATTGAATTGGGAAAAATGTCACTTCATGGTGAAAGAATATATCGTGCTGGGACATAAAGTTTCAATCCATGGGATTGAAGTTGATTGAGCAAAAATTGAAACTATTAAAAAATTATCTCCACCTGCGACAATTAAAGACATAAGGAGTTTTTGGGCCATGATGGATTTTATAGGCAATTCATTAAGAATTTCTCAAATATCACAAAACCGCTATGCAAGTTATTAGAGAAGGACACTCCATTTGTGTTCGATGAGAATTGAATGTCAGCATTCCAAACCTTGAAGAAAGCCTTGATCTCAGCACCAATCATTGTCGCTCCAGATTGGAATTTCCCATTCAAAATAATGTGTGATGCAAGTGGCTATGCAGTTAGAGCAATCTTGGGATAGAGAAAAAATAAGATTTTTTATGCAATTTATTATGCCAGCCGAACATTCAATAAAGCCCAAATAAATTATGCAACAACCGAAAAAGAGCTCCTTACTGTTGTATTTGCCTTTGACAAGTTTAGAGCCTACTTAATTGGCTTAAAAGTTATAGTCTGGACGGACCATTCAACAATATAATACTTGATAGAGAAGAAGGATGCAAAGCCTAGACTAATCAAATGGGTACTTCTGCTACAAGAATTTAATTTGGAGATTAGAGATAAGAAAGGGACCGAGAATCTCATTGCAGATCATCTTTCTCGACTTGAACTTCCCAAGCTGGAACTAGAATTGCCAATCCAAGAGGTCTTTCCAGATGAGTAGCTTTTTAATATAAAATCATTGTCAACTCCATGGTACACTGACTTGGTAAATTATCTAGCAAGTGGGATAATGTCGTATAATCTCTCCAGGTAACAAAGAAAGAAATTCTTAGTCAATGTGAAGTATTATTTTTAGGAAGATCCATTTATGTATAAACATTGCCCAGATAAGATCATTAGGAGATGTGTTCCTGAAGAAGAAATGACCAGTATCCTCTCCCATTATCATTCATCCCCATATGGTGGTCACTTTTGAGCGAATCGAACTGTTGCCAAGGTCCTTCAGTCTAGATTCTATTGGCCTACCGTATGTGACAAATGTCAGAGAACTGGTAACATTTCTTAAAGACATGAAACTCCATTGACTAATATTCTGGAGGTAAAGTTATTTGATGTATGGGGTATTAACTTCATGGGCCCTTTCCCATCTTCATTTGGCAACCAATTCATTCTAGTGGCTGTGGATTATGTATCTAAATAAGTAGAGGCAATAACTTCTCCTACAAATGATTCTAGAATAATTGTAAAGTTCTTGAGGAAGAATATATTTACAAGGTTTGAAGTACCCAGAGCAATCATAAGTGATAGAAGTAAACATTTCTGCAATCAACAACTTTAATCTATGCTCACTAAATATGGAGTAACTCACAAGGTTACAACTCCTTATCATCCACATACTAGCGGGTAAGTAGAAATATCGAACAGAGAGTTGAAATGGATTTTAAAAAAGGCAGTGAATTCCAACAGGAAAGATTAGGCAAAGAAGCTAGATGATGCATTATGGGCTTACAAAACAACATTCAAAACCCCGATTGGTACATCTCCCTACCAATTGGTATATAGCAAGGCATGTCATCTTCCAATTGAATTAGAGCACAAGGCATATTGGGCAGTAAAGGTATTAAATTTTGATTTAAAGACAGCTGGTGAAATGAGGCTAATACAACTAAATGAACTTGAAGAATTTCGCCAACATGGTTATGAAAATGTCAAGCTCTACAAGGAAAAAACAAAAATACGGCATGATAGGAGAATTATAAAGAAGGAGTTCACACCGGGACAGAAAGTACTTCTCTACAATTCAAAATTAAAACTCTTTCCAAAAAAATTGAGATCAAGGTGGTCAAGGCCTTTTACTGTAATTCAAGTTTGGCCATATGGAACTATGGAGATTCAAGATGGTGACAGGAAATTCAAAGTGAACGGGTAAAGATTGAAAAAATACAATGACAGTGCATTCAACACCATAAAGACTGTCATCACGCTCAAAGAGTCAGTTGGTAAGTTCTAAAAAATAAAAAAAAAAAAATAAAGCAATAGATTATGACTTTGTCTAGCTAAAGACATTAAAGAAGGGCGGCTACTTAGGAGGCAACCCAAGACTTCTTTTTATTTTCTTCTGACTCACTCAAGCACACATCGCACAGCATTTTCTCTAACAATTTTAGCTTTCATCATTCTCATCATAGAAGAATCCCTTGCAAAGCTTAGAATCAGATTCCCTACTATTCCCAAAGATGCGCTCAGGAAAATTAACAATTATCAATTTGAAAGAATGAAGGCATTTAAGCGTTTGCGTCTTCTTGAGAATATACGCTAGATTATTGAAGCTAAGTTACGTTTTGCAGGTGAGTTTAATAAATCATTTGTTAGACATATGTCAGGTATGGGAAAAAGTTCTTACTCTAAAAAGAGAAGGGCTAAAAGAATGAAAGTCTGCCATAAGTGTGCAAGGTGGAATTGTAATAAGCTCTGTAGGAATAAAGGAATGATTTCAGTAAATCAAGAAGATAAAATTCAATTTATAAAGGATGGACTGAGTAAAGAGTCATTAGATGATATCATTCGGACTCTTGAGATGCATCCTAGTGGAGATGTTCATGCTGTTCTTCTTGATTTAATGAAGTTATTCAATACAGAAAAGGAACGCTACAATCTTGGGAATCTGACTGTAAAAGACCTTGTTTGCCAATTTATAAGAAAATTGGATGGGAAGCAAATCCTCGGCTCATAGAAGCCGTTTAAGCCGTTACTGGACGAAAAATCGGAGGAAGATGTGAGCCACAATCATAACTATTGTACATATTAATGCTTGTCTGCTCTACTTTTCCTTTATTTTTTATCTTTACAACTGCTTTCTGTACATTTCTCTTCTTTTTAGTTTACCTTTTCAGCCACTTTTTAACTTTCTTTATATTCTGTGTTCTACCTTATTTATTTTCTTCACACCATTATTACACTTGTCAGTTCTACATACCATTTTTTTAATCTTCTTCTAACATTGTCTTATTTGCGTGATTTCTTTGCTTCTGCTTTTGTATTATAAAGATGCATTTCAGCAATCACACTATACAAAATGTTTGAGGGTGAGAGTAAAGAAGAGGAAGAAGGTAAGAAACTATCAAAATATAGATTTAAATCTATCTGTATTTTTGGTGAATCTTATGCTGGAAAGAATGGAGAATTTCTGATACAAGCAACTGAACTTGGTCACGCATTAGTTGCTAGAAAGATTACCTATGTGTATAGAGGAGAGCTTCATAGCTTAAAAGGATGTACAGTAATTTCTGCCAACATTAAAGGAAGCAAAATACTGAGTATCCTTATAAATGGTTTAGATGATAAAAGATACGCCATCGGTAAAACAATAAAGGTTTCAAACTTACCTGAACGTATGGGATGCATGCTTTACAGTGCTGAAGCCTTTATTGCTTTACCTGGTGGTTTAGAAGCATTAAATGGAATTTCAAGCATTGTATATTGGATTAACTTGAACTTTCATCAGAAGTTAATAAGTTTATTAAATATTAATGGTTTTTATGATAGTTTGTTATCTTTTTTAGATCAAACTATGGAACAAGGATTCATACCCCAAGCGACTCGTCATGCTATAATATCTGCTTCAACTGCTAATCAGCTGATTGACCAACTACAAGGCTATACACCTAAACCAGATCCATTAATGAAAAAGATATATTAGCAATCTCCAACCAGCAGTCAGAAGCATGAGCCAGACACCACTCTCTGGTTGTAACTTTTTTTACTCTTATGGTTTTTACTCTTAAAATTTTTTTATGTGTGAGTTGCTTATGCATTTTCTTTTAATAAATCCTTTTTGCTAATCTACTGAAGACATTGGGGACAATGTCTACATTAAGTGTGGAGGAAATTAAAAAATAAAAAAATTAATTTAAAAAAAATTATTAGGATATTTTGATAGTAAAACTATGAGATTTATATATGAAAAGGATGATCGAATAAAGAGTTATTTTTTACTCTTAATACGTATCCTAAAAAAAAATTCCTACTTATTAGGTTCTTTTCAATAATTTTAAAAATTTCATAACATGATTGAACAACCTTCTTACTTCTTAGAATTGATAGATTTGGCAATGGATTCTGAGTTGGATGGATTGAGTTGGAAATCTTTAACTGTGAGATTTTGAGCCTACTTGTTAAATTAGTATTATATTCCTTGTGTGTGATATTCACTTGTTAAGTTGTCACTCTAGAACTTGCATAAAATTTGGTTGAGATTACAATTTACATGCATACTTAGATATGATAAAAGCATTTTTTTTTCCAATTAGAATCAAATAACTAACCCTGCAGTTTTACCATTGATAAGCCCCTTTGAGCCTAATTAACCATTTCTTTGCTTTTAACCCATTAGCATGACATTTAATGAAATATCAATTGTCTTTACTTAATTGTAGGGATTAGTAAAGCATTCAAATTTTTGTAAAATGGGTTCTTGACAAAGTGAAGGGGTATATGTATCATTAACTTCAAAATTGTAAGGGTTTTCAAAAAAAAAAGAAAAAGAAAAAGAAAGAAGAAGAAAAAAATAAAATAAAAAAGCAGAAGAAAAGAGAGAAATTGATGTGTACTTGAATCTTAGGCTGCTATGCTAAGATAAAATTCTTCAGAAATTACCCATGTTCTAATTGCTCTATTAATTTCTTTCTTTACTTCATATCCCTGTTTTATCTTTCCTTTACCTTGGCCTCATTACAACCCTTAATAAGACTTTTTGATTTGAAGTATGCATGTGAATCAAGTAGTGGAGATTGAGATTTTATGCAAGCTTATAGTAGTGAAATTTTTGATAAGATGAATTTGAGTGAAACACTTACCCATAAACACTTAAAAAAGGATGAGCTGCAGCAATTCTATCATCTTGATTCATTCCTTCTCAGATGAAAGTGCAATTCCTTTTTAGTTTTACATGACAGGATTTGTTAATTTATGAATGCTATGATATCTTTGTACTTCAATTATTTTCTTTCTTATGATTTTGCACTTTTTATCTCATGAAAAAATTAGTATTAGTATTAGTTTTCTTTTGATTTTGTGTTTGTCCAAGGACGTCCAAAAGCTAAGTGTGGGGGAATTTGATAAGCAAAATATTTACATATTTATTTTTCCTTATATGATATACTTTTGGATGTTATCTAAGCTTAATTTAATAAATTTTAGTTGTATTTTGTGAATAGGTCTTGAATTTGAAATGAAATCAAATCTTTTAGATAATGTTGTATTTTGACCCTATTTCAGGTTTTAAGCCATATCTAGAGTTTTGAATGTTGGATTGGATTATTCTTTATATGGTTAAAAAGATGAGAAAAATACCTACAATTTTCATGTTTAAAGAAAAGCCCAGTTCAGCCTCTAAGGATCTCAAATTTTGCTTGGAAAATAAAATAGTAGTTCTAGCGGAATCTGACCTTTACCTACTAATCTGACCATAATTTGAGATATAAATTTCAAAATTATGAGTTCTTTGCTGCATTTGAAAGCTAAGATCCGGTTCTACAACTCCTATGTTGATAGGATGATGTGAATCTACTATTTAGATAGTCAAAAATTATCAACAAGTCAGAAGAATGGTTGCTGCGAAAATCAAGAAGGGTAGTTAAAGACCATAAATGGTAGCTAAACAACATAATTGGTAGCTAATGGTCAAGATCTATGACTTATAGCTGATCTATTCACCTATAAATAAGTATAAGTAGAGATCATTTTTAACATTCATTCATCTTAGATAATAGTTTAGTTCATGCATTTTTAGTTCTTCTTGTATGCCTCCTATATGAAAGGTTAGGTTGTCATCTTATATGAAAGGTTTTACCTCCTACATGGATGGCTAGTATTTTTATTTTTATGCATGTGTAATTATAATCTTATGTTTGTATCATGAATGTGATGATATTTTTATTTTATTTTGAGTTTGTTTTTAATTTCATTATGTTCTAATTTTTTATCTTCCTAGGGTGATGACGTAACTTAATAATAACGGATTGAATTATAATCTATTGAAACTAATTTCAATTTTATTTTCCTAAATTGAATTTTAATTATTGCTCTTAATGCTTTCAATTGATTGGCCACCTTTTGAATGAACTTAATATGCATGTTGAGACCAGAGGAAGATACATGTGTATGGAACGTATAATTAAAATCGTAAATTGCATATGAAATAAGAATATATTCATATGGTTTATGTAGTCTTAATGAGTTCCATAAATCCTAATGCATGATTAGTTGTTTTAATTCACATAAGAATATAATGAATTATTAATTAATTATAGAATTACTTGACCTTGGAAAAGGCTAGTAATTAATTTAGGAAAACTCGACTATCAATTAAGGGAGCTAAAATTGGATTAGTGTAAATAGATAATTCAATCCGAAATTATTAAATGAAGTCTGATCCCTAGGACTTTTATTCATTTTTATCTTTACTACAATTGCATTCATTTTTATTTTAAATATTTTTGCTTAAATCTCTACTTAGTTGTTTCATTCCGACTAATCCTTTTGCCAAATAGTGTTAGGATTATAAATTTTGGTACTTAGTGAAATAATTCTTGAGGGAACGATACTTTACTTATCATTTTATTACTTGTTTACGACAGTATATACTTGCACTAATTTATAAATCACTCACACGTAATATTGGCCTATCTCACAACATGGATTTACCCCTACAATACCCCTAGGACTTTTATTCATATTTATCTTTACTACAATTGCATTCATTTTTATTTTAAATATTTTTGCTTAAATCTCTACTTAGTTGCTTCATTCCAACTAATCCTTTTGCCAAATAGTGTTAGGATTATAAATTTTGGTACTTAGTGAAATAATTCTCGAGGGAACGATACTTTACTTATCATTTTATTACTTGTTTACGACAGTGTACACTTGCACTAATTTATAAATCATTCACACGTAATATTGGCCTATCTCACAACATGGATTTACCCCTACAATACCCCTATGATGCTGTACAGTCATCATTCTTTACCCTATAACCATAACAATTAGCTCAACAAATCCCTAGTTCTCTAATGGCATTATTTGATAACCTATTTCCATTCACTATTGCGTACACTGATAGATCTGTGGAGTAATAATATCAAGGTTTTTCACACCGGAAAATCCTATTCCACCATTTCAATCCCCCTTTTGGGATTTAAACTCTCCACCCTCTAAGAATCAAACCCGCCTGACTTACACAGATGACGATGAGGATAACAATGGAAAAGTATAGCATTAACTCCTAACTCAATGACTACAACGAATAAGACGACGCCTTCGATGTGGAAATAGGAGTTATTATTTAAATGATTGAGTATTTCATTATTGTAATATAGTATTTTATCCAATTTTTTATTTAATTGATTCATGATATTTTTACTTTAAATTTAGTACTTTCTCATATTTCATTAACCATATTATCCACTTTTGCAAATAAATATGTTTCACTCTTCTTCATTAACTGAAATCATATTTTCGAATTCATTCTATTCATTCCATTGTTATTTGAAATTCAATAGAACATTCTAAAATATCGATCATTAAGATATAATTTTAAATATATGCTTGTACATAATTACGAAAAATGGTGTCAATTACTCATCTAGAGGTAATTATGGTAAATTATATTATTAAATTTAACATCGTTTAATTTTAGGAATTTGAACTTTATACATTAAATTTTACTAATTTATTATTTTGCTACCCTAATTAATTAATTATTTTATCAAATAATGTATTTTTTTATTTTTACATGTAAATTGCAATATTATAATTTATAAAGGTTGACTTTTTTATCGTAGCACTTACCTTGAGAAAATAAATTTTCTTTATACTATGCAATAAAAAAAATTCTCTTACATCAATTTTATTATATTACATATATTATACAATATAATTAGAGATAATAATAAAATTTATTATTATTTAAAACTTTAAATAATTAGTATAAAAAATTTAAATTTTCAAAAATTTAATCAAATATATATTAAGTAAAGATTAAATATAAAGTAAAAAAGGGCAACACATTAAAAATAGGTTTATATTTTAAAAAAAAAATTAGTCCAAATAAATAAAATAAAATATAAAATATATAAATTAAAAAAATTAGTTAAGGTTAAATGAATTAAAAAATTTCCTACTCTGATTACGGGGGCCCGCGTGCCTAATCGATCATGGGATCCCCCTTCATCATATTATTTTTGCATTAGTTTCTTATAAATTTAATTGTATCACATTATGAACTTACAGACTTATATAGTTTATTAATAAAATATTTATTTTCATGATATAAATTATATTCTAACTTCGTATTTAGTTAAATATTTTTTTAAATATACACATCATATTATGATAAAATATGGTTTAAGATTTAAATTTATAATTTCAATCTTCCATTTAATATGTTTAAAAAAGAAAAAGTAAAAGTTTAAGTTTGGCGTTTACTAAAATTTTAATTATATATTATAATATTATAAAAATTAATGTAATTATTAATTATTATTTAAAATCTTGAATGATTACTATCAAAGTAATATTCAAATTGTATAAAATTAAATTAAATATAATTTAAGTTAAAATTACAAATAAACAATAATTAAGAAAATATATTATAAACAAAAAAAATTAATGTCATTTCGACGTAAATATATATATATATATATATATATATATATATATATATATATCAACATCCTTACGGTAAAAAAAATTAATCAATTTTTACATAAAAAATATATATATAGCACATAAAAAAATATTAATAATGGAATATTAATGAATTTTGACGTAAAAAAAATTATATGTAGCAGGAAAAAAAAATGTTAATCAGGGGGCCCACATGATTGTTTGGTTACAAGCATCCTCCTCCCATGTTCAAGATATTTTAAAAAAAGTTTAAGCATTCTGGTAATTAATTTTAGTACAAGCTCTGATTACATTACATCATAAAGCATGATCAGGCTCTGATCACATCCAATTTATCACCGTGATTAACATATTTTTTAAAATATAAATCATTTTAAGCATTTTAGAAAATAAAATTTGCGACGCAGGTTTCGATCATATCTTTTTCAAAAAGCAATGTAATGGTAAAAAAGCCGTCAAGAATATGCAATTACTGAACAATCCCAAAGTTTGGCAACTTCCAAAAGAGTACCAGGTAGATTAGGAATAATACTTCCATGCCTCCCATAAGTCGAATGGCCAAAACCCATTTATTATTTAGTATGAACTTAATATGGGTTTCGGCCACATTCACTTCCTACCCAATGAGATGAATTTAAAAATATTTCAATATTAAAATTTTAAAATATTTTATAATAAAAAAATATATCATATTATATTTATAATAAGTAGTAATAAGTTTTAAATTTGATTTATTCTTAATATAAATTAATTTTAAATAATTATTTATTTATATATTATCATATCAATAAAAAATTATTAAAATTTTATTAAATAAAACAATAAATGATAAGCGGAATAGGCAAAAAAAGAAAGAGAATATATATGTAACATATAAAATAATATGAAAAGTCAAATATGTAATATATAGTTAAATAATATAATTAAATTAAATTAATAACATATTAAAAGTATGTTACAATAAAATAAAATATATAGTTGTTAGTGTATATATAATAGTAAATAATATATATTGTTTTATTGAATAATTATTGAAATGAATACAGGAAAGAAGAGAAATAGTACATAACTTATAAAATAATATTTACTATTTTATTAAATAATTACTGAAATAAGCATGGAAAAGAAGAGAAATAATATGTAATTTATAAAATAATATAAGAATTAAAAATATAATATATAATTAATAATCTAACTAAATTAAATCAATAATTCATTTACAATATTTTATATTATATATATTCTATTTAATAATATTAACATTCAAATTGTAAACAATAAAAATATTACTTGAGCTACAAACCCCTAACAAAATTTTATTTAATGTGCATATAATTTAATTTGAAATATAATATTTAAAAATCAATATATATCTTATATTAAAATTTCAACTTATTTAAACTATTTTTATAATAAAGAAATAATACATTTTTCATAAAACTAATTTAACATAAATATAATAATATTATAATTATTATAATATTATAAAATTTTTATATTCATATTATTAAAAGATTAATATATATCCGTGCGAATGCACAGATCTTTTATCAGTTTTATGTTAAATACTATTAAGAGAAATACTTTTGGTGCAATGCAAACTAACACAGGTGTGAATAACAGTGAGCAGCCAGCGATGCGAAGCATGCTTTAGAAGACTATACGTACGTTGACGTCTCGACTAAGCTTCAGCCAGATAGTATTCAGGCCTACACTTATATCTGGCCCAGCCCAACTCACCAATTGAAATTTCTTATTTATTGGGGCTGTTTTTTAAATATTTGAAATTCGCAACTCATTCCATTATCCAACACAGTAAATTTTGGGATTTTATCTCCGTAAAAGTGCCGAAACACTGTTAAAAAATAAAGTAATTCCCATTTTACCATATTTGAAAAATTAATGCCCAAAACCCTTAATTCTCAACACTATTTATTGTATTCTTCCGTAAAAATACTGTATGTACAGTGCGCACAGTGTGCATGCACTACAGGCGCACTGTACACCTTGTGCACACAGTATTTTTACAAAAAAATACAGTAATAATTTAATAAAAAATTTAATGAAAATAATTTTATTTTAAATCATAAAATATATTGTAATAAAAATTAATTAAATCAAAAAAATATTTTTAATTAATTTTATTTTAATTTAATAAAAATAACTTTACTTTATTTTTAAATAAATTTTTTTCAAAAATTTATATAAATAATATTTTTTATACTTGTAAATAAATTTGTTTAATAAAAATGTATTAATAATATATAAAATCTAATTAAAAATAAATTTAAGGGTAGTGTAGTAAATATAATATTAAAAATTACTTTATAAATTTTACATAATATATATTTTAGGAGAAATATAATAAAATAAATTAAAATAAAATTTTTATTAATTTGATAAATTTTATAATGATACAAATATAAATAAAATAAAGAAAATTATTTTTAATTATGCAACGAAATAAAAATTAATTATCATATTATATGAAATAATAGATTTTTATTTCTAATTCTGCCATGAACTTTCATTTTATTCAAAATATACTAATTTTTTATTTATTTTATTTTACGTAATTTAATTTGTTTCGGTCTCAAAATTTTTTATATTTTTTAACATGTATTAACTTTTTATTTATTTTATTTTAGCCCCTTTAATTAAATTTTTACATAATTTTAATCTGTGGCCCTTATTTAATTTATTTTTAATTTTTACCCAATTTATATCCATTCTAATTATTTTAAACACAAGATATTTCTTTAATACTAATAATTGAAGGTTCTTAAAAATAAATAATAATTTTATTAACTCCCATAATATTATACAATATATGTATAATATAATGAAATTAGTAAATATCATAAGATAGTTGAAATAATTAAAATTTTAAAAAGTACAGATTATTATATATTCTCTTGTCATTTTTTATTTAAATTAAGATTTTTTTTATTTTATTTAATCTGTGTCAAATTTATAATTATTTTATTTAGGTCCCTTAATAAATTATTAACGATACTAATTTAGTTTGTAACCCTTTTTTATTTTATTTTTAAATTTTACTTATCAAAATGTAATGGATCTTAATTTGTAAAGACTTAGTTATACAAGGATAATATATTGCTAAGAAAGCTTTAAGTAAGAATCACAATATTATAACATGTTACTTAATTTTCATTTTATGACATATAATTTTTAGGGTTCACAAAAAACTCATAAATTATGATAAAAAAGTTAATTAAATATTTGAAAAGAAAATGTTAAATTATATGAAAAAAAGATAACCATAAAATTTTATAGTGTTATAAGTCTTGTTTAAAAATGTCTAAGAAAATTTAATTAACAATATCAAGAATGGACTTAATTATTTAGTATGGTTTGAGTTAATGGATAAGTGTGGAGACAATATTCGATTTGTATATTTTATTTACAAATTTGAACATTATGATAAATAAAAAATGAGAAAGAATTAATTCTGTATAGAAGAATAAATGAATGAATTAAATAATTAAATTAGCTATAAAGGTTTTGTACAATAATAAAATAATCAACTATTAAAGTAATGACTCTCAGTCCCACATCGAGGGCGTCGCCTCGCTCGTCGCAGTTGTTGAACAAGGGATTGCTGCTATTCATCTCCATCGTTACCCTCATCGGAGTCTGTTTAAGTAGGGTTGTTATGACCCATGATAAGTGGAGAGTTTAAGTCCCCAGTTAGATGAGTAAAATGGTGGAATAGGATTTTGTGTGGTAAAAAACCCTTGTTGCTGATGCGATGTGGATTCATTGGCGTACTCAAAAGTAAATGCAAACAGCTCAAATAAAAATGCCGTTAGAAAACCCGGGACTCGCTGGGGTGATGGCGATGGCGATGGTGATGGTGTGAAGAACGATGATAGGCCAGCATCTCTATCTGCCATGAAATGTGATGAGAGCATGTATGTAGATGGATCTGCACCTCTTGCATCGGGCTGCATTGAGCGAGGGGCGTAGCCGGAGGGAACATCCGCTGGTGGCATCGATCGATGACCATAATGTGCACTGTCATCGTCATCCTCAGGTCCAGATAAAATGGGATCCCTAAAAAATATAAAGCCATGGGCCCTCCTACCACACCTAAGCTTAAGGATGGGTGGTCTCGATAATTCGTCTGCAGGAAAAGCTGGCTGAGAAACTATCATGTCTCGATGCTCACCTAACGCACGCAGCATGCGGTCACATTCCCGATCCACTGTCTCCCTAAATTAGTTGTACCCCAGAGTTGAGGGATCCTCGATGCTCAGCATGCGTAATCTCTCAGCAACATCGACCTACATGATAAGTAAAAATAAGTACAGTGTGTCAATTTATATTATAATATTTTAAAGAAATTATAAATTATATTATGAAAAATGAATGATTACCACAAATCCTAGACCACCGCTAGCTGGATGAATCCATCGTCTCGTGTAAGTCTAATATCATGACATGTAGCCCGAACAACGATGAAGAGCATCAGTCTCCATCTCAGTCAGTGAAAGCGCGGCTCGCCATGAATCCCAAGCACTAATGTAGACCATGCGTTCTTGCCGCCAATCCTTCAATATTTTACCTCGAAGCTGTAAGGTATGATAGGAACCAAGATTGAATGGCTCATGTGGGATTAATTGTCGCCTACCAAACTGGCGAAGAACACGATCTAGATAGTGCCATTTCACAATGTGGAAGCATATGATTAGGACTGAAGCCAACCATATGTCAGGTAAGATAAGGCAATACTCAGGCACAAGCTGCCGAACACTATCCATATCATAAGGTCGCCAAATAATCTGTACTAAGTAAATGAAAGATAAATAAGCATGTAACTATATATAAGACAGTCAATTTAGATACAACAAAACTAGCTATAATTAACCTCTTCAGCATTCATCTGATCAAGCAATATTCTGAATTGCCATAGGACCTTTGTTGGAGGCCGATGAAGCGATCTGGTATTCTTCCACCTGCGAGAGTTACAAAATGTATATTATTTTCTATGCCTAATTTAATACTAATGGGGGAAATATATTAAATAAAAATATAAAAATGGCCCACATCTGAAGCCCAATGGTGGTAACACAGGGTAAATGTCTAAACGGGGTTTTGCATACAGAGGTGTCATCGGTGCTAGAGTGGGAAATCGATCTCATGCCCATAGATGTAGAAGATGCAAACATTCACCGATGTTTACCTCGTCATAGTTGGTGGCGGTGCACAATTCTCTATACAAGCATACAAGAACCGTTAATCCCTAATTGAACCGTCCAGTGTCAGTGAAGTTTGTTAGTAAAGGTAGATACATCAACAACACTCTATGGCCTGAAGTGTCAGGCATGAAATATCCGCTGATAAGTCTCAAAATATAGGCACGTGTAAAGCGTTGTATCTGTTCGTCATCTGCATCAGCTGGCAAGTGTCCAAAATTCGCTGTTAGCCAAGGGATGCTCATGCGCTATCCTTGTAAACACTCATAGGACAGTATAACCCCAAGAAGATCCTCGTACATCATCCGCCAGTCATATCCGGTGTACCCGGAGACAGGAACGCCCTCACATGGTAAACCCAGCTAGATGGCAATATCTTGTAGTGTAATTGCGCACTCCCCGCAGCTAGTGTGGAAAGTGTGTCTCTGACCACCATCGCTCAACCAGTGCAGAAACGAGTGCTACATTCAACTCAACATGGCCAAGACAGCTGATATCGTAAAATCTAGCCTGCTGAAGATATGGGATAATGGCAATTAGTGGATCAAAGAGACGATCCACATGTGCAACACCTCGTAACCTGAGGAGTCGATCCACCTAAAAACAAAATTACTAAATCATAGTGTGGTAAGGGTTTAAAAATCACAAATTGCATAGCCATAGATTAATAAAATTACATGGCCTAGTCAAATGGCCTGTGAGACATGTCTAGACTACAAGTACAAAAGAGACTCATCATCAGGTCCAAGTATAACAACACGACGCTGACTAGCCATTATAGTCGAGTGGTATGATATCTGTCACATTGGAATAATTCAGTTAGTTGCACAAAAGTATGTATTTAAACACAACTATAATCCAAAGTAAGTGAGCTAATAAGGCATTAGGGAATACTCATGCTAATGTACTATATTTGCTAGTGTGTTCATTAATTCGTTGCTAGTGATTACCACAATCCTAACAACCCATAGGGAGTGCATTCAAAAGTTCCTTTGATGAGCTTCACAGGTTGCACGGTTGTGCCCTGTCTACCTGCATAGCCCACACCTCTGAGGATCGGATGGACCTTCCTGCCAGCCTATTTCGTTCCTTATCCGCCTAGATCGTGGTTGACCGCTAGCATGTACCGTTGAGGGATCTAGAATAAGTTCTGGTCCATTAAAGGGTGGCCAATGCTCCACACCGCCTATTGGTCAGAATTCACTGCTATATGCACTCAGCATTGTCTCCAATCGAAAAACACGATCAACAAACTGCAGTGTATTCATTGCTGACAATCGCATCTATATTTATTCTTCGAAAAAAGGCAGTAATGATTTTTTCGATATGGGAGCTGCTATGAATGTGCTTAATGACCAAGAGTTATATGTGAGTTTGATGTATACAGACCAAAAATCGTTCCACCATGCGATGAAAATATACTCAATTCGAACCCACCACACATTTTACTCACATTACTCTTCGACCAAATATGAAGAGTATCGGTATCCTCACTACGGTGGACAATGCAATTGGAGGGTTAGAGCTTACCATAAGCTGAGATAGAACCACTGGCAAATATCAAGATACAATGGATCTCATACATGTGTATCTGCTTCTCTTTCGAGTGATCATCCGAAATTGGACACAGATATCATTTCATCTTACATTATGGGATTGGTGACTGAGAACCCCAGCGTGTCCATTTGAGGGGTTATTGAGCGTATCCACAGTATTTTTGGATATTCAGTTTCATATAAGAAGGCGTGGAAGGGTAAACACTGAGTTCTTGCACTCACTTTTGGGAATTGGGAAAAATCATAAGCTTTACTACTGAAGTGGTTAGCGGCTATACGACATTTTAATCCTGAGTCGTACTTCGAGATTGTGAGCAGGGAATGCCCGTCAAGCAGCGATGAGAGTGCGCCAGTAGCATTGTTCCATCGAGTGTTTTAGATATTCAAGCCATGCATTGATGCCTTCGATCATTTAAAATCGATGGTACAAATTGATGGCACATTTTTATATGGAAAGTATAAGGGGGTGTTGCTGATCGTAACTTCACAGGATGGGGATAGAAAAATTGTTCCCCTTGCATTTACTGTAGTAGAGGGGGAAACATACGAGACATGGGCTTAGTTCCTATCAAACGTTCGACGGCATGTCGTTAAGGATAAGCAGGGTGTTTGTTTGATATCAGATAGACATCCAAGGATAGTTGCTGCCGTTGCAAACCCACGCGTAAGGTGGCAACCACCCCGTGGTTATCATGTGTTCTGCCTACAACACATCGCCAGCAATATGAACTTAACCTTAAGGACCGAGTGGCTGAAGAAGTTATTTATTAGCATTGGTACGTAATACTCCTAAAAAATTTCTTTAATTATCATGACACCTTATTATCATTATTAATTATGTCACAATGTTGGGTTGTACAGGTTACCAATACGAGCGACATGTAGTGGATTCAAAGTTAGAGGAACTACAATCATTGCACCTAAGAATTGCCGATTAGATTGCAAATATCCCAAAGTGTCAATGGAGCCGTACGTATGATGAGGAAGGCAGACATGGGGCCATAAGACAACTAACTTGGCCGAGTGTGTCAACAGCATATTCAAGGGGGTTAGATTTTTGTCCATCATGGGATTAGTCAAAGCAACAATGTATCGATTAAATATATACTTTGTTGATAGATCAGAGACAATTGCAGCACAGTTACAGGCAGGAGAAGTGTTTACCGAGGACGTTTGAAAAAAGATTCAAGATTACATTCGGAAAACGTCAACCTACCACGTGCGCCATTTTGACAGCCAGGGGTTCTTATTTGAGGTTGAGAAGCCGTATGACTTGACGTGGAAGTAGTTTGGTCAGTCTTGCAAGGTTAGCCTTCGCGATCGTACATGTGATTGTGGCGAGTTTCAAGTCGAGCACTGGCCCTGCCAACAAGTATTTGCTGCATGTTCGAAAGTTTCGTTGGATCCACTATAGTTTGTCGATCGTGTTTTCTGATTGGAGACAATGTTGAGTGCATATAGCAGTAAGTTCCAACCAATAGGTGGTGTGGAGCATTGGCCATCCTTCAATGGACCAGAACTCATTCCAGATCCCTCGACAATGCATGCCAGTGGTTGACTACGATCTAGGTGGATAAGGAACGAAATAAACTGACAGGAAGGTCCATCCGATCCTCAGAGGTGTAGGCTATGCAAGCAGACAGGGCACAACCGCGCAACTTATCAAGCCCATCAAAGGAACTTTTGAGCGCACTCCTTACGAGTTATTGGGATTGTGGTAATCACTAGCAGCAATTAATGAACACACTAACAAACATTATATATTAACATGAGTATTCCCTGATACCTTATTAACTCACTTACTTTGGATTATAGTTGTGTTTAAATACATACTTTTGTCCAACTAACTGAATTATTTCAATGTGACAGATATCATACCACTCGACTGTAATGGCTGGTCAGCGTCGTGTTGTCACACCTAGGCCCAATGATAAGTCCCTTTTGTACTTGCAGTCTAAACATGTCTCACAGGCCATTTGACTAGGCCATGTAAGTTTATTAATCTATGGCTATGCAATTTGTGATTTTTAAACCCTTACCACACTATGATTTGGTATTTTTGTTTTCAGGCGGATCGACTCCTCAGGTTACGACGTGTCGCACATGTGGATCGTCTCTTTGATCCACCAGTTGCCATTGTCCCATATCTTCAGTAGACTGGATTCTACAGTGACCGTGTTGGCCAGGTTGAGTTGAATGCAGTACTCATTTCTGCACTGGTTGAACAATGGCAGTCAGAGACATAGGCTTTCCACACCACCTACGAGGAATGCACAATTACACTACAAGATATTGCAATCCAGCTGGGTTTACCAAGTGAGGGCGTTCCTGTCTCCGGGTACACCGGATATGACTGGCGGGTGATGTGCAAGGATCTTCTTGGGGTTATACCGCCCGATGAGTGTTTATAAGGCCAGCGCCTGAGCATCCCTTAGCTAGCAGCAAATTTCGGACACTTGCCAACTGATGCAGATGACAAACAGATACAGCGCTTTACACGTGCTTACATTTTGAGACTCATCGACGGATATCTCATGCTTGACACTTCAGGCCATAGAGTGTTGTTGATGTATCTACCCTTACTAGCAAACTTCGCTGACACTGGACAATTCAGTTGGGAATCAGCGGTTCTTGCATACTTGTATAGAGAATTGTGCACCGCCATCAACTATGATGAGATAAACATCGATGAATGTTTGTATCTTCTACATCTATGGGCGTGGGATTGATTTCCCACTCTAGCACCGATGACACCTCCATATCCAGAACCCCATCTAGACATTTACCCTGTGTTACCACCATTGGGCTTCAGGTGTGGGCCATTTTTATATTTTCATTTAATGTATTTTCCCTGTTAGTATTAAATTACGCATAGAAAATAATATACATTTTGCAATTCTCGCAGGTGGAAGAATACCAGATTGCTTCATCGGCCTCCAACAAAGGCCCTACGGCAATTCAGAATATTGCTTGATCAGATGAAGGCTGAAGAGGTTAATTATGGCTAGCTTTGTTATATCTAAATTGACTGTCTCATATGTAGTTACATACTTATTTATCTTTTATTTGCTTAATGCAGATTATTTGGCGGTCTTATGATATGGATAGTGTCCGGTAGCTTATGCCTAAGTATTGTCTTATCTCACCTGACATATGGTTAGTTTCAGTCCCAATCATATGCTTTCACATCGTGGAATGGCACCATCCAGATCGTGTTCTTCGCCAGTTTGGTAGGCAGCAACTAATCCTACAAGAGCCATTTAATCTTGGTTCCTGTCATACCTTACAACTTCGAGGTAAAACATCAAAGGATTGGCGGCAAGAACACATTGTCTAAATTAATGCTTGGGATGCATGGCGAGCCATGCTTTCACTGACTGAGATGGAGACTGATGCTCTTCATCGTTGTTCGGGCTACATGTCATGGTATTGAACACGCACGAGACGATGGATTCATCCAGCTAGCAGTGGTCTAGGATTTGTGGTAATCATTCAATTTTCATAATACAATTTATAACTTCTTCAAAATATTATAATATAAATTGACACACTATATTTATTTTTACTTATCATGTAGGCCGATTTTGCTGAGAGATTATGCATGTTGAGCGTCGAGGGTCCCTCAACTCTCGAGTACAACCAATTTAGGGAGACAGTGGATCGAGAATGTGATCGCATGTTGCGTGCGTTGGGTGAGCATCGAGACATGACAGTTTCTCAACCAGCTTTTCCTGCAGACGAATTATCTAGACCACCCATCCCTGAGCTTAGGCATGGCAGGAGGGCCTATGGCTTTATATTTTATAGAGATCCCATTTTACTTGGACCTGAGGATGATGATGACAGTGCACATTATAGTTATCGATCGATGCCACCGGTGGATGTCCCTTCCGGCTACACCCCTCGCTCGATGCAGCCCGATGTAAGAGGTGCAGATCCATTTACATACATGCCTTCATCACATTTCATGGCAAGTGGAGATGCTGACCTATCATCGTTCTTCACGCCATTGCCATCATCCCCACACCAGTGAGTCCTGGGTTTTCTAACGGCATTTTTATCTGAGCTGCTTGCATTTACTTTTGAGTACGCCAATGGATCCACATCGCATCAGCAACAAGGGTTTTTTACCACACAAAATTCTATTCCACCATTTTACTCATCCAGTTGGGACTTAAACTTTCCACTTACCACGGGTCATAACAACCCCACTCAAACAGACTCCGATAAGGGTAACGATGGAGATGAACAGCAGCAATCCCTTGTTCAACGATCGCGACGAGCGAGGCGACGCCCTCGATGTGGGACTGAAAATCATTACTTTGATAGTTAATTATTTCATTATTGTACAAAACCTTTATAGCTAATTTAATTATTTAATTCATTTATTCATTCTTCTATACAGAATTAATTCTTTTTTATTTTTCATTTATCATAATGTTCAAATTTGTAAATAAAATATATAAACCGGATATTGTCTCCACACTTATCCATTAACTCAACCCGTATAAGTCCATTCTTGATATTGTTAATTAAATTTTCTTAGACATTTTTAAACAAGACTTATAACACTATAAAATTTTATGGCTATCTTTTTTTTCATATAATTTAATAATTTATTTTTAAATATTTAATTAACTTTTTTATCACAATTTATAAACTTTTTATGAACCTTAAAAATTATATGTTATAAAATGAAAATTAAGTGACATATTATAATATTGTGATTCTTACTTAAAATTTTCTTAGCAATATATTATCCTCGTATAACTAAGTCTTTACAAATTAAGATCCATTACATTTTGATTTAAGACCCATTACATTTTGATAAGTAAAATTTAAAAATAAAATAAAAAAAGCCACAGACTAAATTAGTATCGTTAATAATTTAATTAAAGGACCTAAATAAAATAATTATAAATTTGACACAGATTAAATAAAATAAAAAAAATCTTAATTTAAATAAAAAATGATAAGAGAATATATAATAATCTGTACTTTTTAAAATTTTAATTATTCCAACTATTTTATGATATTTACTAATTTAATTATATTATACATATATTGTATAACATTATGGAAGTTAATAAAATTATTATTTATTTTTAAGAACCTTCAATAATTAGTATCAAAAAAATATCTTGTGTTTAAAATAATTAGAATAGATATAAATTGGATAAAAATTAAAAATAAATTAAATAAAGGCCACAGATTAAAATTATGTAAAAATTTAATTAAAGGGGTTAAAATAAAATAAATAAAAGGTGAATACATGCTAAAAAATATAAAAAAAAAAATTGAGACAAATAAATTAAATTACATAAAATAAAATAAATAAAAAATTAATATATTTTGAATAAAATGAAATGTCTATGGCAGAATTAGAAATAAAAATTTATTCTTTCATATGGTATGATAAATAATTTTTATTTTGTCAAATAATTAAAAATAATTTATTTTATTTTATTTATATTTGTATCATTATAAAATGTATTAAATTTAATAAAAATTTTATTAAAATTTATTTTATTATATTATGCCTAAAATATATATTATGTAAAATTTATAAAGTAATTTTTAATATTATATTTACTACACTACCCTTAAATTTATTTTTAATTAGATTTTATATATTATTAATACATTTTTATTAAACAAATTTATTTACAAGTATAAAAATTATTATTTATATAAATTTTTGAAAAAAATTATTTAAAAATAAAGTAAAGTTATTTTTATTAAATTAAAATAAATTTAATTAAAAATATTTTTTGATTTTATTAATTTTTATTACAATATATTTTATGATTTAAAATAAAATTATTTTCACTAAATTTTTTATTAAATTATTACTGTATTTTTTCATGAAAATACTGTGTACACAACACGTACAGTGCGCCTGCAGTGCATGCGCACTGTACATATAGTATTTTCACAAGAAATATAATAAACAGTACTGAAAATTAAGGGTTTTGGGTATTAATTTTTCAGATATAGTAAAATAGGAATAATTTTATTTTTTAACGGTGTTTCGGTACTTTTGCCTACGTGCAGGGCCACAGAAAAAGAGATGAGAAAAGTTGCTGGTGAACGGAAAAGAAGTTTAGTTAAATCAAATCCTTTTTATATGGGAGAGACCTTAGTACACTAGTTATATAGTATATCAATTTCTTTTAAAAGATTTTTTAAGTTGTGCAATACTATATAGATTAAATAAAATTTAAGAATTTTCAGATATTAGTGTATTATATAATCGGTGTGTCTCAATCCCTACCTTTTTACATCATAAATTTTATGATCATGATTGTCACTTTGTAAATGATATTTAAAAAATAATAAATTTCATCTATAATTAATTAAATCACAGTTATTAATTTAATGGTGTAAGTCTACCTCGTTAAAAAAAAAAAAAAGGTGACGCACTACTTCTAATATTTTTATGATTTATACTTGGATAGGAGAAAAATTGAAGGAGAAAAAAAAACGTGAGAAAAAGAAATTGAAAGACAAAGAAACTAGAGGAAAAAAATGAAAGTGATGGAATTTTATTTTTAGTTGTTTGGAATGAAAAAAATTGAAAAGAAAAAATATTTTTTTTGTTTGAATTGAAAGAAAACTGAGGAAATTTAATGAGATTGAATGACCGTAACACTTTAATTATATAAAACTTGAAGATATTCATAACATAAATAAATCAAATTCAATAAAAAAATTATTTTATTACTAAGAAAGTTATTTATAATTAATTAATGATAAATTTTAATTAAAGAATTAAATATTTCTAAAAAAGGCATTTATTATTTACTTAAATTCGAATAACTAAGGGTTTGTTTGGCACATCCAAAAACATGAATTCATTTCATTTCATTTTAAAAAAATAATTTCATTTTATTTTTGAATGAATTCTTTTGTTTGAAATAAATTATATAAAATATGATTTCATTTCATTTTAAAATAAAATTTTCTGTTTAGAACTTTAATTAAAACATATGGAATTCATTTCAAATATTTATATTTATTATATTATCCCTAAGATAATATTTTATTTATCCTATATAATAATTTGCCCCTCTCTCTCTCTCTCTACCTGCCAAATTCAAGAGATTTAATTGATAAAAATTGTTACACAACCTCTTTTTACTTGATAAATACCTTCAAGAATTTCGATAGAACTAACTTGATGTTTTTAATTGACAAAATACAGAAATAATGGCTCAAATGCTTAGCTAGTATCCAGCAAGAGACAAAGACAGTAATAGAAAACAGCGTGAGATTTGGCGTAGAAGAAAGATGGATATGGTTGGAAATAAATTAAATGGTTGAGGGTAAAATTGTCCAAAAAAATTTGCATTCCAAATGAAATGAAATCCTACAAAATCTAAACTAATTTGATAAGATTTTAAAATGGCAAGAATGTAAATAAAATAAGATTTTAAAATGAAATGAAATCTAATAAAGTTTAAATCCAAACATAACATTTTAATGGAATTCATTTAAAAATGAAATGAATTCTAATTTTTTGTTGTGCCAAACAGGGGGTAAATTGTATTCCTGGTTCCATAACTTGCCCCAAATAAAAGGCTGGCTCCTGGCACAAAATAAAATCTTTCCTTTTCCATCACCGTCCTGTTATCGGAAAGGCATTCCAAGGTTTATCTAATCTTTAGCAGTTTCTCAATTCGATTTTGTGAACTAATTTAATAATTTTTTAAATATATTATATGTAAAATTATAAAAAAAATACTTTTACATTTCGGGGCTATGGCCCCTGTGTATACAAAGTAGAAAATTAGAAATGATAAAATATTATGAATTTATAATATTTTATAGAAATTATCTGTTAAATTATGAAATAGTATAATTTTTTATCCAATATGATAAAGTATAGGATAAAATTTTATTCTAAATAAAATAATAAAGATAAAACATTAATATCTTATCTTATTTGGCGAAACTTTATTTTTATAAAATTATTATATTTTTACTTTATATATTAATATATTCATATATACATATATGCATGTATAATTTTTAACTATTTTAATAATTTAATTGTTTTAGAATTTTAAAATATATTAAGATATTACTTAAAATTATAAAAATAGAAAGTAATAATAATTTTTAAATTTTAAATTATTTAAGCTAATTATATATAATTTTAAATTTATATTATAATATTATGTTAATCATGTAAGATTTATCATGTTTAAAATACAAAACTATTATATATAATTTTATATTTATATTATAACATTATCTTAATTTTAGATTTATATTTTTAATTTCTTATATTTTTTACCATTTTCTGCAAATTTTCGTAGAACTTTTGCTTGATGGACATAGGCAAATTTTATTTTTAATTATAAAATATGAAATAAGATAATATTTTATTCAAAAAAAAGTACAAGAAAAAAGAAAAAAAAAGCCTAATATACTTCATTCCCATATCTTAGTCACAGGCTTTTTTTTTTTTTTTTTTTTGCCATTAGTCTCAGGCTTTAGTTTAGTCACAATTCGTAAGAATTAAAGACTTGGATTTTTTTTCGTTACGTTCCACAGATGTTAAAACAATAAATACAGACTCTTTATGCATGGTAAAATTTAAATTATTTTTTTATATAGAATGAGAATAAAATATTGTGTTTAATTTCTCTCGAGCGAGAAAATGACAAAAAAGTATTCTCAATCTGTGATTGAAGTTGTATACATTTTCTACGTGTAATGAAAATAAAATTTAAAATTAATTTGAATGTAAATTAAATTTATTTTTTTTATAAAATTAAATTTTTATTAATTTTATTCTTCATCAATTGTATCAATTTTATTCATATAAAATTAAAAATTTTCAAATTTTAGGTATTTAAGAATGAATTTGAAGATTTTTAATATTATAAAAATCAAATTAATACAAAATTTTAGCCAGACTTAAAATGAATAAAAATTTCATCTTATAAAAATAAAAATAAATTTCAATAAATATAAAAATTTTAAATTATATTTTAATATATATAGAGAGGCTTTTTTTTTTTTGGCTAGCAGAAAGAATTATAATTCATCGTCCACGTGTTTAAAATTGGCTTCGGGTAGTAGCTATATGTTGCTGTCATTGGTTGCCGCTAATCCAAGGGGCAATATATCGAAACATATTTGGTGCCATTAGAATTGTATATTTCGAAATATTATGTAACAAATATCATTTCATGCTATGTTGGTGTTAAAATTATATCCAACAATCCAGTTATATATGATTTAGCAGGACATTTTTTATAAATTTTTTCATTCAATTAAATTGTAATATTATAATTTGATAAAATAATAGATTAAAATTTTATAAAATTTAAAGGCTTAATTTTTTCAATTTTCAAAATTAAAGAAAGTATCATCTAATTATGCCAAAATTGAAAAAATAATTTATATTTTTTTCCAAATAAAAATTTGGTAACTTTAGAACCGAAAAAACTGACCTCCCAGGTTCCGCCATGCTGTGTTAAAAGATACTATGTTGCTTCTGCAAAAGATGATGAACCAAATCGGATGAAACTGGGGAAGTATTACGAGCGAGGAGTGGAGAACCCTAACAAGGCTTAAACTGAATTAATAACAAGCAAACAGACAAAGAACATGAAGTAAGTATAAAATTTTTCTTCGACCTTATTGCTTTGTTCTTCAAAATCTGGTCCAATTACTGAACGGAGGGAAAGTCTATACAGCTCCGATCTCTCTTAATCACGGACTAAGAAATTTCCAAGCAAGTGGGCAGATATCCCTAAGAATTTCTCTTCAGATTCTTTCCCTTCAGATTCTTTGACTCCTCAACCTGCAGTTTAAGCAGGTGCCGTAGTAGCTGCTGAAACTTCCACCGATGAATGGACAACTCTCTGAACCAATAGCCTTATTTAAAAAAAAAAAAAATAGCTTATGTCCCGTCTAGATGGATACTTATTATTATTTTATTATTAATATAACAAAAATGCGTATATAATAGAAAAATATTATAAAAATATTAAATTTTAATTTTTGTTTTCATTTTATAATTGTACGATAAAATAATGAATAATACGTATTTAAGAACAAAATATTGTAAAGCTTTGAAATTTAATTTGCCATATTCATTATGATCATGTGTAAGTCTATAAATAAAATTTTTTTATTATATATATATATATATATATATATATATATATATATATATATATATATATATATGTTTGTTTATCATGCCATACTTCAAAGTTTTGTATCCAATGGCCTCATTTGGCAAACTAGCGTTTTCGGTCAAACAGTTATTTGATCGAAAATGCTAGCTTTCGTAGCATTTTAAAATGGTTGTTTGACGCGAGTCAAACAGTCATTTTCCGATCAAATCAGCTAAACGCTGATGAAATCGCTGCTGGTCAAACGGGGCCAATATGTTTAAAAATCAAGTTAAGTTAAAATATTCTTGATGATAATTTGAAAATAACATTATTCAAATGAAGGCTTATTCTCCGATCTGGATGAACCCCTCCTTCACAATCCTATGCATAAACTATGAAAATTTAACAAATATTATCAGTAAAAATTTTTAAATCATTTCTATAAAAATAAATTTCTAGGAGAGAAGAGAACAAAATGAAATAATAATAATTATGAACTAAATGGCAGTTGCCAACATGCAATTATTACTGTTTATTCTTTTTTAGACTTAGAGAAATGAATCCAATAAAAAAACCCCAGGATATTCACAACTATCTGATGCCCATAATAACAAAGTAATTTTTTCAAATCAAATTTCTATTTGAATAACTATTGGTACTTAACCCCTAATTTTGAAGGAAAGAAAATATAAGGGGGAGAAGAGAAAATTTTTAAATTTGAATAGAAAAGAAAATAAGAGAGAAAAAATTTAAAAATTTAAGTAAATTACTACATATTTCATCCTTTTTTTTCCTTCCTCTTTTCTCTTTTATTAAATAAGAGAAGAGAAAAAAAAAGTACAAAACATTCTTTCTCCTCTATTTTCTTTCTCCCCTTCCAAAGCATAAAAGTAAGGCATTTGAAGCAAAACTAACACATTCAAGAAATCAAGAAGGTGCCCAAAGCAAATGGAATTGAGAAGAGTGAACCTCTTGCACGAGTTAAACTAAATGTATTGGAATCAGATTTTTAGAAATAATATCTTAACAAAATGAAGCTTAAAAAAATATTAAAAATAGTGTCAAGTATAAGAACTTTTATTAAATGTCACTTTAAGTTTAATTTCTATTTAAGATGTTGCATTCTCTTGTCAAAAGTCTATACCTAAATATTAATGAAATTATAAAATAAGATTCTTATTATTTTTAATTAGAACATGAATATGTTAAATAGATTTAAACACAAATGAGGTGAAGAAAATTAATATTTATAAAATTCAAACTTAAAAGGTAAACAAAGCAAATTAATTAAGAGAAAGCATCAAAACTTAACAATTTTTTTTGTCTAGCCACTCGGTATCCAGTAGACTTCTTTGGGTTATTGACTAATCCAGATTCGAGTTAAGTCAAACCCAATATGGAGGCAAGCTCTCATAACGCCATTTGCTCTCCATAAGGCTCAAACCCAAAACCTTACTTAAGAAATACCGAACTCCTTGCCACTTGAACCAACAGTTATTAGTAAACTTGATAATTTCTTCTTGCATTAGTAACTTCTTCTAATAGTTACTTCAAAACCAAGGACACATAAAAAAGTGTAAAACACGGCAATATAATAACATAAGAACCAACATTAGAAATTATGTCATGTAATATTGAAATATAGTTTAATTTTTATAGCTAATAAACGTGTTTCCTAATGCACATTTAAAGAATACTATTCTATCTGGCACCTACTTCTAGCATGAAAATTAGATTACAATTAAAAAAAATGAATGCATATCATGAGTTTTGCATTGAAAGTTAGATTCTCTTGTGATTGTCAAATTTCAAGAACTTTATTGCACAATATTATAAATATTTCGATACTAAAACTTACTAAAAGGAAAATAATCTAAGAGTATTCACCTTCTTGAATCAAAAATAGTAGGAACAATTACAAAATATCAATAATGTATTTTCCAAATGTGAACTTCAGCGATTAGCTTTAGCAAGAATTTAATAAAAAGGAAATAATATGTTACATTAACAGATTCATTAACCTTGTATTAATTATTATCCACAAAGACTATAACACCTGGAGATATCTTATTTATGATCTCACTTTCAAAAGAAAGTCCATCGCTTAGAATTTTACAAGTTTAATCAATAGTTTAAAGTATTAAATTTTGCATAAGACAAATAAATTAATAGCCACAATAATAAAATTCATACATTAAAAAATATATAAAATTTGTTCTCATTCAATTTATACATATTGTTATTATCAATAACATGCACGATATGATTATTAAAAATATAAAAATAAAATTATAAATTAAAACATTCCTTAAGTGCAAAATCTTTACATTCAGTCATTTGTACAAAGTACCAACTATAAAGAGAAAGAAACACTGGTGACAAAATAAACTATCATAATAAGTCACAAGGAAAGCTTCGTCGATTCCATTAACCATTTTCAAGTGTAACAATTGTAAGAAAGAAACACCAATAATTGTAAAGAATGTGATATATTTGAAAACATGCAAATACACTACAATCTCAATGAAAAGCAAAGAATGAAAACTTTACTATTGCCACAGCTCCATTTATCCTTAGCAATTACATTCATTTGCAGCTTGCCTAAAAATTGACAGTAAAATCAAAATAGTTAAGAAAAGGGGGTTATAAACGTTACTTAATAAAAACTAAATGCTAAGGAGATTTACATGAGGATCATTAGGTTTGAGGATGGTGATAAATAGAATTTGCTATATGTTTTGGACATGCCCTATGCTTAGCTTCAAGTCATTTCTTTAGGGAAGCTAATCTATATGTCGCAAAATGAGTGAAAATAATAATGTTTACAAAAATAACTAAAAGTGACAAAAAACTTTTAATATCATACAATATAAAACAAATATTATAGACTCCCAAATATTTGGTATTGATTTTCAAATACTAAGAACTTATTTTTTTTAAATGCCATGATAATCTAAACACTAATTAAAAATTGTAAAATTAAAATCAATACCTTACCATATCTAAAAATATCTACCAACTAACCTAGACTATTCCACTTTTTGCTCCAACTTATGCTTCCAAAATAAGAGAATTAATTATTAGCAAGCCATTATTTATAATAGTAATTTGAGGCAAAACTTGTGAAAGATATATAACTTAAAATCAATACTTAAAAACTTAGGTTAGATTTTCAAAAACTTATTTGTAGACAATATTATTAGTCTAAGTGGAATATTGGTTTTCTTTGTTATGGATTAGAATTTCTAATCTATGTTTGCTTGTTACCCTTGAAATAGGAATGTAATGTTGCCTATGACTAAAAATTAGATTTTATAGATATAAATCAACATATGAGAGAGATTGACCTTGACTTTTTTTTATTGTCATACTATATGAAACAATTATAGGATATTATCTTCTTTACAATTAGAATGGTCATTTTGTTTTTGATGGAGAAAGGTTTATTCTTAGGATAAAAACTTTATCACTAAAATGAGTCTTAGTTAAAATTTTTGCACCAATAACATGATTCCCTAATTCAGTTACAATTACCCTAATCCTATTGCATATTCTTACTGAGGTGGTGTCTACAATATCTTTGGAGGAAGGCTGGGTTTAGAATACAAGACATGTGGTTGAATGTTATTAGTCCACGTGTGAAATATGGTAGTAAAATAAATAATTGCAATTGTGAAACTCAAGCAAAATTGCAAAATTGATGCTACTTCAAAAATCTTACCAAATCTTGGCTGATGTGGTGTAAGTTATTTTGCTAAGTGATGCTCCTTTCCTATAATGACATAAAGGTAATCCTTCATTTGTAGAAGTCTAGTGACTCAAGAAAAAAATTTGAAAAAAGCTATGGTGTGAAAACCCTTCAACAGCAACTTTTTTATTTGTGTTGCCATGGCTAACGGTTCGAAATTGTAATTGCATCACTACCATTAAAATGATGAATACAAGGATACAACAGGAGAATATTTCAATTTGAGGTATTGGCTACTATCATACTAATGGAGATACCTAAGTTTCCATATTCCATTTTGGGTTTCATCGATGGGATAGAACCAGATATGTATTGTTATCCACTACAATTCTACTTCCTTTGCTTCTTTCAAGCCTTAATTATTGGGGCTAAATCGGGAATTTCAAATTAATTGCTACATCTTTTCATATTTTTCACCAGCCAAAGAAGATTATATTTTTAATTGAAGGTTGTCATTTCACGAGAAAATCTTATGCTTCTTATTACGCCACATTACCCTAGGTATTAAACCCCCTCCTAAGGTGCCTTAGAACTCGCCTCTTACTGATTGATCAATATTTTTAAACAACATGATAGGAACACCAACTTTTAAAATGATCTTATGGTAAGGAAAATCCCGAACAATTTAAAGTATTCAACACTTCTAAAGTGTACAAATTTTCTTAAACGTCTATCTTGAAACTTGCTTTGTACATTGAGTTAGAACTTAAATCCATTTTCTCCTCTCCAAGAATTTGAGACATAATGTATTCATTTAATTTTTACACAATATCAAGTGTTAGTGCTAATATGACTCTATCTTTCAAAAATTCAAGATCCTTGTAATTTTCTAATAATGATGGATATATACTATTCATAATTGCTTGAAGTGGATCTTCGAATTCACTTAGTAATAAATCAATTAGAATGTCTACTTTAACTTATCCATCATTGAGCTCTATGAACATTCCATCCCTAACTTTTAAAATTCATTCAATAAATTGTCTTAACTCATTTATGTTTGTATTTGAGGAATTTGATTGTAACCTCATCTTTTTGGTCAATTTGAGAACTATATAATGCTTCCACAGATAAAAAAAATTGATAGTTGTATGCACTATAATAAATCTATGGCTATCGAGAATTACTGGTAATATTTGCTTGAAATCCCTGCCAAAAACAATAGATTTGCTACCAAATGGCAACTCAAAACTTCTTCCAACATCTATATGCATAATATCTCTCAAGTTTCAGTTAAGAGCTTTAAAGTAAAGCTTATGCACCATAAGTGCTTCATCCTATATAATGAGTTTACATTTTTGTAACAATTCAACTAGTTCAATGACTTGTTTGATATTGCAAGTAGAATCTTCTGTTATATTTAATGGAATGTGAAAGAGAGAATGTGCTATTCGACCACCCAGAAAAAGTAATGATACAATTTCATTAAACAGTAACAATAGTATAACACTTATAAGGCTACGATAATAATATATATTATTAGATAAATGACTATTAGATGTGTATTGCATTAGTATAGTGCTTTACTAAATAATTAAGTTAGTCCTACATCAATAGTATTCCTTATTTGAATCAATGTTTTATTGTCCTTATGCAAAAATGGATTCAGATTTTGATGAATTTCCTACTCTAAAGGTAGTTTGGCCAACTCTTTAAGAAAGAGTCAAACCACTTATCCTAAGCCTTTAGATGCAAAATAATAGAATTATAAAGAAATAATAGGTAACTTTAAAATTTGTAATTAAAATACCTAATACTATTGAAGATAAATATTAATTTTTCTCAAAACTTAATGTATATACCTTTATTTGAATTGATTAACTTTAGAAAGAGGTGGATTAAACATCACTTTTATAGCATTCAAAGAATTACTTAATATAACAAAATCTATACTCAAAAGTTATAAAATAGTATGTTATTGACTTAAAAAGCAAACATTTTGGAACTTGTTAGTTTAGTTAAAAAAAATCTATGAGACCAAAACTTTACTTGACAACTTTGCTGCTGTAACTAGTTGCATTACAATAACTATGCTATTTTCTATCATCTCATTAATTTAATTGAAAGTTTCATCAGCTAAGTCACCCTATAAAACACAATTTAATTGCTTCCCACTATGAATAAAATAAAATAATTATTAGATTATACAATATAACAATTAAACCATACACATATACAAACCTTTCATCTTGTAAAAGCATCAATATCTTTTTGCCATTGCCATTTTTCCTCACACCATTTTGAATTGATTTGCTACTCTAACTAGTTGCATTACAATGACTACATTTCTTTTTACTATCTCATTAATTTGATTAAAAGCTTCATCAGTTAAGTTATCCCAAAACACACAATTTAATTGCTTCCCACTATGAATAAAATGAAATAATTATTAGATTATACAACATAACAATTGAATCATATATATATACAAACCTTTCATCTTGTAAAAGCATCAACATCTTTTTGCCATTGCTATTTTTCCCACACCATGTTGAATTGGTTGGAAACTCACCACTTAAGCAATAACATCTATTGAATATGAACTTTACTCCATATTGCTAAAATATTATAAAAGTATCTCTAATGTAAAAATTCATACAAGTATTTAATGTAGCAATTTAATCCTTACCAAATAAATATTTCTTCAATATTCTTTCTAGCAACATATCTTCTAAGGGCACAAATTTAAAATCAAAGAGTGGGATTTCTGCCTCATATGATTTAACATGAGTGCTATTATTGAAAGTAATTTTATATTGATGCTGAGTAGGCCTATAATTTCTATCATTTAAAGCCACATGAAAGTTTTAAATGATATAACATCAACCTTCATCCAAAAGGGAGTTGCACTTATTAATCAAATTTCTACCCAAAATAGTGGCTTGAATTTTCTTGCCTTACATATATAATTATGAAACATAAATTCATAGATTCATAAATGAAGTTAAAAATTTTAGTCAAGTTTTTTTTACCTTCTCATTCAAAAGAACTATACTAATAGTTGGAACTTGTTCAGAATATCTTAATAGTAAGGTATACCACATTTGTACCACTTTGATTTTAATCTTCAAAATTTTATTACTTTCAGGAGAAAGTTTGTTAATAAAAGTACAATTTTAATCCCTGGCAATAGAATTGTAAAAAATAAATCATAACAATACTTATATCATTAAAACATGCTTTAAACAAAATATTTGTAAAAGACAATATTAGGAAGCACACAACCCCTGCACATAAGGCCTTTGAGGTCATTAAACATTTGTTTTCTCAAATAAAATTGTAATCTTGTTTGATATGAATCTTTAATTTCTTCTGTTATTGTAATAAATTAATCTTAGGGAAGTATTAGCTATACTTCCAATGCTACCATGACTTGAACACAGTGACTGCAGTGTATAAAAATTGAAGTACTCCACATCTAATGTTTTTTACTGTAGAAATTTTATTATAGGAGGATTTAATGCCATCAATGGAGAGGCCAAGTGTTATTGGCTACTGTCATCGAACAAATTGTGTTAAATTTTGCCAGTGGTCAAGTGTCTTTGAACCTATTATCGTTTTGATATTGTAACCAAGATAACAAATCTGTATTTTGTATTGGTAATCATCAATTGGTTGATAGGTTGATTTGGGATTATTTTTTTTCTAAAATCCACAAAATGTAATTTTATATTCAATTGAGTAATTATTACAAGGTAGATGTTATATTATTTATGTGAGTTAATATATTAATTTTTTACTAACTTTGTAATATGTTAATTTTAAATTTATTATATAAAGAATTTATTTAATAATATATTTTTAAAACATTTTTAAATAATTACTTTTAATAATTTTTGTTATCAACCCCCACTGACCAAGTCCTATATCTGTCATTATATATATATATATAGAGAGAGAGAGAGAGAGAGAGAGAGAGAGAGAGAGAGAGAGAGAGAGAGAGAGAGAAACTCAATTCCTTAAAAAAAAAACTTTTAGCATTAATTTAGTTCGAATATTCTCCAAATTGATTGAGTGATCCTCTTATCAAATGTCAACGTTAGAATTGACAAAGCATTTGATTAAACTACTAATATTACTGAGTAGTATAAATATAATATAATAAATTTTATTATTATAATTTTTTAAATAAATTAAATATTAAATCTTAAAGTTAAATTAAATTAATTAAGTATATATCTATTTTTAACCGTTACATTTTTAAACATTAAAGTTATATTTTTCTCTTGACATTTATTTTATTACATATTTTTTTTATTTTTTTTTTACCATATCCACTTCTGTTATTTATAATTTAAAATATTAATATTATTAAAAGGTATATAAATAATATAATATGTTATTTTGTTATTATTTTTATTTTAAATAAGTTGATGACTTAATTTAATTGAATTAGTTAATTACATTTTTTAATTCTTATGTAATTTTACACTTTGATCATTATTTCTATTTCTTTTTTTTTATTGTATAATTTTCTTTTTCTTTATTTTTTATATCTATTACTATTATTTATAACTTAGATGCTAACCATATGTTAATCATTAAATGATTTAAATATAACATGATATATTCAATTTGATTATGTAAATGTTTTGAATAAATTAGAATTTTAATATAGGTTATACAAATTGAATTATATAATTACATGTTTTTTAATTAAAATTATATGAATTTTAAAATCAAAATTTATTTAAATTTTGTCACTGATTGCATGTTTATCTTTTTTCCCTTTATTCACTCTTATAATTTATAATTTAAATACTAATATTAATAAGTTATACAAATGTAGCATAAAATATTTTCTCTTATTAAAAATGATTTTAAATAAATCAAACATCAAATTTAATTATATATTTCATTTTAAAATTTAATTATTCATAAATATAAACATATAATTTTAATAATCATGGTAAAATAAATTGTAATACTTTATAAATCTTTTAATTATATATTTTATTTCAAAATACCCGTGTAGCACGGGTTTGAAAACTAGTATTACATTAAAAAAGAAAGAGTTTTGAATCCTGGAATCCCGCATTATCCTTTCTCTTCCAAAGTATTCACATCTCTCCAACAAATTATTTCATAATATGTTAATTTTAAATTTATTACATGAAGAATTCATTTAATAATATAATTTTAAAACGTTTTTAAATAATTATTTTTAATAATTTTTGGTTATCAACCCCCACCGACTAAGTCCTTTATCTGTCATTATATATATATATACATACATACAATTCGTTTACTAAAAAAAACCTTTTAACATTAATTTAGTTTGAATATTTTTCAAATTGACTCAGTTATCCTCCTATCAAATATCAACGTTAGAGTTGGCAAAGCATTTGATCTGGCAATTTAAAATTTCATGGATCAATTTATTTATTTATTTATTTTTGCTATTATATAGCTTAGTATTACATTAAAAAAGAAAGAGTTTTGAATTCTGAAATCCCTCATTATGCTTTCTCTCCCAAAGTATTCACATCTTTCCGATAAATTCTTATTTGACAATTAATTAAATTATAGCAATTTAATTGATTCATTTAACTATTAATTAATTATTAATTATATTAATTAATTTGATCAATTGATTACATTAGCTGTTAAATAAAAATATTTGATAAAATTAATTATTAATAATTAATTATTTATATGTAAAATAATAAATAAAAATATGAATATATTTTATAAATTATTAAAATATTTTAAATTTTATATATTATTTTCTAAATTAAACTTTTTATAAATAATATATTATTATATTTTTAAATTATAAATTTATTAATAAAAAATTAATAATTATAATTATAATTTTTGTATTTATATTTGAAGGTTACGGAGAGAGGTAACAGCACTAATTGTAATAATTTGATAGCTTAATATGATATTTTAATTTGGATATTTTACCGAAAATATAAAAGCTATATCCTCTTGGAAGGAAAACGCAGCAGTATTTACCAAAAAAAACGAGTAATTGCGTCATTATCTCCAACCGTAGTCAAGTAGTTGTTTGAAAATGCAGATAGCTGTTTGGAAGTAAAACTTATTTAAAACAGTCGCTAATCAAATAGTTAAATTAATTTATTTTATAAGTCAAGCAGTACGTGAATTTAGTCAAACCAATTATAAATTATTTGAAAATTTATCTAGCAAACAAAGCCCTCATCTGGCAACACTGAGAAATATCTTGAATCCAGTGTGTTTGGATCTCATTTGAAAATATGTATTATCATTAAGGAAGAATAATTCCACCAATGGTAAAAGAAACAATGGAGTAGCGGGAAACGGGACATAAAGTAAAAAAATGCATAATTCCAACATTCCAGGCTGAGCAACAATGCAGTCTTCCTTCACATCAACACTGCATTAATATAATTAATATAGTAATACAATGTAAAAAGAAGGAAGTCGAATTAAGGGCAGCTTTCACGTGCTCAGAAAGCTTTTGCAGAAAACTTCCACAAAAGCAGAGTTTTGGATTGCGTGCAAAGAGAATAGTATTTAGAGCTGTTTAGAACAGGGGAGGGCGTGTTTTTTTGGCTGGTACAAGCGCGCGAATCCTGCTGTCCTTGCGCGAACTGCCCCCTTGGTTTGGCAGTTTCGTTTTTCTTTTTATTCTTTTTATTTTTTTTATTTTTTCTTTCTTTTTTATTCCTTAATTAAAAACAATCAAATTAATTATTCTTAAAATTTTGAATTAATCAAAATTTTAAATTAAAAAATAAAAAATTATTACTTTACAAATAAATATCTTATTTAAAAAATAATAAATTTAATTATTTCTTAATTAATCCAAACAATTAAATTAAAAATATTAAAAAAATTAATAATTTTTGTAACTATATATTTTTAATAAATTTTTATATTAAAATAATTTATTTCATTCATCATTAAAATAAAAATTAATTATATAAAATTAATTATTAATTAATATCATCAAATATAAAATAAATTATATATAATCAATTATTTTAAAATAAATTATTATTATTATAAATTATTTATATTTTATTAAAAAATTATTATAATAATTTAATTCAATCTCATTTTCTTTTCTTAATTTTTATCCAATTCAAATAAAAAAAATTAATTTTTCTCTTTCATTTTCATTCATTTCAAATAACCTAAATTAAATTATTTCTTTTCTATCTTCTCTCCTCCCATCTCCATTCATATTCATTTTTTACTTTCTCCATCTTTACCTCCACCTGAACAAAGGATCGGAAAGCTAACAAAAATATCGCATAAGCAGACAAAAGTACGGAAGCTGAAATTGAGCGGGAAATTTTTTCTTAATAGGCTGACACGTGGCATTAGAATTGCGCGAATTAAGTATGTAGAACCAATATTTGGCCGATAAAAAATGAACTGTGCATTGTCCAGTAATTCACGTGATAGCACCTGCAATTTAATCGATTGCTTGACATCACGTCAGAACCAATATTAGATTCCTTCCCCATTGATAGTACCATTGTTCTATTGCCCAGAAAAGAAAATAGGAGAGAGAGGAAAAATTTTTATATTTAAATAAAAAAATTTAAAAATTATAATTATAAAATTTATTTATTTTTTATTTTCTCTTGTCAAATAAAAAAATATAATTTTTTTACCCCCGGCCCTCCCAAACAAAGCATTAATAAAAAAGTCACGAATTTTAATCAAAAGCTTTTTGTATTGCAATAAAAAAGTCACACCCATACAAAATCGCAATATTTTACTTAGGGTGGGGATGTTTTCCTAATCCAAAAATACCCGATCGATCCAAGCCAAAAAAAAGTCGATTAGTTTCAGGTGGTATAAGATATTAATTTAAAATGAATTGAAAAATTAGATAAATTTTATAATTCGATTGGAAGCAGATTGATTAAATTCTAACCAGTTAAAACCGAACCTGATCGATTAAAAATGATTCTCATATGACATTTACACTTTTATTTCTTTAAAACCCTTCTTAATCTTTCTCCTCTCTCCCTTCTTATTCATTCCTTATTCATATTTCAAACAACAAATGATAAAATGCTTAGACTAAAAGCATATAATTCGATCAAGTTTATTTTATAAATTTAACATGAACTCATTTTTTTAAAAATAAGAGATTATTAATGGGTTAATTTAAATATTTTATCTTATTTTAATATATGGTATCGATTGTGATGCAGTGAAAATATAAGAAAATGAAAGTTACTTTTATTTTTGGAATTCATGTAACCTTACTTTTAACACATTTTTAAATTTTTAAATTAACCGAACCCACTTAAAATTATTATAAACCTATTTAATCAGTTAATGTCGGATTAAGAGTTTGAAACGATTAGTTTTGGTTGAAATTTAGATATAAATGATTAGGAGCGATCAGTTGAAATTGGGCTCACTAACTAATTCTAACTGACCGATTCCCACTCCTAATTTTACCTCAAAAAATAAAAAACTGGTACGTATAGAAAAATTTACATATTTGTCATGAAAACTTAAATACTGCGCACTAATCGTCCGATCGATGTGTTGCTGTTATAATTTATAAATTGACAGCGGATACACTGTATATTTCAAAAGTGCTATGATCTCAATTTAAAAGAGCCAAATTGAATAACTAATCAAAAGAAGAGTTTTATGATAGAAGGGTTGTTCTCAATAATAATAATAATGATAATAGATTTATATTTTAAAATTTATATGGTAGTAGTATCTCTATTTATTTATAATCTATATATAAATATATTATAAATGCTCATATAATTCATAGTATACTCGTATCATATGTTTCTTCAAAAAAAAAATTCGTTTTCCATTTTAATAAAAAAAAGTTAAGAAATTTTCTGTATTATTAAGGTTTCCGTATTATTCTCTTTTTTGGGCCATAAGTTTCCGTATTATTAGAGTAGTGTCGTAGTTACTCAGGCTGTAAAAGAATCAAAGGAACCCCTCTTCATATAAAATAATGTTTTTTTTGGCAAGCTATATGGTTTTTTAATTTTTTTTAACATAAATATTCTATACAAACCAAATATGTTAATTTTTCATTAAATAGGTCAGTTTTATGAATTATAATTATAATTAATGAAAAAATTATGTGTTTATGGTTGACGTAATATCAAATATATGTAATATAACTTTTTTATGAATTGAATTGTTCCAAAATGCAAGATTACATTTTAAAAAGTAAAATGCTATATCATGATGTTAAAATCAAGGATTAAGAATTTGATCAATAATAACAAATTAAAAAAATAATTTTTAAATTTATATTTACCCATTTTTTAATTTTTTTCATCAAGATATACAATATTCACTTTATTCACTCATGTAGAATTCTTTATTATTGTAACTTTATACTTACACTACAACAAAAATAGAATATACGGAAAACGCTATGCAAATAGCAAAATCTTAGTCATCTATATAAGGTCCTGAGAACTCTTTTCAGAAAAAAATAGGGAAAATTCTATACAGATAACGTTGATCATGTGTATAAACTTTTTTTCAATTTTTTAAAAAATACAAAATTATATACAAACGACAAGGTTTTTGAAAATTTTTTAAAGTTCAAAATTCTATACAGATAATATTTTTTCGTCTGTGTAGTGTTTTTTGAAAAAAAAAATGAAGGCCCACACAAACAATAAAAATGTTTAAGGCCTAAACAATATCGTGTCGTCAGGTTGTAAAGATGTTTGAATGACGGGAATTCTCGGGTACATTCCTCTACTATACTAAATGGATATGATTTGTTCTCTAGATTTTTTTTTTTTAGAAATAATAGTAAACGCGATTTTGTTTTGATACTATTATTATTTTTCCTGAAATATATAAAACCTTTTTTTATTACATATCATATATAAAATGTTTATAATATTTTAAACTTTATGTTTAAATATTTATAGTATACAATTTATATAAAAATTTTCTTCTATTAACTCATCTTCCACATCCTTAACGATAAAAAAGAACTTTTATTATTATTTTTTAACATATTTGATTGTACAAAAATTGATCATTTAAAAGTAACTTTATAATCAAAATTATTTTTAAATTAAAAATTAAAAATAATAATTTTAACTTTCAAAATAATGATTAAGTATTATCAAATATAAAATATTAATTTATAATTTTTTAAATTAATTATTTATAATTAACTATATTTAAAATTATTTCTTATATAAAAATATTTTAAAAAATATATCATCCTGTCAATCATCTCCAAATGCAAGGGATTAAGTAAATTAAAAAATGAAATCTTTTTTAAATTTATTATGCGTAAGAAATAACTTTGAATATAATTGATAACGGTTATTATTTTGTATAAACACAATAAAAATGATTATAAATTAATATTTAATCATTAAATTTAAAAAATATTATTTTAAATTTTCAATTTTGAATTAATTTTGATTATAAAATGGATTTTGAAAGGTTAGTTTTATATAAGCACTCCAAAAAAATTAATAACACATACCTTTTTTACCATTGAGAATTTGGATGAAGAGATAGTGAATGAATTTTCTCCACAATTTGTATAATATAGATATTTAATTGCACATTTTAAAATATTACAAACTTTTTATTCATAAGACATAACATATAGAATTATATATCTTTTAGCCAAAATGATAAGATAATGCATTAAAAGAAAAAGAAAAAAATGTAAAATATTTCTTCAATTTTGAAGTGGTTAGATTTTATCGTCACTAACCTTGAATATTTGAAAATTATCTCCTTAAATTTTATAAAATTTTTAAATAATGCACATTATTCACTTAAAAAATTATTTTATTAAATAATGTGATTTTTTATGAAGTTTTTAAGTTAGAATTATAATATTGTAAAATATTAATTTATTTTATTATTTTTAATTTCAGATATAATTTTGCATCTTGTATATGAGTATTTAATTAAAATTCTTTATACATAACATAATTTTTATTAAATATATAATATAAAAATTATCTGTGAAAAAATAACAAAAAAATTAACAAACTATAATATTGTGATTGTGATTCTTATTTAAAAATTTTGTAAAAAAAAGCATATTATTTGATAAAATAATTAATTTAGTAGATGATGGGGTCAATTTTATGTTTTATAAGATTTAAGAAGATAATTTTTAAGTTTTTAAAATTAATAAAATAATATCTAACTACTTCAAAATTAAAAGGGATACTTTATATACTTTTTAAAAAATACTTTTACTATTACTTTTTAAAAAACTCAAAAGTAAATAATCAATAATTATTAATAATACTCAATTTTTCGATATCACCGTGAGTATTAAGGAGTACAGGAAAAAGTGTACATAAGAATCCCCGAACCGTAACTTTTAATTCTAAAAATATTCAACTCTTGGATTTGCCATTGTACCTTAACTACATTTGTATCTTTATGAAATTGATTAAATTCATCAATGATTTTTATAAAATTTATTTTATTTAGGAAAACTACATTTAAAAAAAAACTCTAATTTTACTATTTTATTTTGTATGACATTATCAAAATTTAACTTTTAATTAAGTTTCAGGTATTGTGTAATATATTTACAAGTAAAATCACTTTTATATAACATATTCTAAATAATGAAATCATTTTATAAATAAATTGTTATCAATTTTATCAAGATAAAATAAATTTAGTTTTAGCAAAAACAAATTCCAAACATAGGAAAAATCTATCAATTAGGGAAATTTTAATGCGATTTTCCGTTGATTTAGAAGAAATATTAATAGACCCTCAATATAGAAATATATGTTAAATTTTATAATTGGACACTATAATTTTACTTAAATTCTAATTATATTTTTATAGTTTAAAAATTTTGAATCGGATCTTCATATTTTTAATTACATACTTTCTATTATTTATTTGTTTAATTTTGTCAATAACTAACTTATAAATATGGACAAAATTCTTTTAATATTGCTTAATAATTTAATGTAAAGCTTGTATATAATTTTTAATTATATTTTAATGACAAATAACATAAAATAAATTAAGATATCGTATGCGATATTATTTTATTTTTAGATGGAAAGAATAGATCATATGTTTTTCACTTGATAATCATTCATTTGATAGATCATTATTTATATAAATCAATTGCTAACAAGTTTTATTTGGAATATAATAGGAAGTATCATAATTAAAAATTAAAAAGAAATATAAGATTCTAAATTATAACGATCTAATTAAAATCAAAATGAAACTATAAAGAATAAGAAAATAATCTAACTTAAAATGTCTATTGAACGTCAATATAATTATTAGAGATTTTCAAAATACATAAGGATAGCAGTGATAATGGAGTAGAGTTGGAGCCTATCGACCTTTTTTTAACCCATATCCTATTATCGAAGATAATATATCAACTTGTTACGTATCCTTTTATTAAGAATAATATTTATTTTATCGTAATATTTTATAGTGTTCCACAAGAATTAAAACTACGTAACATAATTTGAAAGATATATTTTTTATAGTGTGGACTTCATTCTTCTGATATTAATAATGTGTGAAAAATAATTCTATTTATATTAGGATGAAAGCTAACAAGTCTTTCTTTTATTTAATAGTTTAATATGAATTTAAGTTGTAGAGTTATATTTATATTTGAAAAAAATGCCATTTTTAGTGAGAGGTTTCTTGAGTACTCTTTTTTATTATACTCATACATACTCACATAAAAAAATGTAAGGATAACCTAACACATGTTTAAAGCAAATTTTGTTAGCTAGCATCTACATGTTAAGACAAAATAATTTTGACTCATTACACTTAAAGAATAAAAAAATTAAAATACATATAACTTTAAGTATTATATTTCATAAGTAAGAAAAATCATGTAATACAATAAAAGGTGCAATTATATATTTAAACCAAACATGTTAAGAAAAATCTTTCTATTATCATTTCTTTCAAATTTCTAAGGGGAGTTATTGCTATTGTTTTTCAAATAAAATTTTCTTAAAACTTTTTAAATATATGCCATACAAATTTTTAGTGATATAGGTGTTTTTGTTTTTTTGGATGAAATTTAGATAGAATTTTTTAGGTATATGTTGTAAAATTCTTCATTTAACTTACAATACGTGTATTAATTTATTAACTATTATTAATAATTTTAATTTGATGAATACAATAGTTAGCAATGTCATAGGTGTCTTCTTTATATAAAGTAGTTAATACATATACCATAATTTGAATGGAGAACTTTATGATAAATACTTAAACATTTTTACGTAGGTTTTGCCCTTAGTTTTTTTAGTTACTTAATTATACAAAAATTGACTTTCTAAAATTAATTTTGCATTAAAAAAGATTTTAAATTAAAAATTGAAAATAATGATTTTTACTTTCAAAATCATTATTTAAATAATTCTAAATTATTTATTCATAATTAATTATATATAAAAATATTCTTCTACAAAAATCATAAAAAATATTTCAATCTTAAACCTTTTTTTACATGTATAATTATTCTATTATGTATAATCTCAAATCACTGATAAAATTTCATATTGATAATATTTCTTATAATAATATTTTTAACAACAATTTTTAAAATATTAAGAGGTTTTTTTGCATATAAAATAGAGTAAGAAATGTAAACTTAATGTAAATTCAATTTTGAATGTGAACCTAATTTTGAAACATTAATTTTCATGTAATTAAACACATTACAAATATTTATTATAAAAATCATATACTATTAAGAATTTGGAAAAAAGATAAGTTACGAGTAATTATGTAGTAATAGTGTTGTAAAATTATCTCCATAATTATGATACATATTATAACAATTATTAAAAATTTTCTTTTGAGGATGACCCTTGATCTGGACTACGGTTCAAATTAGAATGAGTTCCAGGCGTCAAAATATATGTATTTACGAGAATGGAGAAATTGACGAATCGGATGAAGGCGATAACTTTAGGTGCTCCAGGGTCAAAGTAATTTCAATTAGTTCAGACATAATCCTTGATGCTCTGAAGAGTATAGTTGGGCGAAAGCTGCGTCTCAATAAAAATCAAGTTGTAACCGAGTTAATATACAGACATCCGCTCTCGCTAAATCCGACACGGTATAAGGCATGTGAGTTGGCAGACGATGAGGACATTTAGCGGATGTGGGAAGTGAATGCGATGTTTTCTACTCAATTATCATGTCCAGAGGTGTGTGCACTTATTGGACCAGTGGGATTTGATTTGAACGTTGCAAGTTAGCCAGTTGGATCAAGTACCCTATATCTACTACCTTCCACAAGTCAACGTAATGACGCTACTGGGGGAACCTCGTGTTACAACCCGTGCATGAGCAACGTAAAACCAATGAATGTACAAATTGACTATGGTTAGCAGTTTCACAGCCCTATTGATAATTACACTCCATAACCATGTTTCTCTCAGCAACACTTTGGACCTTCTCACTCCCCCTCATCCCCAGAGGAAACAGAGGACATAATGGACGACTTCGAAGAGGAAGGTGCATGTGACCCCATTCCTGAAGGATTTGATGGTAGGGGTGACGACGACGATTACGATGACGAAGAAGACAGGGAAGACGTTGCTAGTATACTGCCAACAATGCATAGAGGCCAGCTTATAGAATCGGCCACTGCCTTTTTCTCACAACTAAATGTAGATGCTGCTGCCAACCATGATTACCTCGAGTTCGGCCATGACATAAATATAAATGATAACCAAGAGCCATATATGGGTTTACGGTATATGAACCAGAAGGAGTTTCATCGCGCAATGAAAATATACTCAGTGCGAACTCACCATACATTTTGTGTACATTACTCATCATCTAAGTACGAAGAATATCGGTACCCTCATTACGATGATCATTGTAATTGGAGGGTCAGAGCATGCCATAAGCCAAGGGAGGATCACTGGCAGATAACAAAATATAATGGTCCCCATACGTGTGTGTCTGCGTCTCTTTCCCAGGATCATCCAAAACTAGACATAGATGTCATTTCATCGTACATTGTGGCTATGGTGATTGAAAATCCAAGTGTATCCATCCAAGAGGTGATAGAGCGAATCCATGGTATATTTGGGTATTGGGTGTCATATAGAAAGGCGTGGAAGGGAAAACAGAGAGCTATTGCTCTTGCTCTTGCTTTTGGGAATTGGGAGAAGTCATACTTGATGTTACCTAGATGGTGGCAGCAGTGCGTCTCTTCAATCCTGGGTCTTACTTTGAACTTGTTACCTAGGAATGTCCATCGTCGAGTTCTGCAGATGCGCTGGTTGCATTATTCCGTTGAGTATTTTGGACTTTTAGACCATGCATCGAGTCGTTTTCCCACTTGAAGCCCATAATCCAAGTGGATGGAACTTTTTTGTATGGAAGGTACAAAGGGGTCTTATTAACGGCGACGTCATAGGACGGTGACAGAAAGGTCGTCCCACTTGCATTTGCTGTGGTGGAGGGAGAAACTTACGATACATGGGCTTGGTTCCTATCCCATGTTCGACGGCGTGTTGTTAAAGATAGACAACATATTTTCCTGATCTCAGACAGACATCCTGGAATATTATGTGTCGTTGTAAACCCATGCGTTGGGTGGCAAGCCCCTAATGGTTATCATGTATTCTATCTCTGACATATCGCTAGCAACCTAAACTCAACTTTTAGGACAGCGTGGCTGAAGAAGATGTTTATGAGCATCGATGCGTATTACTGACAATAGCATCCTTAACTGACACTTTATGTTATGACTATTGCTAATTGATTAATAGCATTTTCGGGTACAGGTTATCAATATGAACGACATGTTGTAGATAGCAAGCTTAAAGAACTAACCCAATTGCAACCTAGAGCTGCGGAGTAGATTGATAATATCCCGAGGTGTCAATGGAGTCGTGCTTACGATGATGAAGGCTGATAGTGGGGTCACATGACCACAAATCTAGCGGAGTGTATCAATAGTATTTTGAAAGGGGTCAGACATTTATCGATCACTAGGCTAGTCAAAGCTACACTGTATCGAATCAATGCATACTTCGTGAACAGAGCAGAAACTATTGCAGCACAGTTACATGCAGCCCATCCCACAGGAGCCATTTAACCTCGGTTCTTGTCATACACTACAGTTTCGGGGCAAAACATCAAAAAACTGGCGTCAGGAGCATATGATATTCATCAGTGCTTGGAATGCATGGCGCAATACACTCTCGTTGACAGAGTTTGAGACAGATGCTCTTCATCGAGACTCGGGCTATATGTCATGGTATTGGAGACATACCAGACGATGGATCCATCCGTCTAGCGGCGGTCCAGGATTTATGGTAACTAATGATGTTCATACTATGTTTTGTGATTTCTTCAACATGTAATATGTATTAACTGTATCAAATGTACTTCTATGTAGGCTGACGTAGCTGAGAGACTCCACAGACTTAGTGTCGAGGATTCCCCTTCATAGCCGTATAATCAGTTTAAGGAGACCGTGGGTCGGGAATGTCACCTCATGCTACGCGCACTAGGAGAGCATCGAGACATGATTGCTGACTAGCCTGCCTACCCAGCTAATGAATTACCTAGACCACCCATTCCCGAGCCTAGGCGTGGTAGGAGAGCATACGGCTTCATGTCCCTTAGGGATCCTATTTTTCCTGCAGAAGAGGGCGATGATGAAAGTGTGCCTTATTCTTATCCATCACCAATGCAATCAGGTGTCCCTAGTCCTTTCATTCTTGGATCGATGCATGCTGATATCGATGCTGCGAGACCATCAACTTATATCCCACCATCGCAATTCTTCCCAGGTGCAGAAGCTGGCCCATCGCACAGCATGGCATTGCCTCTGCAACACCCCTATGATACTCCACGATCATCTTTTTCCACACCATCGCCATCACAATCAACTCAGCGAATTCCTAGCTCTCTAATGGGATTGTTTGATGACCTTGTTGGTGTGTGTCCTAAAACCAATCATATAGATGATTGAAGTTATACACAATGTATTATATTTTATTTTAGGTAATTTAATTATTATATTTTATTTTTATAATTTTATTATTATGCGCAATTTATAACTTAATATAATAATTATCCTTGGAATAGCTTCGCTATTCCTAAAATGCCCCTAGTCAAGTATTATTATGAAAATGATAGTAATAATATATCGAGACTAGCATGTATAGTGACTGATGATTACGAATCATGGATATGTGATATCAAGTCAATACATGAGTATATTGCTAGTGAACAATGTACTGGATTGACCCACTATGAGAATATTGCATGGATAGACGTGTCATAAGTTATTCTTATATGATCACAAATACACATAAATCTTTGACCTGAAGTCACTACGATTCCCTATATTAGGAATTACTCACTTTAATATTGTCCTATGTCACCTTTAATCAGGATGACAAGTAGGGCATTGATTAGGTGTGTCATAAATCATGTAGAGGGAAGTGAGTGATATAGATGGAATTTTGTTACTCTTGTATAAAAGAGAAATATCTTTGGGCCCCTTGATTGAGTGAGACTTAGAAATGCATGGCCATGCTCAATTGAATTAATATGTGATATTAATTATTTATTTTAAGTTTACTCAGTATCAAGAAATATAAATTAAACATTGACGAGGATGACACATTCCATGCCTCTAATTCATTTGGATATTATTACAAAAGGGTTATGATGCAAAACATTGATCATGTATTAGGTGGATGTCGAATCACAGACATTCTTACTACTTGAGTGGCAGTGATGTATTGCTAGATACCGCTTACTGTCTATGGCTCAATAATAAGTCATTGTTAACATAGTAAGAACCTACAGGGTCACACAAAAGGAGTAGGAATAAGATAATAATTAATTGGATTTTAATTATATTAATATCTAATTAATTGAACTTATTTTCATGCATATATATATTATTAAGAAGAATAAATTCATGTAATATATATATATATATTATGTGATATTATTTGATATTAAATAATTATCTTATCAGATATTAGATAAATATATTATGAGATAATATTATTTTAATATTTAATAACTATATGCAATTATCTAATATTAAGATATTTATATTATGAGATAATATTATTATCTAATATTAGATAATTAATAGATAAGTCCTATCTCTCCCCATTATCTCTAGGATAAGGATAAGATGAGTTGTTAAGTGTGATTAGGATTTTGGAAGCATTATCCTAGTTGGACTAGGTTTATGGCTTGCCTAAGTTCTATAAAAAGGGACTTGAGGGCAGCACTTTAACAACACGTTCAAAGCTTCCATACAAACCTTAAATCACTCAGAAAACATCCAATCCTAATTCCTAGAGAGAAAAACGCATCCTAGCAGATTCGTGGAGGGTGAGAGGTCGTTATTCACTCCGTGTGGATACCATAGAGACACCGTACCTTCCGGCCAACGTTTGATTCATCCGCTCTCAAGTTTTGATTAGTAGAAACACTAGTGCCCAATAGGTAAAACCCTAATCATTGATTTATATTTTTTTTGCATGGATCTTAGGTAGAATTCAGATCAAATTTTGAATTTTCGATGCATATGATAATCCGAATTCCTAACAGTGCTATCAGAGCTTCTTGCAAAAACATAGTTTTGATTATGTGTTTTACCGTCTTTGATGAATATTTATATGATAAATACATGTCAAATCTATTTTAGTTTAAATCAAAAGTTACACGTTTTGATGAATGTTTATGTGATAAATTAATGTCAAATTAGTTTCTGTTTAAACTAGATATATATGAGATATATGCAAACTCATGTATGGTTCTGATTTCGTAAATATATATATGATACATATGATCTGAATTTTGAATTTGATTATCAATTGATGAGATTAATTGTATGAATATGATCATGCATTTTTCTGCTTCATATTCAAATCTATTTTATGCGTAATTCTGAGTTTTTCAAATGATAAACCCATGAATCTGTTTTGAATATGTGACGTTCTCTGCATTTAATAGCATATAACCTAGTCAGCACAGAATTAATATGATTAATTCTAAATCTGTAAAGACTTGTTTAAATTCGTTAAGTTGAATTTGGTCTATGAGGTATATGTATGCTTTAATTTAAACACGACTGGATTTGTATTGATATGATTAAAATTATTCAAAGTGTTTGGATGTAAGTCCTATTTTAAACCATGATTTGAATGTCAATCATGTAGTCGAATTGTTCGACTTGGGGTGTGTCAATTGTTGGCAAAATGAATTAAAATTTGAAGATAAAATGAATTCAATTTTTGGCCCGGGGGGCTCCGCCCCCCACACCCCCCGGCAAGGGGATCTACCCCCTTGACCCCCACTTGCTAACCGGTTAGCGGGACCGCCGTGCTAACTCTGTGTAGCGTTCAAAAAATTATTTTTGTTCTTAAGGCACTGTTTTAAAACATGATTTTTTATGATGATAATGTTATCAAATATATATGTCAATCATCCTGCTTATCTTGGTTACATATATTTCTTAGCAATTATTACATATGATGCATGAATGTGTTGCATAGTATGGCCCTTGGAGTTTTTAATGGATGGATTTTAAAATACGACCTGCGTGTCGTGTCTTCCTCTATTTCCCTAATATATATTCTCTTCTCATCTCAATTCCCCCCGAATGTAACTTGGGGTTTCTATTGTAAAATTGTAATTGCAATGGAGTATTCTTGGCTTGGAACAAGGAGAAGCTAAGGAGCTATAGGACAAGAAGAAGTTAAGGAGTTAGTTAGGAATGTCATTAGAAAATAGAATTTTAGGGCCATACTATGTGACATTTTGATTTATTTATTATGTGATGATATTGATGAGCATGCATTTATTATGTGATAGAATGTGTTCTTACTATGTGATAGTTCTATTCATTGCATGATATATGATATACAGTAGTCTATTTTATTCATTTACTTTATATGATATATGAGATATGCTAGATATATTGCATGAATAAATAGGCTAGTTATGGTGAGATATGATAATAATTAAGTTAAAATCCCTCATCTAAAATATTAAGTCAGTAATAATTAATGATGCCTTCCAATGTTTGGCACTCATCAAGGCCTGGATTGACATAAGGTAGATTTGCCAAAGCAAGGTACCTCGTTTATTTTGGTGAGATGCGACTGGATAATAGTGATATCCGAATGTTAAATATTGGGTCCGACTTAACTAGGATATCTCAATGGGATTGAGACCTAGAGGCATAGAGTTAGACTTTAGTTCATAAGATGGACTAGAACAAGTGTTGTTCACCTAACTATCCAAGAGTTGTATATGATACAATTGGCAAGTGTTGCTTACCTAAATAACTAAGTTTTAAGTGATTAGACAAAGCTAACTTAAGGCTTGGTGAAATATGAATCTTGGCCCACTAGAAAGCTTAAACAATATGACTTTCCGAATTAATAGTGAGGGCTATTAATTTGAATGAAATAGTGGGAGGTACATTTAATAAAAGACCTTATTAAATGTTTTAAATTTAATACTTACTTTGCATATTTTGGTCATAGATAACCAATGGCTAATACATCAGATAACTTATCACTGCGATCGGTCCTTGAGAAGGACAAACTGAATGGAACAAACTTCCTGAACTGGTACAGGAATTTGAGGATAGTCCTCAAACATGAGCGCAAAATGTATGTCCTAGAGGAACCTGTTCCTCAAGAACCTGAAGCTACTGCCCCTCGAGCTCAAAAGGATGCTTATAAGAAGCATCATGATGACGCATTACATGTCGGTTGTCTTATGTTGGCTACCATGGACTCTAAGCTTCAGAAGCAACATGGGAACATGGATGCTTATGACATGCTTGAGCATCTTAAGAAGCTTTATGAAGGCCAAGCTTGACATGAGAGGTTTGGGGTGACAAAAGCATTGTTTCAGTGCAAACTGGCAGAAGGAAACCCTGTTAGGCCTCATGTACTCAAAATGATTGGGTATGTTGAGAACCTTGAGAGATTGGGTGCTCCACTAGGTCAAGAGTTAGCAACTAACTTAATTTTGCAATCGTTGCCACAGAGTTATAGTCAATTTATCATGAATTATAACATGAATGAAATTGATAAACCACTATCGGAATTGTTAAGCATGTTAAGAACTGCTGAACAAAATTTGCAAAAGACTAAGCCTAATACCATAATGATGGTTCAAAAGGGCAAAGGCAAAGGAAAAGGCAAGGGCAAAACAAGAAGGATTCCAAATCCAAAGGCAAGCCTAAGTCTAAATCCTCTGCACTGAAACCAAAAGGGGGTGTGGCTAAGGAAGGGACATGCTTCCATTGCGGTCAAACCGGACATTGGAAAAGAAACTACAAGGTCTATCTGGAAGATCTGAAAAAGAAGAAGGGAAGTGAGACTTCCACTTCAAGTATCTATGTTATAGATATTAATATTTCAACTTCTACATCTTGGGTATTAGATACCGGATGCGGTTCTCACATTTGTACAAATGAGCAGGAACTACAAAGGAGTAGGACTCTAGCTAAAGGCGAAGTTGACCTACGAGTTGGCAATGGAGCAAGAGTTGCTGCGCTAGCTATAGGGATATATTATCTATCTTTACCTTCTGGTTTAGTAATATAATTAGAGGATTGTTATTTTGTGCCTGCTATCAACAGGATTATTATTTCTATTTCTTGTTTGGACAAGAAAGGTTTTTCATTTATAATAAAGGACAAAAATTGTTCAGTTTATTTAAATGAAATGTTTTACCGCAGTGCATAAATGTTCAATGGGCTCTATATTCTTGATCTTGAAATGCCTGTCTATAACATAAACACTAAGCGATTTAAATTAAATGATTTAAATTCAACCTATCTCTAGTATTATCGTTTGGGCCATATAAATGAGAAGCACATATCCAAGCTTCATAAGGATGGATTCTTGGATTCATTTGATTTTGAATCATATGAAATATGCAAATCTTGTTTGCTAGGAAAAATGACTAAAATACCATTCACTGGACATAGTGAAAGGGCTAATGATCTATTAAGTCTCATACATACTAATGTATGTGGGCCTATTAGTTCACCTGCTAGAGGAGGTTTCCAGTACTTCATTACATTTACTGATGATTTCAGTAAATATGGATATGTGTATCTTATGAAACATAAATCAGAATCCTTTGAAAAGTTCAAGGAATTCAAGAATGAAGTGCAAAACTAACTTAGTAAAAGTATTAAAACACTTCGATCAGATCGAGGTGGAGAATACTTAAGCTAAGAATTTGATGACTATCTAAAGGAGTGTGGTATAGTATCCCAACTCATTCCACCTAGAACACCATAATGGAATGGTGTTTTAGAAAGGAGGAATCGTACCTTGTTAGACATGGTACGATCTATGATGAGTCATATAGATCTTCCAATTTCCTTTTGGGGGCATTCTCTAGAGACAGCTGCTTTTACGCTCAACTATATTCCCTTTAAAATAGTTCAAAAGACTCCATATGAGATATGGACTGGGAAACGTCCCAGCTTATCTTTTATAAAGATTTGGGATTGCGAAGCCTATGTAAAACGTCAAGTTTCTGATAAGCTTGGATCCAAATCGGACAAGTGCTACTTTGTAGGGTATCCTAAGGAAACTAAAGGATACTATTTCTATAATCTTAGTGAAAGCAAAGTGTTTGTCGCACGAACTGATATTTTTCTAGAAAGAGAATTTATCTCTAAGAAAAACTGTGGGAGAAAAATAGAAATCGAAGAAGTGCGAGACTCACAAAGTAACACTGAACCTATAATAGAGCTTGAAAAAAAGACCATAAGATGTTATGGGTCAGGAACTAGCTCAAGTAACACAAGGCCCACGTAAGTCTGGTAGGATACGCCATGAGCCCGAGAGATATGGATTTCTTGTAACTCAAAATGGCGATGTTTTGCTCATGGATCAAGATGAGCCTACAACTTACCAAGAAGCTATAAAAGGGCCAGACTCTGAGAAATGACTTGAAGCCATGAAATCTGAGATGGATTACATGTATACTAACCAAGTATGGACTTTGGTTGATCCACCTGAAGGGGTAAAACCCATTGGGTGCAAATGGGTTTTCAAGAAGAAAATCGACATGGATGGTAACGTGCAAACATTTAAGGGATAATTAGTTGCAAAAGGTTATAGGCAAGTTCATGGTATAGACTATGATGAGACCTATTCCCCAGTTGCCATGCTTAAATCCATCCGAATTTTGCTTGCTATTACAGCTTTTTATGATCACAAAATTTAGCAGATGGATGTCAAAACTGCTTTTCTTAATGGAAAGCTCCTCGAGGATGTGTACATGACACAGCCCGAGGGTTTTGTCATTCCTAAAATTGTTGGAAAGGTATGTAAGCTATGACGATCCATTTATAGATTAAAGCAAGCTTCACGGAGTTGGAATCTTTGTTTTGATAAGGAAATAAAAGAATTTGGTTTCATAAAAAATGAAGATGAATCTTGTGTTTACAAAAGGATTAGTGGGAGCACAATTATTTTTCTTGTATTGTATGTGGATGACATAATACTCATCGGAAATGATATCCCTATACTACAAACAGTAAAGACTTAGTTAGGGAATTGTTTCTCGATGAAAGACTTAGGTGAAGCTGCCTATATACTAGGTATTAAGATCTATAAAGATAGATCAAGAAAATTGCTTGGCCTAAGTCAGAGTACATACATAGATAAAGTGTTAAAATGGTTTAACATGCAAGAATTTAAAAAAGGATTTTTGCCTATGTCTCATGGCATAAATTTGTCCAGAGCTCAGTGTCCTTCGATACAAGATGAGAAGGACCGCATGAATAAGATACCATATGCTTCAGCAATTGGATCTATCATGTATGCCATGATATGTACTCGTCTTGATGTCTCGTATGCTTTAAGCATGACGAGCAGGTACCAGTCAAATCTAGGTGAACCTCACTGGACTACCATTAAGAATATCTTTAAGTACTTAAGAAGGACTAAGGATTCATTCTTAATATATGGAGGAGAGGAAGAACTTGTTGTAAAAGGTTACACTGATGCCAGTTTCCAATCCGACAAGGATGACTTTAGATCGTAGTCAGGTTATGTATTTAACCTAAATGGTGGTGCTGTGTGCTGAAAGAGTTCAAAGCAGGAAACAGTGGCCGACTCTACTACAAAGTCTGAGTATATTGTTGCATCTGATGAGTCAAAAGAGGGTGTTTGGATCAAAAAGTTCATTACTGAACTTGGCGTTGTTCCTAGCATTGCAAACCCAGTGGATCTCTATTGTGACAACAATGGAGCCATTGCACAAGCCAAAGAACCCAGATCTCACCAGCAATCCAAACATATACTCAGGCGCTTCCATCTCATTCGAGAAATCATCGATAGAGGAGATGTGAAGATATGCAAAGTACCAACTGATGATAATATCACCGACCCACTGACAAAGCCTTTAGCGCAGAAAAAGCATGATGATCATACTATGTCACTTGGTATTAGATACATGAGTGATTGACTCTAGTCTAAGTGGGAGATTGTTAGTGTGTGTCCTAGAACTAATCATATAGATGATTGAAGTTATACACAATGTATTATGTTTTATTTTAGGTAATTTAATTATTATATTTTATTTTTATAATTTTATTATTATTATGCGTAATTTATAACTTAATATAATAGTTATCCTTGGAATAACTTCACTATTCCTAAAATGCCCCTAGTCAAGTATTATTACGAAAAGGATAGTAATAATATATCGAGACTAGCATGTATAGTGACTGATGATTATGAATCATAGATATGTGATATTAAGTCAATACATGAGTATATTGCTAGTGAACAATGTACTGGACTGACCCACTATGAGAATATTGCATGGATAGACTTGTCATAAGTTATTCTTATATGATCACAAATACACATAAACCTTTAACTTGAAGTCACTACGGTTCCCTACACGAGGAATTACTCACTTTAATATTGTCCTATGTCACCTTTAATCAGGATGACAAGTAGGGCATTGATTGGGTGTGCCATAAATCATGTGGAGGGAAGTGAGTGATGTAGATGGAATTTTGTTACTCTTGTATAAAAGAGAAATATCTTTGGGCCCCTTGATTGAGTGAGACTTAGAAATGCATGGCCATGCTCAATTGAATTAATATGTGATATTAATCATTTATTTTAAGTCTACTTAGTATCAAGAAATATAAATTAAATATTGACGAGGATGACACATTCCATGCCTCTAGTTCAATTTGGATATTATTACAAAAGGGTTATGATGCAAAACATTGATCATGTATTAGGTGGATGTCGAATCATAGACATTCTTACTACTTGAGTGACAGTGATATATTGCTAGATATCGCTTACTGTCTACAGGGTCATACAAAAGGAGTAGGAATAAGAGAATAATTAATTGGACTTTAATTATATTAATATCTAATTAATTGGACTTATTTTCGTGCATATATATATATTATTAAGAATAATAAATTTACGTAATATATATATATATATTTATATATATATATTATGTGATATTATTTGATATTAAAGTAATCTCAAATAATTATCTTATCAGGTATTAGATAAATATATTATGAGATAATATTATTTTGATATTTGATAACTATATGCAATTATCTAATATTAAGATATTTATATTATGAGATAATATTATTATCTAATATTAGATAATTAATAGATAAGTCCTATCTCTCCCCATTATCTCTAGGATAAGGATAAGATGAGTTGTTAAGTGTGATTAGGATTTTGGAAGCATTATCCTAGTTGGACTAGGATTATGGCTTGCCTAAGTTCTATAAAAAGGGACTTGAGGGCAGCATTTTAACAACACGTTCAAAGCTTCCATACAAACCCTAAATCACTCAGAAAACATCCAATCCTAATTCCTAGAGAGAAAAATGCATCCTAGCAGATTTGTGAAGGGTGAGAGGTCGTTGTTCACTCCGTGTGGATACCGTAGAGACGCTGTACCTTTCGATCGACGTTTGATTCATCCGCTCTCAAGTTTTGATCAGTAGAAACACGAGTGCCCAATAGGTAAAATCCTAATCATTGATTTATGTTTTTTTTGCATGGATCTTAGGTAGAATTCAGATCAAATTTTCAATTTCCACTGCATATGATAATCCGAATTCCTAACAAACCCATTTGCATTCACTGCTGAGTATACCAGCGGATTTGTGGAGCAGCAGCACCAAGGATTTTTCACACCAAGTAACCCTATTCCAGCATTTCAATCATCCTCTTGGGACTTGAACTTTCCACCTTCTAGGGGTCAGACCCATGTGACTTATGTAGATGACGATGTAGATAACGATAGAGAAGAACAGCCCCTAACTCAACGACCACAACGCGAAAGGTGACGCCCTCAGTGTGGGACTGGGAGCCATTATTTTAGTGATTGAGGGCTTCATTATTGTAATATAGTGTTTAGGCTTGTTTTTTTTAATTGCTTCGTAACTTTTTTGCCTTAGATTTAGTAATTTCTTATGTTACATTAACCATATTACCCACTTTTAGAGCTAAGTTGTACAATTCTACGATTATATATTTCACTTTCTAATCATTTATCTTCATCACACTATTGATCCCACTCCATTCATTATATTGTTATTTGAAATTCAATGGATCATTCTAAAATACTGGTCTTCAAGATGTAATTTTAAATGTAGACTTATATGTAATTACAAAAAATAGTGTTAATTACTCATTTAGAGGTCACTATGGTAAATCACGTTATTAAATTTAGTACTGTGTAATTTTAGACATTCGAGATCACACGTTTCTCGATCTCTAAACTAAGACTTAACATTCTACTACCCTAAATAATTAATTATTTAAGCAAGTGCTGTGTTTTTCTTTTTTATTTGTGAATTGCAACACTATGATTTATAAAGTGTCTACTTTTCGATCCTAACACTCACCTTGGGAAAACATATTTCTCTTATACTGCATAGTAAAAAAATTTCCTGTTACACCGATTTTATTATGTTACATTATCATACAATATAATGACAGCTAATAATATAGTTGATTAATATTTAAAACTTTGACTAATTACCATAAAGAAGTCCAAGATTTTAATAAATTGACCACATGTATATTAAATGAAGTTCAAATATATTTTTTCTGACTTACAACTATCAAGTAATAAGTTTACAAGAGAAAATATAATTGTTTGTATTTACTGAGACAGTAATTATCCCACCAGTCTTACCACACTTACTATTTTATTACATTATATAAACTGCACAATTTTATGAGAGTTATAAATATTATTAATTATTTTTAAGAATATTAATTACTTAATATAAAATAAGTATTTAGTTTTTTGTGAACTAAATCAAATCAAAGTTATGTTAAAATTTTAATTAAAAAGATAAAAGGCTCATAAGTTAAAAAATATTACAAAATTTTATAAAAAATTAAATGCAATTTGTACTAAAATAAATTTAATGTATATAAGGTGAAAAATAGTCAAAAAAATTTTAATTCCCAAAAAAAACATATTTATAGAAATAAATTGAAAAAAAGAAAAAACATAAAACAACTTATCTAAAAAAAAAACAAATGGATATGAAGATAGATCAATTAAAAAAAATTGAAAAACTAACGAACAAATAAAATAAATTATTGATGAAGGTAAAAAAGAATTAAACATACGAAAAAAGAAATAAAAAACTAGTGAAGATATAAAAAAGAATAAAAATTAATATGTTAGACTAATACAAAATTGATGAAAATGAAAGAAAAAAAGGTAAGACAAAAAATCATGAAAAACAAAAAAAAAATAAAAAAAGACAACACAAAAACTGATAAAAATGAAAATAAAAAGCAAACAAAGATGACACAAAATCGCAAAAAAATGAAAACAAAAATTAGAAAATTGACAAAATAAAACTTAACACAGAAATACAGACAAAAGAAAACATAAAAAATAAAAAAAAGAATTAACAGTAATTGAGTGACGAGACGGGGGGTAGACTAATCACGGACTGCTCCCTCCCGTGTTCAGTAAGGTTTTTTTTTAAAAAAAATTATTTTAAGTATTCTGGTTAGTGAAAATGTCGACGCAGTGAAATGAAAAATTATTTCCTTGAGCATATTATTTGGATAAGCTTTTTTACTGTTATCCTGACTTCTGAAAAATATATCACCGAACTATTGCACTGCAAATTTTATTTACCAAAATGCTTAAAATAATTTTTTTTATTTAGAAAAGTGCAATCTCGGGGAGGGGCTTGACGTGATCAGAGTTGATCACGCGTGACCCCTCCCCGTGATCAGATTTTATTTTTTTAATATTTTTTTGTGTGACCATCAAGTTTTATTTTTTTTAGTTTTTAAATATATGATTAAATTTTTTTAAATTTTAAAAAAAATTTTAATGTCCAAATTTTCTTATATGTTTTTTTATTTAAAATAGGTTTTTTAATACAAAAAATTTCTTTTTATATAATAAAACCTATTTCTTTAAAAAATGTATAATCAAGTATTATATATATCTGTAATATATGATTAAAAAATTAAAAAATATAACATTTAAATTTTAAAATTATGATATAATAGAAGATAATTTTTTAAAAAAATTATTTTTCTTTAATATCTTTTATTAAATATTTTATATTTAATATTAAACATATAAATTAATTTTTATTATTTTAATTTTTTATAATTATATTTTTATAAAATTATAAAATATATCTTATAATTGAATATCAGGATACTGTACCTAAAATTTTATTTATCCGAACCCCTAACAAAATTTTTTCTCAACTCATTGCAATTTTATGGAAAGAATTAATTTTAACTTACTATTATAGTTAAAAAAAATACATTTGCGAAAAAATTTAAATTTAGGGTATCAAGCCCTTTTTTTAAAGAAATATTAATTTAAAAAAAATCTATTTCATAAGAAAAAAATTTATACTTGTCAGACTTTTTTACAATAAAATATATATATCAGCTTATCAGTATATTAAAAAAAAGGATAGTCCTTTGTTAAAAAATAATTTTAGTACTATGAACGGATAATCAATATTTAAATATAAATTAACTATGTTATAACAATCAGAATAAGTTGAATTGAACATAGGGTTTAAGAAGACACAATTATCAAGTAATAAGTTTACAATAGAAAATATAATTGTTTGTATTTATTGAGATAATAATTATCTCATCAGTATTATTACACATACTATTTTATTGTATTATATATATTGTACAATTTTATGAGAGTTAAAAATAATTGATTATTATTTAGAACATTGATTAATTAATGTAAAATAAATATTTAAATTTTAATAAACTAAATCAAATTAAAGAAAGGTTAAAATTATAATTAAAAAATTAAAAAGGCTTACAAATTATAGATTATTACAAATTTTTTAAAAAATATTAAATCTCATTTGAAATAAAATAAATTTACTACATATAGGGTGAAAAAAAGTTAAAATTATTCTAATTGGAAAAAAAATATATTAGTAAAAAAATAAAAATCAACAAAATAAAAAAAATCCGGCAAAAAAATAGGTAAAAAAAGAATAAATTGATCACAAAAAATAAAAAAAGCAGATGAAGAAAAAAATAAGGTAAAAGTAAAATAAACGAAAAAAGACAAAATGAAAACAAACATAAAACTAAAATCAGAATTTCAGAAGAAAAAATAAAAACAAACTGAAAAGGAGAAAATGAAAATAAACATTAAAATGAAGCCAAATAGAAATTCAAACGAAAAAAAATAAAATAAATGGAAAAATATAAAAGTAAAAGGAAAGGAAAACATAAACCAGATTTTCAAACGCAAAAAAACAAAATAAAACAAACGGAAAAAAGATAAAAGCAAAAGAAAATGAAAACAGAAACTAAAAACAGTTATGACACAGGACTGATCACGATGTCTTTGTACCCGTGATCAGTCATTTTTTTTAAAAAAATTTTAAGCATTCCGGTAAATAGTTTTAATTGTACAGCATCTTAGTTAATTTTTTTCCCACTTGCAGCATTTGGGTAATTGTGCCATTCCTAAGGAGATTGGCTTTCACTCAAGCTGCCAATTTCCCTTTTTCCTTTTTCATTTTCAAGTCTCACAATAATTGATTGTATATGCGTGAGAGAGGTGAGAGAGATGGGTCATAATTTACAGAGCATGTTTACAAAAAGTATTGTAATATTATATTAACATTAAAATTTTAATATTATTTATATATATATATTATTAATTGTACAATTTTTTAATTCAGTAATTTAATTTGATAAAAAAATTATTTGTTTCTAATTAAGAAATTAATTATTTTATTATTAAATTAAAAATAATATAATTAATAATATTTATACATAAATAACATACATTTTTTTAACATATTACTAGAAAATTTTTCCATATCAAATGACTGAATTAGCTTTCTATTGTTGTCCTTAAATTAATATTATACATGACTTTATTGTACCCCAATTGCACAATCTTAATGAAAATATATTATTAAATAGTAATGGGAAATAAAATATGTTGTAATTTGATGTTATAAGTAAATTATTTAATTTTTCCTATAAATATATGTTATTAACAATATGTTATATTTGAAAATTTCATCGAGTCGATAGTATTACAACAAATCAAAGTCTTTAACCTTTCATCAAAAAAATTCAAAAGAATAATTGGAGGTCACTACTTGTCCGCTTTGATAAGATAAGTACGTAGCAAGTAATTAGTCCAAACTTAAAAGCATTTTGCATGTAATATAGGAGTACTAGTCAGGTAGTAGTATGAGCCTTTTCACAAAAATTAGATGTAAATACTTAAGGAGCAGCAAGAGCATGTTGTGCAGGGAGTCTGTGTAAGTACTATTAAATATATTTTTAATATTATTTTTATTTGATATTAAGACTAATGGAAACAACAATTAAAACATTTTTTCATGTGTTCCGACACAATCCCATTTCAATTTTGTGGATGCTAAGCTTGAGGAGCATGGATATATGATTATTGATATCTAGTGGATAGTGACTGACCAATACAAAGATTGGAACGTCATGCTCCATTAACATTTTTTGTAATATGGTGGTCATGATGACATTCATGATCTTAATAGGGCTAAAATACCAAAATACAATTTTTTTATAAATATTTTTTCGTTTTACCGTAGTTTCGAAATAAATTACCAAAGTATGCAGGGCGCCATTTTAAATGGCGACCACACGACATGGAGGCGCCAAACAATGTGGCGCCTTTGGAGTGCCCTCAACCTGGAGGGCGCCAGATTGAATGGTGCCCCAAGGTTAAAGGTGCCATCCAACTTGGCGCCATTGACCTTGGAGGCGCCATTCAAGGTGGCGCCTTCTGTTCAAAAAAATCTGGAAGGCGCCAAATGTAGTGGCGCCTCCTTCCCTATATTAACCCCTCCCTTTCCCCCCTTCAACATTCACTCTTCTTCCCTCTTCACAGCCGCCACAACCCCTCTGCCCTTCTTCTCTCTTCGCAGCCATTCGCACCTATTCTTGATCGTACTATTTCCCATTTTTTCACTCACAAATCTTCCTCCTGCACTTCATCGGACAACATTTTCTTCTTTGAATCAGATCTGATCTTCCTTCCTCTCTCTTCCTTAGTTAGTATTTTTATAATTTATGTATTTATATTATAATTTTTATTAGTTATTATGAAAATATATTTTATAGTGATAGAAAAATTTTGATTCTATATTGATTATTGTGATTTATGATGTAAAATTATAATCTAAGATTTAGAAAAAATTTATAAAAATTTATATGATCTGTGATAATTTGTGATTTATACTGGTTAGGATTTTTATATTTTTTGTATTTATATTATAATATTTATTAGTTATTATAAGAATATATTTTATAGTGGTAGAAAAATTTTTATTTTATATTGATTATTATGATTTATGATGTAAAATTATGATATAGGATTTAAGAAAAATTTGTACAAATTTATATGATCTGTGATAGTTTGTGATTTTAAAAGTAGAATAAAGATGATAAAGAAAAGTGTCTTAAAATAAAATTTACGATTTAGGTAAAAATTATGTTTAGTGATTTTTAAAATATAATTTTTTTAGGATATAGGATATGATAAAAATAAGATTATTTTTATTATATGTTGATTATAACGAGAATATATTTTCCTATTGTTCAATATTTTTATATTAATTTTGGAGTAATATATATCAAAATAAGTAAATATCAATTGATAAAAATTTGTAAAGACTTGATATTTATATATTATTTCTCTTTATTTTATCTTTTTTATTGTACATTTTTGTTATTATTTTTTGGTAATCCATGGTATTTAAACCATATACACAAATATTTTTTAGCAGTAAGATATATCAAAATTTTTATTATAAATGTATTTTATATAAATTATATAATTTATTTAATTAATTAATTTATTACACAATCAATTTTTTATTACTTTATACCTTACGTATTGTTTATTTCTTATTTAGTCTATTGTATTCTTTTTATATCCACTCGTATTGTTTATGGTTTAAAACATCAATATCATTAACTAACATAAATAAAATAAGTTATTTTTTTTAGCTTATTATAATATTTTAAATAAATTAAAGCTTTAATATACATTTTATTAATAAAAATAATTAATTTCATATTATATTTTTTTAAAAAAATACTTAGTAATGAAATTAAATTTTATTTATATAAATTTTTTCAAATTTTTGTTGATAATAATTTTTAAATATTATATTGTAAATTTAAAATACATCAACTAAGATTTCTTCAAAGGTTTACAGTTCGTACATGATTTTTTCTTCATTTCATCTACTTTGTTTAATTTTTTCTTCTTTCTTTTTCAATCATTTTATTAAAAGTTCAAATATAATATATTGAATAATATAAATATAATACAATTTATTTTATTTTTGACATAAAATTATTTTTAATAATCAAATATATTATTTAATAAAATTAATTGATTATATATTTAATTTTTAACACTTATTACTTTACCTCTCACATAACATTTCTCATTTTTTAATTTATTTTGCTATAATTTTTTTATATTGACTTATATTATTTACGATTTAAATATTAGAATAATTACATAATATTGACATAATGTAACATATTTTATTTTTATCTTAAAATAATTTTAAAAAATAATGTTATGAGAAGCGTTAATTGAAATAATTATTTATATATTCTAGTTTTAATAAAAGTATTTAAGAATAAAACTTAATTCTCTGTTAAAATTTATTAATATTTTCTTGATATAAAATTTCAAATATTATATTTAAAATTAAATAGACATCAATAAAATTTTATCTATGTTATTATTTTTGTTCCTTTCATATATTATCTTGCAAAATATATTTAATTTAACGTAAATTTTACATAATTTTTTTAATGATATAATAATATCTAACAATTTTTACTTAGAGATTGAAGTTATTAAAATATCTAACAAATGTTTCTTTCATATAGAGGCTTTTTTGTGTTTGCTTTTCCTAATACTTACCAGTTAGTATTTTTATAAATTTTTTGCTTATATTATAATTTTTAATAGTCATCATAAAAATATCTTTTATAATGGTAGAGAAATTTGTGTTGAATGTTATGATGTAAATAATATGAGTTTTTTTATTTTATATTGATTATTATGATTTATGATGTGAAATTATGATTTAAGATGTGAAATTATGATTTATGAAAAATTTGTAGAAATTTGTATGTATTGTGATAGGTTGTGCTGTTAAAAGAAGAACAAACGAGATAAAGAAAGGTGTCCTAAGATAGGTTTTAGGACCTAGGTGAAAGTTACATTTAAAGAATTTTTTAATGTGAAATTTTAATATATCATAAGAGAGGTAATAAAAATAAAATTTTAGGATATGTGGATGTAACCAGAAGCTTTAAAAAATAGGATATTGTTATTGAAAATGTGAATATTTTTCTATTTAAATAGTAGATGTTATAAATGCAAGAATAATAAACGTACTCGAAAAAATTATACCATACATAGGTTTATTCAGAGAGTATTAAAATATATATGGAGGTATTGTAATATAAGTATCAGACGAAGTCAGTATATATAAAAAAGAATTTATGATTGTAATCATAAAAATATACAAACAATAATGTGTAAATATTTTTGGTTGCTATTTAGTAATAGGTGTGAAGGGAGAAAATTGTCATGAAAATAAAAAATGTAGTGTAATGAAAAAATTAATCAATTTAATAAGTATAATTTGTGTCGAATAAACAAAAAAATGGCAATTGAAAAAGATAAATTAAAATATAGATAAGATTATATAGCCAAACATCATATTAGTTTTAAAAAGAAATAACATTTATCTGGCCAGAAAAAATTATCATATTATATGATATATTTGTTATATAAGAAAAATTATTATGTAATAATATTTAAAAATTAAACCTTTTTTCAATTGTGTGCAAGTAAATGAAAATTGAAATTATTGTTTCAAATATAAATTTATTTTTTTATAATAAGTTATTTATATTACATCAGAATTTATGAAAAAAAAAGAATTAGACCCAAATTAGTTAAATCACACTTGTAAATGAACATTAAAAATTTATGAAGTATGGAAAACTACGAATGAGTGTAAAAATAGTTTAAAAATTTGTTGAAAAAAAATGTCGGCCTGTAAAGGTCGGAATGAGTTTGACTTGTGCGGGTAAATTATTACTTACTATTAAATATATATCTTACAAAAATAGTAATACATTTCGTTCATTTTTACTTGTAATATTAAATACTAGTTCACCCGTTTATAAGTACAAAAATTGTATATGATAATATGTGTCAGTTGTGAGGGTACAGTGAATCTTTTGCAGTTAAAAGTAACAAGATGAAGAAAAGTTTAATTACTTTTATATACTCAAATGGTTCAATGATTGAGGGATCAATGGGGGTAATGTACGATGGACCTCCCCCAAAGGCATTAAAATTAAGAGGATGCAGCACTATGGATGTTTTGCAGGAGAAAATTCATGCCCGACTGAAGCTTCACCAGGATTAACCTGTGGGGAGAATTATTTATAGGTTTCCACAGCATCAAACAAAGGCTCAATATATGGTATATGAATTGGACGACGATGAAGACTTGACATGTGCCATAGCAAGCTACAAACAACATCCGACGATGACTGCAATGGAATTGTACGTGGAGGTGATCACATTCGAACTGCACGCTACCAACCTTGGTTCACAAGAAAGAGTCCCAATAACTAGACCACCCGTAGATCCAACGGCTCATGTCAGTACTAGTTGTTCGATGGTGCGGGAAGGCCCTCCTTACATGGGTGGAATTGAGTTCCACATTTTTTATAGTTATACTCCTGCATTGGACTCATCTGTTGCAGGTGTTTTCCTGAGAAATGTATCACATACCATGATGGGTTCAACAAGTGCCTTACCGGTCGTAGAGGAAGAATCCACTAATCCTATATTCATGGATGCCCACCTTGAGTCTGGTTTTGAAGACGATGAGATGTCTTGCAGTAGCGGTGATGATCGTGACACTGATGATGAAGAACAAGCAACTACATATGGAGACAGTGTTGCAACGCGGTGTGTGAGGAGTGTCAATGCTGCATAGACATCTCGTAGTGTCCTTCAAGCTGTTGTCTTCTCTTACATTGATTGGGATGCCGTAAGGAATGCTAATGAATTTTCAAAAATAATGAAACTAAGCTATGATTACAGCATGGAGGACTTACAGATTGGACAAGAGTTTGATTACAAGGAGGCATTAATTGCTACAACCAAGCATTACCACATCAGAAGGCACCATAGTTATTACATGGAGGAATCGGATACTAGAAGATTGAGTGTGAAGTGTGATAATTATGGGGATGAATGCAAATTTCGCCTTAGAGCGACCAATCTGAAGAATTCTAATACTTGGACAATAATTAGATTTTCAGGGCCTCACACATGTGTTAATGCCAGTTTAACATAGGATCACAAGTTTCTTGATTCTGAGTATATCAGTTCCTTGATACTGGAGATGATTAAAGTGAAGCAAGATGTCCCAATCTCGCTTATACAAGAGAGGGTGGAAGGCATGTATGGGTATAAGATTTTGTACAAAAAAGCGTGGAAGGCAAAATAGAAGGCAATTATGAAGGTGTATGGAGATTGGGATAAATCATATGAAGTGCTCCCCAAATGGTTAGACATTTTAGGCTATTGTGACCAAGCTCTGTTCGAGTTGGAGTTAGAAGAATTCGTCACAGTTTTCAATCGTGTTGATCCACAAAAACATGTTTTCAACCGAGTTTTCTGGGCTTTCAAGCCATGTATTGCCGCATTTTCCTACTGCAAGCAATTCATACAAGTTGATGGAACGTTTCTGTATGGCAAGTACAGAGGTGTGCTATTGATTGCTGCGACCCAAGATGGTAACAAATGTCCTGTACCTCTTGCCTTTGCCATTGTTGAAAAGGAGAACTATAAAAATTGGAGTTAGTTTTTGGCATTATTACGGGTAAATATTACGAACCAGCAAGGAATATACTTGATATCAGATCGACATCGAGCTATAAAAGATGCTGTAGCCAACGAAGGTCTAGGATGGCAGCCTCCTTATGCTTTTCATCGGTACTGTATCAGACATATTGCCAGCAATGTTTGCAAGAAATTCAGGGATGACAATGTCAAGAAAGCTGTCCTTAAGATTGGTACGCCTTACAGCATAACTTTTTTGTTGAACCTTTCATCTATAAATTTATGTATCTGGTAGTTCAACCCAGTTAACCTATTTGTCTCCTTGTGTTCAACATATGAGCCAAATCGAGAAAAGGTCATGGACAGATTGAACAACCTAAGCAAAGTCAATGAGGAGATCCACAAGAAGTTGACCACTATTCCGATGGAGAAGTGGATGCTTGCTTATGATGAAGGAAGAAGATATGGTCATATGATGACTAATATAGTAGAGTGCATTAATGACAGGTCTTGTTCAATAAACATACTATAGATGTGTTAAGTACTTTGTGGAAAGGGCAAAAGAAGCACATGCTGAATTATAATAAGGTCACATATACGCAAGCAGATTTAGGCAGGAGCTTGCGACTATCTAGTCATGTGCTTCTCCTTACCATGTTCGTGCGTATAATAGACAAGGAACTAGGTTTGAAGTGGTGGAGGGCCCTGACATGGCCAGAGGATCATGTGGAAAGGTCGTCCAAGTGTTATTAGACAAAGGGCAATGTGAATGTGGACAATTCCAAGTATATAGGTATCCTTGCGCTCATATTATTGCTGCTTGTGCCTCAGTCAACATATTGTGGGAACCATATGTCGATCCTATATACAGACTTGACACCTTACTTAATTGCTACAAATATGAGTGGTGGCCGATCGGGGAGTGGTTGCAATGGAATAACCTACCACCATTTCCTATTCTGGTTCCAAATTATGGAAGATTACGTGAAAAGGGACGACTGAAGTCGACACGGATCAGGAATAAGATGGATTAGCCTCAAAAGAGTGGTGTCAGGAAAAAATGCGGTCTCTGTAAAATGGAAGGTCATAATCGTAGGTGCTGCCCACTTCTCCATGGAGATGAAGGCCTTTCTTCACATTAAATTTAATTTTTACTTTTGCAAAGGTGTTACGAAGTATGTTAACTAATGTCGTAAGTGTAATGATCGGATGATGTGATTTGTTTGACTGTTGTAAAATTGCATGCCATTATAGACATATATGTGACCCTATTACTGGTAATGTTAACAAATTACTTCAATCGTCCAAGTGTTATAAAATATTGTGTGGATCTTTGTAGTTAAATTGCACATGTATGTTATATTAGTGTGTGTTTAAATTCCATCCTAATGCAATTCAGTTAATGGCAGATGGCATCCATTTCCTAACGTGTTGATCTTGGACCACAGGATCCTTCACTTCTGATGGCTCAGGACTTACACATATCCCAGTCAATTTGGGCAAGCTATGTATGAAAATAGTTAAATCTTAAAGTTGGTTGAACCTTTTCTGTATTGTCAGACGCAATAATTATTAATCTTTTTTTTTTGCAGCCTGACCGTGTACTGAGGATTCGACGGGCTCATCACTACCATCACCAGCAGCTGCCGGAGTTGATTGTCCCCTTGTTATGACAGGTAGGTTTTTACGGCCTGGCGATGTGTGAGTTTGTGCTGATTGACCATTAGTTCATCAGTGCTTTTGTAGAGAGGTGGAGGCCGGAGACACACACTTTTCACATGCCGCAGGGAGAGACGACTATTACATTACAGGATGTTGCTTTTCAGCTCGGCCTACCTATTGACGGTCGACTAGTGACGGGCCCCACTGTGTGGGGATGGAGAGCCCTGATAGAGGAGTATCTAGGACTGCAGTTACCGATGGACGAGAATGTCATCAGAGGGGGGCGACTGAGGATGAGTTAGTTAGAGAGGCATTTCATTCATCTTCTAGATGATGTGGATGAGGTGACAGTGCAGAGATTCACCCGGGCCTACATTTTACGTCTCATTGGTGGGATGTTATTTTCAGACCACTCCGACACGTATGTCCACCTCATGCCCTTACCCTTGCTCGGAGACTTTCATGAGGCTGGGACGTACAGTTGGGGATCTGCCTGCCTGACCTATATGTACAGAGAGCTCTATAAGGCTACTGCTCCAGATTACAGGGAGATAGGAGGGTGTTGCCTACTACTGCAGCTTTGGACATGGGATAGATTTTCCACTATCGCCCCCGCGATTACTATTTCAGACATACCAGAGGGGGATTGGCCCCTTAGCTCGCAGGTTAGAAATTTTTTTAATTTACACTTGTAATTAAGTTGACTTTTAAGTTGTTTAACTTAGTTATTGTACTTGGTAGGTGGCACTATCAAAAGACGTTCCAAGATAGTTTGGCACACAGCCTACCCTATTATAGATACGTGCTGGACTGTCTTCATCTCGACCAGGTATGAAGGGGATAATGTATATTTTTATTTCATTCCTTTATCCATTTCATTGTCGCATTTAAATGACAATATAAATGTGTAATTTCAAATCACCTGGATCCCGTATACTGATGTGGTCACCGTATCACTTCCTCAGTATTGTTTTGACGGGAGTGACATGTGGACAGCAGTGGTGCCACTCATACACTTTTAGATTATCGAGTGGCACCAGTCAGATAGGGTTTTGCAGCAGTTTGGACTACGCCAGCCTATTCTTGAGCCACCAAAGCAGGTGGCGGAAGTCCATTGCCTTCACTTGTCCAGTCGGCATGATGAGGAGTGGCACATTCAGCATCAGCCGTACATTGCACTCTGGGATATCCGCCGAGACTTGTGTGCTATCGCCGAGCCGACCACACGACTAGTCCTAGGCCCATAGTCCAAGTACATGGCATGGTACAGACGGGTTACTAGGCGATTTATTACACCCGTTGGGGGAGCACTAGACCTTGTGGTAATACTGCGTGTTAGTTATTTGTGTCTGATTTTCTTCCTATGCATTAGTATTGTAACTAACTTTAATGTCAAAAATTTGCACAGATAGATGAGGAGTCCACATTACACGACTTCACTACACCTGAGGGGCAGTCTCGGTTCACCTTCGATGTGCTTAGATCAGTGACGGACTCCATCCTTCATGTCATTCAGGAGGTTGATCATGTGATTATTGACTCACATGCGGAGCCAGCTCCTCATGCCCATCATATCCCAGACCCTGCGGAGGGTGACCATGATCAGCCTCGTACTCGTCGACGTCGTCGCACTGCTTCACGACCTACGTCGCAGGCTCATGTTCTGTCCACTTGGACAGTGCAACAAACTCCATGATCGACTGCCCAGGACACCATGATGATGATGCCAGATATGACTGCCTCATCTCATATATACCCTACTACACTTGATGATCCTTTATCCTCCACCATGTTCCCGGCTGCACTATATGGTCCGTTATCATCCCAGATGTACCAGTTTACTTCTGGTGTTCCGTCCTCATTCCAGGCATTTTCATATATACCGGGAGTTTCATCTTCATTCCATGTCTTTCCTTCCAGTGAAGCTTGTCCATCACAGCTATATCATCCTGCATTTGATCTACATATTCAGGATCAGGGATCAGCACTTGGTGGCATGATGACAGATGACTCAGTACTTGCAGATAGAGGTAGAGGTGGAGGCAGAGGCAGGGCGGGAGCCAGAGACAAAAGCAGAGCTGGAGCTGGAGGTAGAGGAGCCATAAAAATCGGAGATGTGACTCCCGAGCCTGCGCAAAGGGTTAGTAGATATGGCCGTCACATTACTGATCCTGGATGTGGGACTGGACATTACTTATGTAGACATTAGCTTTCTTTTTCATGTTTATTATATATTTATGCACATCTATCTTACTACTTTATTGCCAAACATCAAAATTTAGGATAGTTTTGATTATTACGATATTTTTATCTTCTTGCGTAGGTATTTATATCAATTTTATTTACCAATCATTCTCACAAATACACAATTAATTCAATTCCCATATAACACATCAAATATATGCAATTTTTTCTAATAACATCCTTCTAACTAGAATTTTATTCTCTCCTCTGGTATTTTATTCTCCTAACTTTAATTATTATAAATTATTAACAAATATAAATTAATTATAAATTCTTTACAACAATGTGTATTTATTTTTTTCTAATGATAAGGATTATTTCATGTTCCAAATCTCGTTGTCAAAATATTTTATCATTGTGATGAAATAAAAAGGAATTAATTTATGTTATAATTTTAATTTCATTACAAAATAAAAAGATTATTGCAACGAAATACCCATATTTTCTTTATTTTCAACTATCTTTAGCTCCGTTATTTCGTATTTATTTTGTTACAAAATAAAAAATAATTTTATTGAAATAAATACAAAGTAGCAAGAATATTACTGGAATAAATACAAAATAAAAGGAAATATATTTATTTCGTTATATTTCTTTTCATTTTCAACAATATTCAACATTGTATATAAAGAATATTATTGAATAATTCAATAAATTTGCTTATGTGTAATAAAGTATTAAATAATTACTTGTAATATTATAATTCCAAACGGTGGAAGTATATAATTCCGAAAAAAGATAAATATTAAGTGTTATTGGATCAAATTTTGAGAGACATTAATATAAATTACGTAATTATTCTTTATTGATCCTATCTTTTATTTTAATAATATTCAATTATTTACTAAATATTTATTATTTTTATTAAATATATTATTATCATTAACTACTTTCTTATTTGATTCCTATAATAAATTAATGTATTAAATATCAAAGTGAAATAAAATATTTTTTATGATATCAAATATAATTATAAAATGAGTATTTTATTTTTAAAAATTTATTTTGAGTCACAATCACATATTATTTATTTTTAGAATTTTTATTTTGAAATGACATCAAATGCACATATTATTTATTTTTAAAATAACATAAAATGACAGAGTAAGGGCGCTATTTTGAATGGCGCCCTTAGAGCTCACCAGAGGCGCCATCCGGATTGGCGCCTCCTCCCCGAGGTCGCCAATCGGCTTGGCGCCTTCGCCCGTCCCACGTATTTTGGTAATATGTTTTCAAACAACGATAAAATGAAAATAAGTTTGCGGAAAAATAGTATTTTGATACTTTTTCCTCTTAATAGCATGAGGTGAGTTTGTCTCGTTGATATCTCAACATATTATTGGTATAGGTTATGCACATACTTCTATAGTGACAAACATATGGTAAGATTGAAGTAAAATTAGTAACTTGCCATTTTTAACTTTCGATTAGTTTTTCTTCTAATTATAAATATTTTCATTTGAATATACAAGAGCTATCCAAAAGAAATTTGGTTAACAAGTTGAAAAAGCTATACAATGATCATTATAGATCAAAGTCATTGTGATAACTCAACATGATAAGGTGTTTTAACTTAACATTCATGAATAGTGCTATTGTAAAAAATCTTATTAATTATTAATGTCATGTTTTAAAATTGGTACAAAGAAATAAGGACATAAGTGAATTGCAATCAATGAAAGAGAATTTCAGTGAGCATTATGCGTATCATACAAGGGAGTGGATGCATCCGGATATTACTTATGTAAGTAACTATTTTCTAATTAAATAATTTTAATTATCATAGGAAAAGTTTTTAACCAAAACTTTATGCTTTTAGTTGAAAAATTAAGGCTAAGATACTAGAATTGGTCACCCATCAATCTTATAGTCTAGTATTTCTTTAGTAACTCCTCAATAGGTTCACCGAATCTCAATGAGCCTCTTATTGCTAATAATGTGTTGAGCACTCATCAAGAGCATAAAAAGGCAATTGCTCGTGTGCTTGCTAATATCTCACATGGTACCCCTAGCACTAATTCATCCATTGTAGCATTTCTTTTGAGGTAGCAGTAAGATGCAGTATTTATAAAAGAGGTGTAGACCTAAATCACCTAAAGTCAGCAAGCCTTGGTTACAATAGAATAGTGGATTCTTTATCATGAGTAAATGTAGCAGTAAACCTACCTTACCTTTGGGATCATGCATATTGTTTTGCAATCTATGTGATTTTCTCTACCTTGTCTTGTTCTGCCTCTTTCTTCTCCTTAGATGAACATCCCTTAACTGAAAGTATTATTTAAATTTGCTTTTAAATCGCTTTTTACTTTACAGTATTCCTTGGCCCCTAAGCTATAGCGACCCTTTCCCCTATTTTAGCCATAGTTACACTCATTTCCACCTTAACCCTCACATGTGCCTTCATTTGGTGGCATGAATGAGGATGATGACGATAATTATTATTTTATGTAATTGTTATATATATATATATATATATATATATATATATATATATATATATATATATATATATCATGCATTTACCTTTTGATACTCTATATTTTATATGAATGTGAAGTATTTGTTTTATTATATATTATTAAAAGTTAGTTTTTATTTTACTTTTTTTTTACAATTGATAATATATCTAAATAATTATTAATAATTATCTTAAAAATAATATTTTAATGAGAATTAATTTTTTTCCATTGATTGTTTACAAAATAAGTTCTTCAAATTATAAACAAAAATGTTAAAAAAAGTAATAAAAAATCACAAGTTGAATTTTATACTTAAGAAAAAAGTAAAAGCCTATACAAATGATGAACCCAACTTACATAGATGACAATTGTCATCTATGGAGGTTGGATTTGTTGTCTATATAATACAGATAATATTGTCTGTGTAGGTTGTAACACATACAATGTTATACAAACGACCTAATATAGACAACAATGTTATTTCTAGCACATGTATAGACGATAATTGGAGTTTATACAGATGACTTTTATCATTTGTGTAGATTTTTTTTATAGTGATAACAATATCCAAAAATTGATAAAATTCATATTTCTAAAAACAATTTTTTTAATTTCAAATGTGAAATGTTAGTATAATTTAATTATTCATGTGCATATCTATTATTTGCATGAATATTCTATATTGAATTTTCATCATATTTTTTAATAATTTTTAATATATTTGCATAAGTTTAGAAATATCAAAATAAGTTGAGTTTAATGGGTTAGCCTAAGATTAATATAATTTTACCTGATTTGAGAATGGAACTGGAACATAAAATCTAATATATGTAATATAACTCTTTTATGAATTGAATTGTTCTAAAATGCAAGATTACATTTTAAAAAGTAAAATGCAATATCATAATTCTCCATGTTAAAATCAAGAATTAAGAATTTGATTAATAATAACAAATTAAAAAATAGTTTTTAAATTTATATTTAACTATTCTTTTAATTTTTTCATCAAGATATATAATATTAATATTCACTTTATTCTCTAAAATACAAAAGTTGAATCCAACTTTTGTTATGTACTCGTGTAAATTTTTTTATTATTGTAACTTTATACATAACAATATCTAAAAAATTGATAAAAGTTTGTATTTCCAAATAACATTTTTTTTAATTTCAAACGTAAGATGTTGGTATAATTTAATTATTTGTGTGTATATTTATTAATTGCATGCATATTTTATATTGAATTTTTGTCAATTTTTTAATAATTTTTTAATTATATCTATGTAAGTCTAGAAATATTGAAATAAGTTAGGTTTAATGGATTGGTCTGTAACTAATATAATTTTGCCTAACCTGAAAGTAAGACTGTTATAAAAAATGACCGACTTAACAAAGGATAAGAACTGATTAAGCCTAACTTAATAAAAAGTTAGGATTAATAAGTATTAATTCATTGAATTATTGAGTTAATTCGTTAATTTAGTAATAGTAGTAAATAATAAATAAATAATTTATTATATGTTTATATATATTAAAATAATAATTTTTATATATTAAAATTATAGTTTAAATATTAAAATTAATAAATTTATATATTTAATATTATCAAAATATATTATATAAATTTATCAAAATAAATAATTACATTAAAATTTAAAATTATTTAGTATTAAAATTAATAAATTTATATATTTAATATTATTAATATATATTATACAAATTTATTAAAATAAATAATTATATTAAAATAAAAAATTAATAAAAATTATGCAAGAAATTTAATTTATCAATTTGAAAATTAAAAATTAGTAAGAAATAATTACACAAAGTAATTATTATAACTAAATATACATAAACATTGCTATAATTAAATAAATATATTAATTAGAGTAATAAATTATTATTAGCATAGTAAAATAGTGATATATTTATATATATTGTGAATTTAATTAATAAAATATTTATATTTATTTTAATTAATATTGTATTTTTTAGTTTAAGTCCTGTAATTTTTAATTAGTCTTCTAATCAGAGGTTTTTCATATTAAAAAATATTATACTTTAATTTATTTTCTTGCTATTTTAATTATATTCATTAATAATAATCAATTTTTAAATGATGATGATGATGATAATAATTAATTTTAATTAATTGGTAATATAAAATTAATAATAATAATAGATTGTAAAACCTGCTTGAGACTATCTTGTAAAAGTCCACTTAGGATCAAGATTGATACTGTATCAATTTGATTTGACCTAGTTTGATAAGAGAATAAATTATTTTGAAACTAATTCAACATATAATTTTTATTTGTTAAATTAATTTGATAGAATTAGATTAACCATTTTATTCTAATGGAAGATTCTCAACTGTAATAATGATGTGGGCAATGCTTCGTTTGGTATATAAGTTTTTTAAGATTGATTTCATTTCATTTCAATTGAAATAATTTTAATTCATTTATAAATAAACTATATTTTTTTGAATATTTTATCAAAAATAATGATTTCAATTCATTTATATATCAATTTTTTATTTAAAATGCATTAAAAATATATGAAATTTAATTAAAAGTAAAATTTGATAATATTATAATAAATATAATATTATAAAGAGGGTAAAACTTTTATAAAAAAATATTTTTTTAGTCAAATGAAATGAATTCTAGTGAAATCCTTACTAAATTGGATGGATTTCATAATGGTACAAATGTAATTAAAATAAAAATTATAAATGAAATAAAATTCTTTTATATTTAAAATCAAACACTATTTTTTAAAAAAAATTATTTAAAAATAAAATGAAATCTTATTTTTAATATTGTCAAATAAAAGATTCAAGAGAACACAGGTCCGTCAGTCTACTGAGAAAATTTCAGCACAAGTTTAGTTTTTTTCATTATTCCTTTCTCCATTTTCTCCCAGGGGAAGCTTTTTCCATTCTTGCTCAAAGTAACTTTTTTCCTTTTTATAATTGCAGCTCCAAAGTAAGAAATTTTTATATACACATTATACATTATATGAAGTTAATTTAAAATAATTTTTAAATATTAAATTATTTATAAATTTTATTTTAATATAATAATTATAGTTGTTTGATGTATCTGCAGTTTAAATGAATTGATATTTTATATTTTTTATAATTTTTTTTTGTTGATCTCATTTTATTATTGTTGATATCTAATTTTATTAAAATAATAATGTAAATAAAATAAATATTAAAAAATTGAAAAAATTGAAGTATATTGAAAAATTTTTAAAATAAAAAATAACAATTTTTTTTTACAAAATAAATAGAATAAATGAGGAGTTTTTGACCCTCTCCAACATGCCTCTCTCTTGTGCCTACCTACGACTTCGCACTCAATAGATTTTTTTTTTATTACATACTAAATCCCACTTAACATCTTACATGACATCTATTTCTCCACCTCACAAATGCAAAACGCAAGAAGTGCGTTACTCGTGGGAAGTGCCTCTCCTCTCTTTTTTCTCTTTTACTCTCATCAGATCTCTATCTAGCATCTTAAATTTCCTCTGCGGGGAGGACAAGAAGAGCAACAAAGCACAAATAAAGAAAGGAAGGCTTCTTCAGTTAGTTAGTATGCCATTGGATGCCGTTGACAGCTAACTCTCTCATTCCGTGATTCGAAGCAGCAGTATTCATTCCCTTTTCCTTCTTTGCTGTTAGTCTTTGTATCAAATTCGAAATCACTATAGCTTTGACTCTCTTAGTTTCATTTCATACGAGCCTTGGCTGCTCGGATGATCGGCCCTCGATTTCTCTCCAACTGGATAATCGTTCTGTTTTCTTGGTTCTGAGTATTCTGGAAACAATTGCTGTTCGGCTTTGAAATTTGTTTTTAGAGACTATGGAGAACCTTCCGGTTGAAGTGATTGGTAACATACTATCCCATCTTGCTTCTGCTCGGGATGTTGTGATTGCGTCAATAACTTGTAAGAAATGGAGAGAAGCTTGGCAATCACCTGCACACTCTTTCATTCAATTCGAGCGATTGTCCCATTTATCATGATTTATCTCCTCCTAGATTGGAAATACTTATCACTCAAACCATTTTCCAAACAAAAGCCCTACAGAGTTTAACGATTTACACAGATGATGTTGATGGGTTTTCTGTCACTTCAGTTTCATCTTAATCTCATGTATACTAGAGATTCCTTTTAAAAGATTGTCTCACCCATTTAACTTTTTTAATCCTTCTAATTTTTTTTTTCAAATTAAGGTTCCCATCCCATCCCACTTGCATTTTGTTTTTAATTTTTTTATTTTTTAATTATAAATTTTTTTAATGATATTGTTAATATATTATTTTTGTACAATTTCTACAATGAGATAAATTAAAATAGTTTGGATGTTAAAGTTATTTTAATATTTTTAAAATAAAAAATATTTTAAAAATTAGATTAAGTAAGGCGGTTAAATTAAAAAATATTTTAATATTATCGTACATAAAAATTATTTTACAATTATCATTTTTATATATAAAGTGTTTTGATTTATTTTAATCTATTACACTTATACATATATTTCTAATTTATGTTGTGTCTTTTTTTCAAAAAAATTTAAATATGATATAAAAAGGGTTTGCTTTTTCAGCTTATGGGACGGCACTGCCAATGCGCGGTCCCATCCCAAAATTTTATTTTTTAAAATTAAAAAAAGAAATTCATTTTTATGTTTTGATGATACTATTAGGATATTATTTTGTATAATTCTTATAATAGAATGAATTAAAATAATTTGAAAGTTTAAACTATTTTAATATTCTTGAAATAAGAAATATTTTAAAAATTAAATTGGATAAAAAGATTAAATTAAAAAAAATTAATATTATTGTATATAAAAATTATTTTATATTGATCATTTTTGTATATAATATATTTTAATTTATTTCACTTTATTGAAATTATACATGCACTCATAATTTATATTATATCTCTATTATTCAAAAAAATATTATACATTATTGTGATGACAAAATAATATTGAAATTAATTATAAATATAATAAATATAATTTTAATTTTTTAAAATAATTTCTTTATTCAAATTTGATTATGAAGTTAGACAAATTTAATATTTTAAATTTACAGAATAATATTAAAATTAAAATTTTATTTTTTCAAATAATTTTCTTTATTCAAATTGGTTATGAAGTTGGATAAATTTGCTACTTATTATGATTTCAATTTTTTTGAACAATTTTTTATTCAAATTTGATCTTGAAGTTAGACAAATTTGATATTTTAAACTAACAATTATTGATTTGATACTTTCTAAATAAATAAATAAATAATAGTTAAAATATTTTTACTTTATCTTATTATATTATAATTATTTTATTAAAAATTTTCATAAATAATAAATAATTTTTTTTAAAATGATAAAATAAAAATCTTTTAAATATTATAAAATGGAAATATTTCAAAAATAATAAAATAAAAATCTTTAAAATGATAAAATAGAAATATTAAAAAAAATAAAATAAAAATTTTTCAAAATAATAAAATTTATATCTATGATGTATCGAAATTAAGTAATTCGATTGTAAGTGTAATTATAATGGTACTTAACATTATTGATATATTTTATTTTCTTCAAATATTGCCATGAAGTTGGATGAGTTTGACAATCAAATTAACAAATTAAATAAAATTAAAATTATATTTTTAGAAAAACACACATAATAAGAATGATTGTAATTTAATTCAAAAGATAGAATTAAAATAAATGAACAATCGTTCTTTGAATGTATGTTATAAAATGTTAATACTTTTCTCACACATAACTAACTCTTGAATTTAAATTCTAAAAATACAAACTACTTTTAGTATTCTACTCACATCATTAGAAAATAATTGGTTGCGACTTCATTTTCTTTTTATTCAAACTCCAACATTTCGAAAACTCCAACATTTAGAAGAGTTATGTAATGCACCATTGGTACATTAATGTATCAAGATATTATGAGATTTAATGGTATAATATATTTATAAATTCTTAAAATGTATTAGAGGATAATAAACTATTTTTTAATTTGATAGTATACATACCAATATTTTATTGTGTCAATAATAACTTAAAAATTATTTTATAATTTTACAATTTTTAAAAAAATTATATTTTTATCTAAGATATTTTATTTTCTTTTTATTTTAAATATATACCAAGTTTACATATAATAAATAACAAATATATAAAAATTGCAACTTGACCATTCAAAATTGCATGTAATTTTTTTTTTTTTTTAACATAGCATATAAGGGCGCGTAGCCGCTAAGATATAAGTTGACCCGCGTCTCTCAGTTATCACGTCAATTGCAGTCACCCAAGTCTTGGGGGACACGACTGCAACAACAAATATCCTAGAGATGGAAGAAATTTTACTGACATCCATTATGTTTTCCTCTGCTAAGGTATAAGTTAACACAAAATTTTCCTCTGCTCTTCTCACACTACTTCTTTTTGATCGATTTCTTGCTCCTTATGTTTTCTCCTTTCCATTTTATTTTTAGAGATGGAAGAAAGTTTACTGACATCCATGTAGCATATAACTTGATTTTAAATTTAAGTTAGGATTATGATTACGATTAATACTCTGATTGATAAAATTACAAACAATTACAAAAATGTAAATGTTCCAATATAAATTTTCAATAAATTATAATTACGAAATGGTAGCCTATAATAACAATCTTACATATATTATGGTAATTACAAAATATAATTTAAAATCTTGGTATATAATACAGAATGCCCAAGATGCTAGTCATGGTGGTTCTGTGAACTTACCATAAAGAAACGGTTAACAGTTGTGTCACAATTCTAGAAATTCAGTTCAATTTTATTATTAAGTCAAGTGAATGGACATGTTTGGCATTCAACATTTTTAATAGTTTTTAGTTGATTTGACCAAAATGAACTTAATAATTAGCTAATTGACTTAGTCATAATTGTTCTATGAATTTACCACGGATCCACAGTCAACAATTGTGTCACCATTCTAGAAATTCAGTTCAATTTTATAATTAAGTCAAGTGGATGGAAATGTTTGGCATCTAGTGTTTTTAATGGTTTTTATTTGATTTGATTAAAATTAATTGATTAATTTAATTATTAATTAGTAATTAATTAATTTTAGTATTTTACAACTAATTAATTTGATCCGTTGATTGCCTTGTAATCCACCATTTTCAAAATACTAGCCACACTAGGAGGGCTAGTGTTTTGAGTTGGTTGACCTGAAAAAAAATTAAATTGCTCTTAATAAGTTTTTATATTTCTATTTTATCTTTCTTAAAAATTTTAATAATTATAAAAATTATATTAATTTAATTTTAAATAAATATCTAATATATAATATATATAGTAATATATAATTTTTAAAAAAATTAATATACTAGTTAATGTATTAAATTTAAAATATTAAAATAAAAGAATACTCAAATAATTCAAAATATACTCATGTCCTCATAAATAATTAATTTTATCAAATATTCTTATTCAAATAATTAATACAATTAACTAGGCAAATCATTTAATACAATTAGTTATCAACTAATAGTTAATTAACTCAATTAATTGTTAATGTAATTAACTAGTTATCAAATAAGACCAATATAGATAACTAAGTTCTAACTAGAATGAGTTATCAGTACTATATATGTATCAATCTTATTCAATTAAGGGCTTAAATTTTCACATTTTATATTAATTTCTAATATTCACATAAATAATAAAATTTAAATTAGTTTAAAATGTTTTATTTTAAAAATGTTGAATTTTTTACTTGAATTTTTTTAGATGAATATTTATAAAATAATTGACTATAAATGTAAGTAAATTAAAAGTTTTTCTATCCCATAATGATTTAAAGGAGATAAAACCATAATAAAATTTTACCAAAATCAATAAATGAATTTAATTGCATATATATTTTTTAATTTTTCAAATTTTAAAAGTCAAGTTTTTATTACAATTATGAAAAATGAAGAAGTTTGAGTTTCACTCATACAATTAATTATGAAATAGTAATTAAAAAGTTATAAAAGCATTTTACAAATGTCCTTTTTTTTCCTTTTTTGCTTGATATGTGACTTTTAATCTTGATGGTGGTGTTTCAAATTTATTTTCAGCCTACTTTTCAATCTTGAGAGAAAACTTTGCTCAATCTGAGTATTTTATCATTTTTCTAACTAGTTCAGCAGGAAGAGCTGAGAATCCAAAACAAACTGAGAAAACAAATAGGCCTGTGTATTCAAGCAGATAGAACAACAAAAGCCCAATAAGCAGCACTCAATTTCACCGCGGTCGTTCAATAACTTAATTTGTATCAATATGATTTATCAAATAATTGTGGTATCAATTTGTGTTTCATTATTCAATTACACCTATAGTAAGCCCATTTTGTGTTTATTATTTGCATGTTTATCATAATCATAATTTATATGATTTAATAATTATAATTAATTTATAACATGACAACGTTATAGTGTTAATATAGTTATATATTTATTATTTTCATTAAGGATGATAATGGGATAAAATAAGAGGAAATCAGTTTTCTCTTATTTTATAATTCTGTTTTGTGCATGTAACTAATAAATTAATTGATAATAGATAAATTAGTTAATAACTAATAAACTAGTTGATAACTAATAAACTAATTATTTGTATAAAAGATATTTTATAAAATTAGTTATTAAATTAATTGAATTATAAAATGATATAAAATAATATATTAATAAAAATAAATATATAAATTTAAATAATTCATTAATTATCTAAAGATCAAATAATATTAACACAATTAAAATATTCAAAATAAAAATATAATATAAAATTAATTATATTTTATAAATTTAGATATTCATTTACTCACATAATTTTTATTTTATTATTTATAATAAAAATATAATTACTTAAAATATAACTAACTATATTTTTTTGAGGGACTTAATTGATTGGAAGTACCTAAATAACTTGATAATTAAATTCATAGTAAGATTCTTTGAAAAATTAATTTGAGTCAATCAAAATTAATGAAAAAATAAAATAATTATGGGTTTAAATTTAATGTACTACTAGTGTAAATTATCTTTATACTATCACTTATTTATATCTTACCATGTCAATAAAAAAAAGAGCTTTAAAAAAATTAAAACTCTTTTATTGTGGTCAAAATATCTTATTATTTTTATAATATATTTTCTCTTATTTATTAATAGTATAAAATATTTTACCCTATTAATGAATTAAATTTAAATTCAATAAATATTTTATCAAGAAATAATGAAAGCAACAAAAATGCTACAGTATTTTGGGTCAACTTAATTAACACCATACTTGATGAAAGAAAAAAGGTGAAAACTTTGAATTTTAAAATTTTTTCTTATTTGGATTAAAAAAAGAAGAGAAAAAAAAAATAAAAAGTTGGAATTTGTGGTCAATATTATTTTTACACATATAATGTTTATAATTTTCTCTTCATTCCGTTTTTTCCTTCATAAAATTTAATTTTTTTTCTTTTCTTTAATTTTCCCTTCATCCAACCATAAGGTAAATAAAGACCAATTTACATAGGAAGTTTCACGGTGCTCTCTCTTGTATTTCTTTCTTGACTTTTTAAGTCGTAAAGCAGATAAACTGTACTTCTTTTTACTCTTTAGAAAGTTTTGCAACTTTTTCGAAGTATTCGGTGAAATTACTAAGAAGCCACATCCATATGTACGGTGCTTTTCTCAAATTGGAACCAAACTTGCTTTCTGTTTTCATGTGCGAGGCAACTTCATAATTAAAGAGGGGTAGAAATGTTCACTTTTGAAGTTTAAGGAGGCAATGTGTTCTGATAATAAATTTTATTTAAAGTTATTTTTTTATAATTTTTTTTATAAAATATATAATTTTGGTAGGATTTATAATTTTTCATAAAATTATGGTATGTACGATATAAAGTATAATTTTTTATATAAATACCATAAAATTTTATAATTTTTCTAAAGCTTATAACATGATTAAAAATACTTGTTATAAAAAATTGTTTAAGAATTCTACAAGAAACTTATAGAAATTATAAATTTTTAAATGAAAATCATATCAATATCATCTATGTTTCTCTAGGAAGTACCAAGGAATACCTGTTAATTCCCATGATACAGGGCATGGATATTCCAGGAAATTACAAAGAAAACTCATAATACATAAAAAATTCTAAAAAATTCGGCCATAATTCAAAACCTCAATCAAGGTTTGATATCAATTGCAAAAATATTTTTTTTTTATCAAACATTAACCCTACTTTCAATTATGGCATGAAGAGCACATTTAATTATATAACATTAATACTATAAATATCTGAATCAATAGATATTCTGAAGCCATTGAAGGCCAGTTGAGCTGGCCTTCCCTTGCCTTGATTGATCAACGTTGTGTGGCATTTATGGCAGAGTTGGATCCCCCCCCCCTCCTCCCACAACACTCCCTCCCCAAATTAAAATAGAAAAATAAATATTCTGAAGTCACAGACTCACAGGACGCAAAACTGCGTTAGGTACATTAATGTTATCACTATTGAGAGGGGAAAGGCGTGCTTTATTTTACATAGAGTTTTCCTCCCTTGATTGGGGCCATGCACAGCATACTGTCATTTCTGCATCCCCTTGATATGAGGGTATTATTGGCATGTGATCGACAATTTTAGAAAGAGTCCTGTGACGTATTGCTGATGCTTGATAATTTTTAAAACATATTATATAATTATATATCAATTTTCAATAACGTATTAACATGTTGTTATATTAATAATATATTAGAAATTATTTTATAATATTTTTAAAAGTAATATTTTTTATTGAAAATATTTTATTTTTATTTTAAATATATGCCAATTAAACATATAATCAATACATAAAAATTGCGACTTGCCCATTTAAATTTAAAATTGGATGTATTTTTTTTTTTTTAACAAAACGTATAAGAGTGCGCAACCACTAAGGCATGACACGTATCTCCAATTTATTTAGGTCAATGTAGTCACCCCAAGTCTTGGGGGACACGACTGCAACAACAAATGTCTCTGGAAATTTTCTGCTCTTCATTTTGATCGATTTCTTATTCCTAATGTTTCCTCCTTTTCACTTTATTTTTGGAGATGGGAAAATTTTCACTCACATCCATGTAGCATGTAACTTGTTATTAAATTTAAATTAGGATTATGATTACAATTACTGTAAGACTCTAATTAATAAAATTACAAACAATTATAAAGAATGTAAATACTATAATATAAAATTATAATGAATTATAATAATGAAATTGTAGCCTACAACAGCAATCTTAGATATAATATTGTGATCGCAAATAATACACAAAATGCACCTTGTGGTTGTTTCATGAATTTACCACGAAGTAACAGTTAACAGTTGTGTCACAACTCTAGAAATTTTAGTTCAGTTTTTTTATCAGGTAATTAAGTTCTAACTAAAATGAGCTATCAATACATGCGGATGGCAAAATATTAAAGTAGATGATTGCTTCCCAAATTTTGATTCGACGAAATATGAATATAATAGGAAAATTTGCTTTGTGGGTAGGGTGCATGGCAAGTGTTTAATTCAAAATAGATTAAAATACAGAATAATATTAGTGTAATTTATTTTGCAATGTTTTACATGTGTAATATTATAATTTTATTTATATAAATGATACATGCATATTATATATATATATATATATATATATATATATATATATATATATATATATAAGTTTTTTTTATAATTTAGTAATTTAAAATATTTTTAAATATTTTTATTTTGTTAATTTTTATAATTTAACTATTATATAAAAACTGAGAAAAATTAATAAAGAAGAAAAGGGTTATTATTACCCTAATTGACATAATTTATTGATTAAATTATATGTATTTTTAAACTTATACAATGAGATTATATTAAATATTATGTATTACTTGTGTTTGAATTTTAAATATATAAAATTTAAAATTTTTATTAAAATTTTCTATTATTTTTAAATTTTATGAATTTTCTTACTAAGCACCGGTGCTTTGTTGATCTCAAGAATGATGCCCCAACTTGTCCAATCCTATAAGATAAAACAAATTTAGGGAAAATGGAATGGCGGTGTGAAGTGGAGCAATTTGAAGCAGATTTACCCCTATTTGCCCTATTGCCATTTTTGAATTAAATCTAAATCTAAAATATTGATTAAGAATTAAATGAATTAAATCTGAATCTAAAATATTAATTCAATTGTTAAATAAACTAAATTTGATTTATAATTAGTTTAATTTGTTCAATTTGTAAATCAATTTGATCAATTAATTATATATATTAATATATCCTAATAGTATTTATAAAATACAATATGATATTAAATATAATATTATATACCATGTAATATATTTAAATAAAATTAAATAATATTTTTAAATAATTTTAGATTAAATAAATTAAATAAACTAAGTTAAAAAATCATAATTCAAATTAATTTGATTTATTTTTATTCAAATTTATTTATTTAAAATTTTAATAATTTATTTGGTTAAATTAAATGAATTATTGAATCGATTCCAACGATTTAAGAACTTATTTCAAATTGAAAATTTTAATTTATTTAAATACGAATTCAATAGATTTGAATTGAGTTAATTTATAATTCGATTCAACCCAAATTCAACTTCCTTTTCGGATTGTCCTGAAGTGACAAAACAAAGGTCCGGGAACCGGGTATGATGTAATACTATCAGTACTGAGGTGGGACGCTTTTAATTTTAATTTTGCCAGCCTTTTGTCATAGAGATGGGATTGTGCCCACACACTGCATACTCTCATTTTTCTCCCTTGACTTGGAGTCGTAAAGCAGGCAACGAGGGTGTTTACGCAGAGATGGGATTGTGCCCACACACTGCATACTCTTATTTTTCTCGCTTGATGGGATTGTGTCTACCCACTGCATACTAGACTTCGAGTCGTGAAGCGGACAATGAGGCTATTTACACAAAGCTGCGTACTCTCATTTTTCTCGCGAGGTTGTTTCCACAGAATCAAGGATTTAAATTGCGGTTGCGATTGCGATCACGGTCGGGTCGCAATGCGGATAAATGCGGCCATATAACGGTCTAAAATTGTAAAAAATCGCGGATGCGGTCTCTCCTAAAAATGTAATATTGTGGGTAATATTGCGGTTGCGAACCATTTTTTAAATCCTAGCACAGAACGGCACACTTTCATTTTTCTCGCTTGATGGGAGTGTGTGTCCACACACTGCATGCTAGACTTCGAGTCGTGAAGCGGACAATGAGGTTCTTTACATAGAGTTGCATACTCTCATTTTTCTCACTTGATGGGGTTGTGTCCACACACTGCATACTAGACTTCGAGTCGTGAAGCCGACAATGAGGTTGCTTACGCAGAGCTGCATGCTCTCATTTTCTTGTGAGGTTGTTTATGCAGAGTTGCATACTCTCATTTTTCTTGTGAGGTTGTTTATGCAGAGTTGCATACTCTCATTTTTCTCGCGAGGTTGTTTATGCAAAACTGCATACTCTCATTTTTCTCGCTTGATGGGAGTGTGTGTCCACACATTGCATACTAGACTTCGAGTCGTGAAGCGGACAATGAGGTTGTTTACACAGAATTGCATACTCTCATTTTTCTCGCTTGATGGGATTGTGTCCACACACTGCATACTAGACTTCGAGTCGTGAAGCTGACAATGAGGTTGTTTATGCAGAGCTGCATACTCTCATTTTTCTCGCAAGGTTGTTTACGCAGAACTGCATAGTCTCATTTTTCTCGCTTGGTGGGAGTGTGTGTCCACACATTGCATACTAGACTTCGAGTCGTGAAATGGACAATAAGTTTGTTTACACAAAGTTGCATACTCTCATTTTTCTCGCTTGATGGGATTGTGTCCACACACTGCATACTAGACTTCAAGTCGTGAAGCGAACAATGAGGTTGTTTACATAAAGCTGCATACTCTCATTTTTCTCGCAAGGTTGTTTACGCAGAACTGCATACTCTCATTTTTCTCGCTTGATGGGAGTGTGTGTCCACACATTGCATACTAGACTTCGAGTCGTGATGCGGACAATAAGGTTGTTTACACAGAGTTGCATACTCTTATTTTTCTCGCTTGATGGGATTGTGTCCACACACTGCATACTAGACTTCGAGTCATGAAGTGGACAATGAGGTTGTTTATGCAGAGCTGCATACTCTCATTTTTCTTGCAAGGTTGTTTACGTAGAACTGCATACGTCACAACAAGGAAAAAGAGCTTTAGCGATGACAATTGTCGTCACTGTAAAAAGCTCAATCGTCGCTAAAGGTAACAGTCATCGGTGTAAAGGTCATTGACAAAGCCTCATAGCTGAAAAGACCATCACCAACAACAAATTGTTGTCACTAATGCCTTAACCTCCAGCGATGGCTTTGTTGTCATAGAAAACAATTTCAAAATTTAAAAATTTTTGAAATTTGATTTTTAACGATGACTTTTTTTGTCGCTATAGGTTTGTTTTGTTGCCGCTAAAAATTTGCCTTTCAGTGGCCACATTATCATTGCTAAAAACTATATTTTCAGCGATGACTATGTCGTTAAAAGTTGGACTTTCAATGATAATAATATTGTCACTGGAGGTATTTTGAAATTTTTTTATTAAAATTGAAATTAACGTTATAATTCAAATGATATTTTGTATTTAATTTCATAATGTAAAAAAATTATTCAAATAATATTTACTTTTTTAAAATTTAATTTAATTTAATATAACCTATACAACTACAATACATCAATAGTACTAATAATAATGTATAACAATTGTATAAACAATTTGATCTAACATAAAAATAAGTACTCATAAAACAACTGTATAAACAATATATATATATAAATAAATAATAAAGACATAGTTCATGTAAATGTGTATATATGAAAAAAATAATATATACATAATATACTACGGAGAGGGGTGGTGAAAATATGCTGATACATCCTCATTAGTGCCAGCTTCATCATCATGATCACCCTAGAAATAGGGACGATAACATGATGGCCCTGGCTGAGAAGAACCAAGTGGCTGGGCGGTAGGTGCAGGTGCAGTCACAGTCGCGAATCTGCTCGGTCCAGGCAGTGTAGCCGCATCAAATGGTGGCGACGAAGGACAATACCTTGCTGTCTAAGAATGAATGTGATTTAATTGAGGTAAGTCCCATGCTGCTGCTATTGCTGCATCTGGTGCTGTTGAGTGATCTGCTGCTCTTGATGATTTAGCCGTTGCTGCTGGACATGTATCAACCGTTGGCTATGTCTGTTCTCGTCCTGACTTTGCTGTAATTACTCCTGTAGCTCACTAACCTAAGACACATACTATGAGCTCTCCCCAATACTAGAGGTGGCCGTCGAATGAGAGGAATGGCCAACCAGTACACACCTAACGGCCTTCCTATAACCTTGACGAGTGCCAAGCACCTTATCGGCAAGAGCAGCTTCATCTATTTGTACAGAAGTACCGGAACAGCTAGTGGACGATACACTAGATTGTACGTGTTGAGTCACTAGCTCAGTCATCCTTGCCTATAATCATTAAAATAAAATTCAATGATATATATTACAAGATATATTCGTAAAATTCTATTTAAAATATAAAATTTAACTTACATATTGCTCCTGAGGGATCAGATGCACCCATTCCCCGATCTGTACGTGTGTCGATCTCTAAAATTATCAGGAATCGACTACAGCTCACCGATATCTTTATTCTTCTATTCATTTTTTGTAAGAGAAAAAAAGCATGAAAATAAATAAACAATGAACAAGAAGCTAACTAACAAAATGTACATTTGAAAATTGAATAAGAAAGTTAAATTACCTTATCAAAGCAATGTGCAACAATAGATTTTGACCCATGTCAATCATTCATGACCTTTTGCACTTTATTATTTGCATTCCTCCTAGACAACTCTTGCAAAGCAAAAAAAATAAAATATTGCATGGAGTTTACAATTTAGATATATTAAATAATAATATAATTTGGTAGAATGTCATACTTATTTTGTACTCATCACCGTCAAAAAAATCCACACACCTGTGCCATATCTACGGTGACATAGAGCGTGGCACACAGCGTCTCGCACGGTCCAAATCATAGTCTTGCTCCCGATCATCCCCATGCTCCAAAAAATGCTTGTTTAACCTGTACTTCCAATCCCTGTACAGGTCTGTAGCAGACTACATCAACTCGGAGATCGCTCTATCCTGATCACCCTTTGAGATGTCCTGGAACTCGAAGTGGGACTGCATTAAAAGATATTTAGCAAAATTTATGAGTAATTTACTTAAAAATTTCATTCTTAGAAAAATTAATTCAGCAATTAGAGGAGATAGATACTCACGCAAACCTTCTTCACTACTCTATCTCAGATCTCCTGAGGTATAGCCCGCCATGACTTGTAATAAGGTGGTACGTGGGCTCGGATCATGCTGTCAATATCACGAGAGAGATGGCTAACATTTTCACCAACCGCATGCCATGCACCGTCGTATCAATTGTATAAGCATCGATCTCCCCCACTCTTACCTATCTTCTCATGCAGCTTGAGGGACTTATTCGGACTCCTCTTTCTCGCAGTTGCCATTTTGATAGATAAAGAAAAACATTTAAACCCTAACAATGTATATTTAGTCAATCTCAAGTATATACAGTTAAGAAAAGATACCTGGCCCCTCGCACTACGATGGAATATGGGTGGGTTACTGCAGAGGGTCCCCTCTAACATCACCTCTATGATATCGTGACTCGATATCCGCCATGACTATAATAATACACATTAAACAAATAGTTATAAATAGAAATCCACATTCAAATAAAACAATTATTTCAACAAATATGACCCAATAGTATCATATACCTTATTTTAACAATCATGCTTACATGATTACGAGATGTAAGCAAATATTTAGGGTTCCTTAGTCGGAATCAATATCAATGAATCTAACAGACTCATGGTCATCAGTTTCTTCATCATTATCAGATTGTGAAGGTCCCTCCTCTATATAATCCTCAATCGTTTCATCTTCCAAATTGCCTTCATCATTAATGGAGATGTCATCCCCATAAGTGCTAGATCCAACGTTCTTGGAAGGTGGAACGATCGAAGGATCATGTTTTTGATTACATAGATCTACTAGATGAAAATTTCCAAGATCAATTATGAGGTTGAAATTGGATGAGTTACTATCCTGCAGGAATAGCAAATCCTGTGCACTGTCTCTGTCATTGGATATATCCCATATGTCACGATGCATCATTTTATGGACGACCCTCCAATTTAGTCCATTAAGGAGATCCTCAATGTAAAAGGCTTGCTTTGCTTGGGTAGCCAAAATGTAAGGGTTATCTCTATACCATTGCCCACTAATGGATATGCTTGTGATATTCTTATCAATGTAAAGTTTCTTCTTTGTCGGGTTAGTGTCATATCACTTGTATTTAAATAAGATCACACTGCACTTATTTAAGTAAGTTAACTCTATGATGCCTTCTAATACACCATAGAACATGCTACCATCAGTGCCTGGAACAGAAATTCCACTATTTTATATTTTGTGCTCGCATCCCGACTTTCTACTATAAAGCGCACTCCATTTACAATATATGCAGAGTATATCATGATTGTGAAACTAGTACTGGATGCTAATGAAAGTAGCTCTTCGGTGGCCTCTGAGGAATCATTCCTATGTAAATGGTACATCTACCAAAAAAATATTTTGTGAAAAGAAATAATTTGAATGATCAATAAGAGTAATGAACATTTATTTTTTTAGTTTGGTGCACTTGGGAAGAACAAAAACCTTACATTTGAGTAAAACCACGAAGGAATTTGGTTTTTTGTAAGGTGTCAATGTTTTCAGCACCACTTTGTTCGAGTTCTCGTCGATGCTCACTATAAAATGAAGACAATTTAGTCCATTATACATATTTAAGAGAAAAGTACAAATGAGCTTAGAAACTTATTGGAGATACTTTTCGATCTCATTACAATTATTCAAGATGTACCACACTGTAATATCTCACTCCTTCCTATCGAAGTGAGAAATAGACTTCTTCCCCATAGGTCGACACTGGGATCGAAACACCAACAATGCCCTTCTTGTTTTAGTGGGTGCTACATCTTGATTTCGATCAGGCTGGTTGAATCTAATTTCCACTCCTTCCAAGTACATAGAAAAGAATGTTAATGCCTCGTCAACAATGTACCATTCTGCAATTGAACCCTCCGGTTGAGCACGATTTCGGACATAATCCTTTAACTTTTTTATATACCTCTCGTATGGGTACATCTATTGAAAGTGAATGGGCCCGCCTTCCAGTGCTTTGTCTAGCAAATGCATCATCAAGTGAACTATTATGTCGAAGAATGCTGCAGGGTATATCATTTCAAGCTTGCATAAAATAATGATGATATCTTGTTTGGCTTGCAAAATATCCTTCCTGTTGAGAGTTGTAGCACATATTTGATTGAAGAAGTTGCACAACTCAACAAGTGGATATGATAATTCCTTTGGCAAAAAAGCTTGAATTCCTGGTCCTAACAATCTTTGTACAATGACATGACAGTCATGTGATTTCAATCTTTTTAACTTCATATCACGATTTGTGACATTCTTCCGGAGACTCCCAGCAAACTCATCTGAAAATTTCACATTCTTTATATATGTGCAAAACTGTCTACGCTCTTCCTAATTAAGCATATATGCAGCATGTGGTTTGAAAAGCTGACCCCTCTACTTATATAGATATAAGTTGGGTCTTGTCTTCATGTCTGTAGATCTTGTCTTGCATTGTCTGTATCTTTTATTTTATACTCAATATCCAATAGGGTACCCAGAATACTATCACATACATTCTTCTCAACATGCATTACATCAATGTTATGTGTTAGGTTCATTGTCGGCCAATACGGGAGATAAAAAAATATACTTCTCTTACTCCAATTAAGTTCATCAACATCCCTCTTTCGCTTTACACCACCAAATTGAGCATGTTTACCAGGAATCTTTGTGCCACCCTACCCAATTGATCCCTGATAATGTTATTAGTAAGAGGATAAGGAGAGGCTCTCCTCTCTAACCTCCCATTGAATTCTTTACTATTTCTCCATGTGTGACTTCTCAAAAGCCAACGACGATGATCAACATAGGCTATTTTTCCCCTAACTCGAATTGATAGAGTATCCAAATTGCATGTAGGACATGCTTTTTATCCTTGTCCACTCTAACTAGAAAGACTACTTCGAGCAAAAAAATCATTTACAGTTAATAACAAAGTTGCCCTCATGTTGAACATCGTCTTTGTATTCGCATCTCAAGTTTCAACTCCTTTCTCCCAAAGATGTCTCAACTTTTCTATGACCGGTTGTAAGAAAACATCGATATCTTTACCTGGTGATTACGAACCTGGGATTAACAGGGTCAGTATTAAAAAAGACTGATTCATGCACATCCACGGTGGCAAGTTATAAGTAGTCATCACCACTGGCTACATGCTATAAGACAGGTTCCTATCATCGAAAGGATTAAATCCATCAGCACTTAAACTCAACCTAACGTTTCATAGGTCAGCTAAGAAATTAGGGTACCTCTTATCAAACTTCTGCCAAGCTTTTTCATCAATGGGATGTTGTATTACCCCCTCATCTATTGGCCTTCCAGTATGATGCCATATCATATTCTTCGGAATATGTTTTGACCTATACAATCGCTTCAACCGAGGAATTATTGAAAAATATCGAACCACTTTTTGAAAAACCTTTTTTCTTTTCGTATTCTTATCTATCCATCAGCTCTTCCCACAAATTGGACAATTCTCCTCTGAAGCATGTTCTTTCCAAAAAAGTGTGCAATCATGTTCGCATACATGGATTAATTCATATCCCAACCCTAACTTGTCGAGCCATTTCCTTGCACCGTAATATGATTCGGGTAATTTATTATCGTTCGGAAGTGCCTCCTTCAACAACTTTAAAAGAGCATCAAGTAACTTATTTGTCCATTTATGCAGAACCTTCAAGTGCATGAGTTTCACCTGAAAGTTCAAGGCTGAAAATGATGTGCATCTTGGGTACAATTCTGTCTCTACTTGTTCGAATAGGTCATCATAACTACTATAATTTGTTTCAGTGTCTTTGCCAGATGCATTCTTATTCCCTTTTGCATCATTGTGAGCTACTACCTCCGGCACATAAGGTCTGATGAAATTTTGTATAATATCCACCATCTCATCTACATTGCTAGGAGATACCCACTCATCCCTCTAGAGCTCGAAACATCCGCTTCACCATGGTGTACTCAATTTATATATAATGGATGAAATCCATTATCTATAATATGTGTCTCCAATATTGGTAATGTTTGGAATAATAAATTCATATTGTTTTTGCATGGGCATCTCACCAAACCACTTTCATCAGTAAAGTTTTTAACTCTTTGAACAAACGCCATTGCACCATTCCAATACTCATCCAACAAGCGATTTGGTATATGTATATAACTTTTATCTATAGACATTGTATCACTAAACAGGAAGAAAATAGCTTTAGGTGGATCATAGTGTTGTGAACAATTTTTAATATGTATTCTAACTACACCATATCACTCTAACTTTAAAGGGTAGGCTTCTATCCCATTCGAGATGTGTTTGTAGTCATCTTTTTCCAATTTATCCATACTCATTATTTATTTTGTGCAAAAATTTTGACAGCATCTCCCTATAGTTCTCAAAGTGTGTAAACTATACGTCCGTATAGTTTATACCCGGAGAGTAGTTAGAATGCTAAGATATTTCTACAATATCAAATAAGAGCTAGATAAATTGTTAATTACAACTACAGGGATATCTCAAACTATCTAACTTTTCAAGACAATTCAAGGGTTAGTTGATGCACAGAGATCAACCAACCCTTGAATGGGTCTAAGCTTATAATGCAAATGTAAATGCAGTTCTATTTAAAGTTATTATATAAATATGTTTATAATAATTAAAAATAAAGATACGACATTGTATGGAATTCGTTATTCACGTATCAGTATTGTTGTTTAAGTATCTTATTTCTGAGATTAATTTTTTTAAGTATCTACAGCAATTGTTATGTTTCACAACTTGCATTTGAGAATTCAAGTGTGTAGCCTACTCTACTATATTCATAAGATGCACAATTAAACTATTTTAGAGATATGTGCATTTTATGAGTACTTATAAATTATCATAGGAAGAAAATTTTCAAATTTTTTCTATTTTATGGTCATTTTGATTGTTTTGTCTGGAAGTCTTTTTATGAGAAATATTATATATGTTTTTATTCAACCAAATATGTCACATATTATTGTAATTAAGTAACAAAATTTATTGTTAATTTCATAAGATATTCATTAATGCAATGTTATTGTAATTTTAGTTATTAGAATTATGTACATAACATATATTTTTTAAAATAATAAAATCATAATTGGTATTCTTTAGAAATTACACTCCTAGTTTTGAAAAAGATATTTTAACCCAATATAAAAATGAGATCAAATGGAGTTCGAAATTGTAAATAAAAAAGTATTTCACTTAATTACATAATGTGAAGTTGAAGATAATAAAATATAATTCAAGAAATATGGTAATATTATTTATTTTGATTGTGTTTAGGGGTCTAACTTTAAAAAATAAATTTGAGCAACCAATTTTCAAAAATTGGTCAATTATGACTTTTTTTATTTTTAGGAATAAAATGTATATTTAATTTATCCATAAAGGGGTGATTTTCATTTGACCTCAAGTTTAATTAACTTTCTTTTTATGTAGTGTAGATAATATAATTTTGATTGTTATGTTTGATTTTTATGTGGCCTTAAGTTTAATTAATTTTTTCTTAATATGTGGTATAAATACTATATTTTGGATTGTTAGGTTTCGATATCAATCTTAATTAAGAAAGAGATTATATTGTTATAATCTCTTATTTTCTAGAATATGTTTACAAGCTTATTCTAATTTTTCTATGTTACATTATTTCAACAAAACTAATAATTTTAAAATATCTTAAATTATAATGTAAATTTTAAATTTTGTGAATAAAATATCATAGAGGGGTGATTTTCATTTGACCTCAAGTTTAATTAACTTTTTTTTATGTAGTGTAGATAGTATAATTTGGATTGTTATGTTTGATTTTCATGTGGCCTTAAGTTTAATTGATTTTTTCTTAATATGTGATATAAATACTATATTTTGGATTGTTAGGTTTCGATATCAATCTTAATTAAGAAAGAGATTATATTATTATAATCTCTTATTTTCTAGAATATGTTTACAAGCTTATTCTAATTTCCTATGTTACATTATTTCAACAAAACTAATAATTTTGAAATCTCCTAAAATATAACCTAAATTTTAAATTTTATGGATAAAATATCATACTAACTCTACCTTACATTAAGCTTACCAAATAATCCACACATGTATCCAATTAAGGGATACATAATAACAACAAAATTTATATTTACATATTTAAGTTAAGAAAAAATTACCCTAAATAAAGTCAATGTTTACAATATGCAATACTAAACAATATGCAATTTCTCATCAAATCAAATATATTATCAAGTCTATTAATTCATTGTAAATAATTAATTTTACAAATTATATTTCACAATGAAAATATTATTAAATTTAATTTACATACTTCAACGAAAAAAATTTACTGATCAAATGTAATCCAAAAACTTCCTATGAACAATGATGAGTGCTAACAATAACTAACAAATTAAAATTACAAATATGTTAAAAAATTAATACACAACAACATATATAATAAATAAATAAATTAACTATAAAAAAATTTACAAGAGAAACTCACCTCAGGTTCTCAGCTTTTCCTTTGAAATCGGGCGAATGAGAGTCCAAAGAGGCATCGACAGGTTTTTATGGACAGACTCTTTAGTGACAACAAAAATTCTACCTTAATCAAACACAGGTTTTACAACTCAACAGTTCCTGCTCTTTTACTGGTCCAATTGAAACCCTGGACTACGGAATATACACCGCTGCTCTAAATTTAGGTATTGTAGAATCATCAACAAAACTTTCTGAAAGGTGGTACTACTGCTTTTTCTGGGCTTTGCGGAGCCTAAGGTCAGTATTTTTGTTTTTAATTTCCAACCGCATTAATTATTTCTCATGCAATTTGAGTTAAAATTTTTCTATATTTTTGTAAAGAAAATATTTTTTGAAAATTTCAAATTCTGCTATAATTGCATTGTAAGAGAATCTGTGAAGAAAATAATGTCCGAGTAGTATGTTTTTCTTTTACTCAGCATTTCAATTACCCCAGATGCATGCCCCATGCGCGCAAGGTTCGAAATCTATTAACTTAATAAATAACTAAAAGAAGTCATAAAGCACTTCGATTAGGGATAGCAAACGGCTGGACCAATCTGGTTTAAATCAGTTCATCCGAATTTTAGTATGTGCGGATGGATTCATATTAGCTCACAATTAAAATATATTAGTTTTTGAGTAATTTAATCCTGTCATATCTGTGAGCCAAATCAAACCGGCCCATGATCCGTTTGACATTTCTAACTTTGATGTGATTACTCATTTTGTGTAATTATATAGAAAATTCTAATAAAATCTAATTTAACAATTAAGATATAAAATTGTATTCTAACTAACTATTGCTTGAGTAATATGCATTCACATTTATATGTAACAACTCTTCACTTAATTTGTAATAAATTTCTGAAATGTTTTAAGAGTTAGGATAAGAAGGACAGAGAATGCGGAGGAAAGGGGATAGTTAAATCATTATTTATTTTCCCTCATGTTTAGATGTTTAGAAAATGTTCCAAGTGGGAGGAATACAAAATAGTTAGTAGTGAAAATTTTTGAAGATTTTAAAAGGTCAGTCATAATTGATAAATTTTCAATCCCTTCCCCTCTTTGATAAAAACTTAAAAAAATGAGACATAATATAATCTTCTATTTTCTTTCATTCCCTTCCATTTCACCCTATCCAAACAAAGCATTAAATATTTAGTAGTGAAAAATTTTGAAGATTTTAAAAGGTTAGTTATAATTCTTAAATTTTCAATCCTTTCTCCTCTTTGATAAAAACTTGAAAAAAATGAGGTATAGTATAATCTTCCATTTTTACTCATTCCCTTCCATTTTACCCTACCCAAACAAAGCATTAAAATATTGGCATTTCGTGGCTTGTATTTCCTTTGTATTAGCAGTTCTATTGGCTAATTGGAGACAACTACTAAAGTTTTGGAGATAACATTTACTTCAGGGATCTCCTTCCTCAGTATGCTTTCGTTCACAATGCTTCTTGGAGGTTTACAGGTAATTGGCATAAGGAGATGGTGTGCAATACATGGAGAACCTATGTTTATATGTTGTGTATATGATAACATGATATAACCACATGGTGCCATTTTATTATATTTATACAAAAACAAACGACAAAGAGTGTGTGTGTGCATATATATATATAGAGAGAGAGAGAGAGAGAGAGGGAGAGAGAGAGAACCAGACACAATTTGATTTGATAGATCATATTATTTTATTTGCATTCATAAATCTTATTGTTTTTAGAAAAATAGGGAAGCTTGAATGTAAAAATCTCAATGTTTGGTAAAATGTGTTGAACAAAATCCTCTACTTTTTGTGTTCTTAGAGACATAGGATTTTTATAGATAATCTATCTATCATGAGACTGCAAATGTTCTGGTCAAGCAAACAGACTCAGTAGTGACCCATATCATCATTTAGTATCATCACTCATCCACCACCATGGATTTTCTGTCAAGCGTCACCACAACTATGAGTGAGAAACAACCCGTGCGCCACCCAGCCCGTTGGACACTCAAAGTTGAATGGGCTGGTTTTTTATAATTGCATATTGTTTAAGTGCATGCAGACTCAAACATGGTACCCTGTTTTGACTCGAAATGGCCGGTAGACTTGAGGCCAAACTATGTTGGTATGCAAGTTAATTAGATCAAGCTTTCCTATGTATTTTCCTTCAATTTGTTCAGGCGCGTGCATGTTCCGAGGGAGACAAATTGTTGAGCTCAGTCAAAAATGAAACTATGCTTTATTTTACAGGAAAAGCAAACTGCCTATATTTTGATTTAATTTGTACATTACTTATATTCTATACTTTCTCAGAATTCGTACCAATACAATTGTAAAAAATGGGAAGAGGAGCAGATTAAAAAGAATGATACGGAGGCGTGGATGTCACGTCAAGACATTCCCGAGGAGTTAAGGAAAAGAATTAGACTACACGAACATTACAAATGGCAAAGTACTAGGTTTGTCGATGAGGAAACTCAAATCCGTAGCCTCCCGAAACGTATTATAAGGGACCTAAAGCATCTTCGTTGCTCGGCTTTAGTTAAAAAAGTGGGTATTTTTCATCCCTACGTCTAATCTGTTATTATTTGACTTACAATTCTATATGGAGAATTAGTTGAAATTATCTCCAATGATATATGTTGAATTCATTGCTTCAGGTGCCGCAGTTTAAAACATTGGATTCATATTTGTTAGATATTCCGTATGAAAGACTGAAGCCTATCGTTTATATAAAGGGAACCTGTATTTATTGTGAGGGCAAGCCGATTGAGGAAATGATCTTCATCAAGCGAGGAAATCTTGAAATACAGGCATTATATGGTCGAACACCCGATGCCTATACACCCTCAAAGCTCAAGGATGGTGATTTCTGTGGAGAAGAGCTTGCAAAATGGGCCTTAAACCCCAACTATTCATCTGATTTTCTTCCCATTTCGATTAAAACGGTTGAGGCCATATCAGATGTTGAAGCATATGCTCTCCTGTCTGATGACCTCAAATTTATTGCTTCCCAACTTCACGCCATGAAGCTTGACCAAATTTCCGGGTGCAGCTGCTCTATGCATAGCAACATCAATTACTGCAATCTTATTTTCATAATCGTCGCATTTATTTACAACTGAGATTTCTGCAATGCTGCTTTAATAACCACTTAGACACAACTTAAAAACTTTCTGTCTAATTTTGAAATGCTTTCATTTATACTTCCAGGCGCCACCGCGAGATTTGCAGATCAATAGTTGCCCGTAGAATACAGCGCTACTGGAGAAGAAAGATTGAGCGGTCTTTATTGGCAGCGGAAGCCAGTTCACAATCTCCACTGGTTACGGCAGTTGAGACACCGAGCCCTACGGTAGTACCAGTCATGCATCAAGAGCTGCTACCATTGAATTAGCATCCGTTTGGGAAAAAGGAGAATCTAGTAATAGCTCTTCCACATGAACCTGATCGAACTGACATTTATATCTCAAAGAAAGTACGAAGCATGATTTTATGTAATTACTATGTAGTATTTCTGTTTGTATTTGGCTGTTTGACATGTGTACTTGATATACTGTTCACAGCTATCATGTTCCGTTGATCTTTTTGTCGTCTTCAAAGGGAAAATGGTTGTAGGTTTAGATTTTATTTTTTGAAATTATAATTAGATAAATATATTATACAAGTCACCATAATTTTGAATTAAAATATTTAAAATTATAATTAAATATTATTTTAAAATTAAATTAAATTTCAATATTTTGCTATAAAATTTTTAAATTCTCGTTCAAGTGAGAGAGATGGAGGCATCCATTAGATTACATAATTCATTAGTCTTATCATAGTTTAGAGTTGAAATAGTTTAAGATAATAATTTTGTGATTCCAATTGATTGTTATGTTGTAAAGCACATAGCGAAATCGAAAAGTTAACGTGAATCACCATTATATTATGATATAATTTCAATTGTTTTGTTTATTCAAGAGCCCAACCCAAAATCAAAAGGCTTAACTTGAAAATATCTGAGTTTGCTGGCAGTATTGGGCCATAGGAATAAGGTTTTAAATATTTGGGCTTTTTGGTAAAGCTTGAATAAATTAGAGTTGAAGCATGTTCAAATTTTCTAAATAAGTTTGAGATTGGACTGAGAATTTTATTAGACATTTCACTCGTGATCTAACTTAAAATTTAAGGTAAAATACACAGTATCCTCCAAACTATGCTTCAAAATTAATTCATTCCTCTTAATTTTAAAGCTTGATATTTAAACCCTTTGTTGTTTTAACTTAATGATAAGTGAAATGTTTAGTCATGACAAAACCCTAAAAAAAAATAGTATAATAGTTGCAGCCATCAAAATATTAAACTGCAATTAAAAAATTCTGAAATTGAACTTAGAATGCGAAGGAAGACAAAATTTTCAAATAACACCATATGTCACTTGCATTAAATGTTATCAGTAAAATCCTCGAAATTTTAATTATCCCTTACTTGCCCCAACTTTTATTACTAACACATTTTTTAATTAAAACTTGCAGCTTATTTTGGGTTTAGGTGGTAAATTGAATTAGGAAATCTTGGTAAGTAACTTCCACCTGCAGAATGTGTAATTCTTCTACTAAGAAAGTAAATTTAATATAACTCACCTTTTTTCTGTTGCTGCTTTTCTTTTGTTTCATATCAAAGTAAATTTATGATAATTAGTCTTGAGTTGTAGAACTAGAAGAGACCATCCCAAATAATTTTTGCCACTAGATAATAAAAAATGCATGTTTTTGAGTTTCAATTTTACATTCTTGAAAAACAAGATGCAGAAAAAAGATTCGACTTCTGAGAGCAATTTTTGCAGGGAAAATAGAACAAGACGATGTTCATAGGGAGAGACATTAAGTACTTGATTGATACATCCTCACCACCGAGTACTGACCGTCGATAGGAGCAACGCAAATAAAATGTGTGTAACTATGTTAACATTTGAAATTTTCGCATCAATTTCCAGTACTTCATTTCGCGATTTAATTACATCTATCATCGAGGCAAAAAAAAAAATCTATCAATAACAAATTATGTATCAATTTCACTAACAAAGATTGGGTTTCTAGGTTAATTGCCACTTGCACTGACTAAAAATTACTGCAAGAACACATATTCTACCTAAAGAACATGGACTTCTCAATTTTCAATAAAAAAAATTGAGGGTTAAAATTTAGAAGAGAAATAGATATAAAAATTTTCTTTTATTGATGGTGAATTTAAATTAAAAAAAATTGTAGGTCTAAAAAATTGTCTTTATATTTTTAAAATAGAAAGAAATTGATAAGTAAGATTAAAGAAATTGTTACTTAAAATATTATAATATAGATAACATTATTTGCTACTCAATTGACTTCTAAATTATGCCTTTGTTTACCAACAATAACTTTAAGGCATTGATTAAGAAACATTTACATGTATTTGTTTATTAGAAATATTTTTTATAGAATATAATTATAAAATAATAAAATAGTTGAAAATATACTATTTATTCAGTATCGTATGTGAATGATGTAGTGAAAAATAATACACTCCATTTCAAAAAAGAATTATTTTTCATCACTATCATACCACTAAATATTATAATTTTTAATTAATATTTACAAATAATATATTACTTCATTAATTTATGTAAATAGATGAGATTCTTCAACAAAAAAATATTTTTTGATAAAATAAAAAAAGATCTTTAGAAACATTAATTTTTTAGCAGTTTATATATTTTTAGTTTTTTTTTTTAAATTTATAAGATATTGGAAATAAATTAAATAAATTTAAAAAATTATATATTTTTAACACAATTAAAGAAATCTTAAAGAACACTAGTTAATAGGGACTCAAACTACGATAGGCACCAACAATTTATCCCCATCCATGAAAGCGACGGCTTTATAACCAAAACATGGCCAGAAAGGTCGCTGTAATCGGGCATTGAGATGTTTGAGGACCCCACCCCAGTGGAAAACCTCTAACTCTAAGAAGAGAAAGATAGCAACCGAAGTCATCGCCGTAAACAAAAGCACGAAGGAAAACAAACTGGAAAGGGAGACGACGCGTTTTGAAATTGATTTTGTCCCTAAATAATAGCCTATACAAATAATTTTATCTCTCCACATATATATTTAAAAATAAAATTATTTATATAAATTTATACAATAAAATGAAATTGATAGATTATTATTTAAAGATCAAATCAACCATTTAATATACTTTATATTTTTGAGAAATGAGATTGATAACTTTATCTTGACTATAAACAGATATAGATATTGTAATCATATAAATTTATGATCATTATCATCGAGAACAACCATTTTCATTATAAAGTCCCTCTTTCACTTATTCACTGGGTGACAAGCTTTTGTGCGATATTATTTATTTGTATGAATTAATTTTAAATATTTTTATGTTATAAAAGAAAAAATATTATAAAAAATTGGAATTTAATTTATTATGTTATTATTCAATTGTGTATTTAATTTTTTAAATAATAGCTTTCAAATATATACATTATTTTCTACAATATAAAAATAAGCAACATAACTGAGTTTTATCACTGAGTATAACACTCTTTATAAGTTAATTATCATTTGAAATCATTGTTTAATGAAAAATCTTTAACCTAAGGAGAGATTTAACAGACGGTAACATGAAAATCAAATAAATAAAAACTCTCACAAGTCAAGGCTTATCTTATTTTTCATATATTATTTATAAATCATATTTGAAGAAGAAATTGATTTAAAAAATTCTCCTTCCAATATACGTAGAAAGACAATATATAATATGAATATATATATTTTTTAATAATTTTTATTTTATAAAAATTATATATGATTAAAAATAGCTATAATTTTTATTTACCTAACTCATATTTAATATAAAAAATTGATCTTGAAAAATGATTATTATAAAAGCCTAATTAAGAAATCATATTCAAATTCAATAAAAAATTTCAAATATTTCCTTTATGTTTACAAAATTGAGTATTTAAAATTTTAAGTATGGACTTGCTCATAGCTTATTGAATAATTATATGATATAAATAAATATGACTTATATTTATATTCAAACATAAGAATATTGTGTTGTATTTTTAAAATAAAATAATTAATTTTATTAGAAATATTATGTGGATTAGTATTAATTAATTAATGAAATATTTATTTAAGTAATTATTTTTGTATTTTAACATTAAATATAGAATAGATCGGGCCTTGATTTAATATGTATGATCCATGATAGGTTGGATCATGTATAAGCTCATATGGGTAGAGGTCCCAACTTATAGCCCTTTAGTGGTAAGTGATTTTTTATCACAAGTCTGACCTTAAATAGAAAGATTAAGGTTATTATTTTGATATTGAAAAATAAGGATTTCACACTCTTAAAATTTCCTCTCCCTTTCTCTCTATATCTAGATAACATAAGAGGTGAAGTAGGTTGCAATTCTACTCATCTTCATCATTCAGATCAGTCATGACTTCATCAAATTATGCTCCAGGTACGCTCACAATTTTATTATGATAAATTATATATTTTAAAAATTTTTAATTCATATTTCCAACAATTAATATCAGAGCATGTTGGTAATATAAATTTATGATTATGAGCAATCTGATCATTTTGAGAGATTCATAAAATTTTTAATTTATTTTTCTCCTTTTCATACATGAAAATTTCAGAACTGAGGTTTTTTTAATTTTGGAACAATTTGGATTTTTTTCCTTTCAATTAAATATTAAATATAGATATCATATGCATGATAAATATTACTTCGATATTTGATTGTATAAAAAAAAAATCATGAATGTCGCAAATTAAAGTGTGGAATTTTTTGGAAAATATTGTACCACAGATCGCAAAATTTGAAGCTTTTCTTTTTGACTGATGTATGAATCTCATTCTTATACACATCAGGAATATTACTATGTTATTTGATTGTATTAAATATTGTGATTATTTTGCATTCATATGGATTTTTTTTTCAGAAAATTTTATCAACATAGATTGTACAGTTTTGAAGCTTTTCTTTCTGGTTAAATATGTAAATTTGTGTTAAAATAGATTGGATATAATTTTCTGGAGATAAAAACAAATTTTTTAGAGCATTAAAACTACATTAATGGCGGAGGGAACGCTATAAACGAAGCTTCTTATGCTAAAATTATACACCAGGTCAGGTGTGTGCATGGGACACGCGCCACAATAGCGCGTGATATTAACGCACCTAATTAGACATCTAGTTGCTGTTGCATGTGAACTCCACGTGCCAGATAGCGCGTTATAGTCACATGCCTGACCATCCTGATACTAGTAGCAACACCTTTTGACTCGTGCGGCGCATGCGCGTGGGGGCGTGTGTTGTAATGCGCCTGATCTGTTTTGATCCTGTGTGCTGAAACTACTTCACCGCATGTAGGTGCGTGTGTCTCATGCGCTAAGGTTTTCCAGGCTATTTTTCACCCAGTTGCATTGAATTTAATTTTCTATTTGTTTGAAAATTTTTTAAAATTTTTTGAGACCAGTAAATATTTATTTTGAATTTTGTAAAGTTTATATTGTTTAAAAATATATTTTATTTATTGAATTTTGGCTTGAGAAAATTCATGGACATTCTTTGTATTTTTTTTCTGAGCTTGATGTGCTGTTACTCTCTCTAATTATAAATTTAGGTATATTAGATAAATTTTGAACCCTTATTTATGTAATTTTTGTACATATAAAGACACCTAAAGCTATTTATTTTACACTAATAATAAATTAAGGTTATAATAAGGCTATTTTCCATAAAATGCTGTCCCTATCAGATTTTTAGGAGTACATTGCATTAATGATGGATACACCCTATCGAAGTGATATTATTAATGTAATTTTAGGATTTAAACTCCTTAGAATAGGCATGTAGTAATTATAATGTTTCAATATTTCTTGTACCCTATCAGTATGGTTATACTGATTACATTTTTGTGTAGACTCTTGTACAAGTCAAATCTTATAGTACATATAATTTTGATACCACTTTATTAAAATAGTTGTTTGATTGATTTATTTAATTGTGAATCTTGTATTATAATTATGTTGTGCATGGATAATTAATAATTTCCCAATCCTATTGCATCAGTCTCAGTTTTTCAACAACTATCTATGGTGAGGACTCTTAATGAAACAAACTATGATGAATGGAGAGAGTCCTTGAACATGTACCTGACAATCTCTAAGGAGAATTTGGCTCTTAGAGAACCAAAGCTGGCTGATCTTTTACCTGAGTCTAGTGCTGTAGATAAGACCTATTACAAACAATGATATAAGTCGAATCAGATTTGTTTAGCGGTGATTAAGTTCATAATTGAAAAGGGAATTAGAGAGAGTATCCCAGATAAGGACACTGTTCTGGAGTACATGAAAGTTGTTGGTGAAAAATTCAAGAAACTTGACAAGACTCAGAAAGTCTATTATCTCTCCATACTTGACAACACTCGTTATGATGGAGTTTCAGGTGTCAGAGAGTACATCATGAAAATGATTCATTACTATAATAAGCTGAGATTATATAGTATTGATCTAGGAGAGAGTACTTTAGTCTACAAAGTACTTCAGTCATTGCCGGTTGAATATAGTTACCTGAGAACTTCATATAATTCACAAGAGGAAGAGTGGACAATAGACCAGATGATTTCTATAGTAACTTAAGAGGAGGAGATTATGAAAAGTAATCCATAACCACATTTCATTAACTACTTATCCCATAACTCTAATAATAAGTCATGTGAAAATGATAAAAGAGGAAAAAAACCAGAGACACAGATATCTGGGAAGCCTGAGTTCAAGAGAACTGGTGATAAGGGCAAAGGACAACAAAAGAAATTTAAAGGTAAGTACAATTATTGCAAGATTCTTGGACACAAAAAGTCTCAATGTTATATGTTAAAAAACAAGCATAAGTAAGAAGGGGCTCAGAAACAGGTGAATCCCAAGTGAAATGGAAGAGACTGTATTAGGAGTAGTAGGAAGTAGGGATAAAATTAAATACATAGGATCATATTTTTTTTCTTTATGTTTATCTTTTGGACACCTTTAATTTGAATTATGTCATTTATATACCTTTTTTTTTCAAATTTGATTTCAGTTCTATTTTTAATAGTTGTAGTTATTCCTTTAACAAAGAAAATTTATTATAATTTTATTATTTTTGGTATGCCACCTTATAAAATGATCCGTATCATTTGAATTTGAAAGATTATACTGTTGTATCTTCTAATATTCCCATCAATGTTATGATTAAACATAAACAATCTAAAATGAGTTAGAATTCTTCCATTTTATGGGATTGATTTTCTAGGCCATTTTTTTAAAGAGATTAGAAAGATTAGTAAAATAAAGGTGTGTTGTTAAACTTAAATTCTCATATCTTAAAACTTTTAAGTGTGGAGTTATAAAGTAGAGATGAAACTATATAATCCCTAGTTAAAGAAATTAGACTAGATTAAGAGGTTGCAGATTTTCTTGTCCTTTTTATAGTACGAAGATCATTGGGTTTAATTGGATATTTTATTTTGAGGATGACTTGGATAGTGGGAGTTTGATGCTTAGGGCTATCAATTTATGTGACAATGCCATTATTCTACCTATACTTGTTCAGATTCTTTCACCATTAGAGGAGATAATGTTGATAGTCCATTTTAGATAAATAAAGATCCTCATGTTGAATAATTTGATTAGCTAGCCATTAAGTTTAGATCCATTGTAACAAAACTTATAGTATTTTGGGTTTATACTAAGCCAATTAGATTAAACGGATGCTTAAAAGATTTAAAATGAACAAGATTTCTTATGCTTTTGTTATTGATAATCTTATGTATGCACTAGTTTGCATTCATTTGAATATAATTTTTGCTATTAGTATACTTGGAAGATACTCAAGTAACCTTAGGATGGATCATTGGAGAGCGACCAAGAAAGTAATGTAGTATCTTTAAAATACTATGAATCATATGTTAACTTGTAGATGATCTAATTTACTTGAGTATAATTATTACTTAGATTCTGATCATGCCTTATATATAGATGATCGTAAGTCAACATCTGGATACATCTTTATGATGTTTGGAGGAGTTGTCTCATTGAAAAATGTAAAACAGACACTCACAACTACCTCAACTATGGAAACAGAGTTTATCGTCTATAATAAGGCCACTTGTTAGGCTATATGGTTGAGGAAGTTGATATCTGGCATGCAATTGATTAATTTTATATCATGATCTTTATCAATTTTATTGTGATAAATACTTCTGTTATGTGCTTTTCTCTATACCACAAGAATTCTAATCATATTGAACATTTTAATGTTAAATTCTTGTTCGTTAGAGAGAGAAGATTACTGAATCTCGAACTCGCATTAAACATAGTCTTAGTGGAGACATGCTAGGGATTCGTTAATTTAAGGCTTACCTATAGAAGCATTTTAAAATCAAGTAACTCATATGGGTCTTGTTGAAGCTTTTGATGAAGCCTTAGTGTAGTAGGAGTCTGAGATATGCTTATTTTATTTTGATGATGTCTATGACCAATAATTGTTCATATTGAAACATTAGTGATATGTTTTATACATATAAATCATTTGCTTCCTTATCGGATTCAATGATTTTAAGTTGTTTTTCTTATGAGCTGTGGTCAAAAGACTAACCTTATATATATCAAGTTCTATTGGGATTATGAGACATTAATTTTTCATCACTTGTCTCTCTATTAGATTCAGTGATTCTGTATAGTCTCATTTCACTTATGTAATCATTGCTTAGTCTAGATATTGAAACATTGATAATATATTTTATACATATATATAAATCATTTGTTTCCCTATCGGATTCAATGATTTTGAGTTGTTTCTCTTCTGAGTTATAGTTGAAAGACTAAACTTTATTTTGTTCTTTTTAGATTATAAGACATTATATCACTTGTCTTCCTATCGGATTTAGTGATTCTGTGTGTTCTCATTCTTTGAATTAAGTTTATAGCTTAATGTATAATTAATTACTTAATTATTGATATTTTAATTATTTCATATGATTAATTAATGCTATCCAAGTGGGAGATTATTATATTTTTAAAATAAAATAATTAATTTTATTAAAAATATTACATGGATTAGCATTAATTAATGAAATATTTATTTAAGTAATTAATTTTATATTTTAATATTAAGTATAGAACAGATCGGGCCTTGATTTAATATGTATGATCCATGATAGGTTAAATCATGCATAAGTCTATATAGGCAGAAATCCCAATCTACAGCCCTTTAGTGGTCATTGATTTCCTATCACAAGTCTGACCTTAAATAGAGAGATCAGGGTTATTATTTTGATATTGAAAAATAAGGATTCCCACACTCCTAAAATTTCCTCTTCCTTTCTCTCTCTATCTAGATAACCTAAAGGGCAAAGTAGGTTGCAATTCTACTCATCTTCATCATTCAGATCAGTTATGGTCACATCAAATTATGCTCCAAGTATACTCACAATTTTATTATGATAAATTATATATTTTAGGAATTTTTAATTCATACTTTCAACATATTATACAAAATTTTAAATTTAATCCATTACTAATATAAAATATTTTATATTATAATTGAATGAAGAAAAGATATGTTATTAAAAATTAATAATAAGTAAAAATTTTTAATAATTTTTATTGATATAATAATATATGAATATGTGGTAGTATAAAGCTATTATACACTACTGAATTAAATTTAAATCCATAGTAGATATAGCATATTGTATAATAACAACTTAAAAAGGAAGTTGAAACTGTGAATATAACTATGTTAATCACTCATTTTTGTTTTAAAGAGCCAAAATTATAACGATAATAAAATTAATAAAATAAAATAAAATTATTTCTTAGTTATCAAATATAAAGAGTTAAAGTTTTTCTCAGAAATTTTATTTTGAAACTTCTATTAGACTTGCACGAGAACTTTGAAGTTTATCATAGAAGCATTGTTTTAAAGCTTCGCTGAGAAAGCTTGCACGTGAATTTTGAAAAAATAATATTAAAATTTAAATTTGATATTAAAAAATACCCTTAAAATAAAAAAATTCTTAATTAATTTAGAATACTTTTTTTGAAAGATTCAGATTTAATTTATTTTTGTAAAATATATTAATTCAAATTAAATTTTTAGATTATATATAAAATTCTGATATATTTCAAATTGATTATAAAAAATTTAATATGTAATATAACACTTGAAAAATAATATCAAAAAGATATCTACAAATTTTAAATAAATAAATTTGATTTTATTTTTCAAATATTATTGATAAAAAATAAAGGAAGAAATTAATTAATCTAATTTATACCATTTATATAAAAATTTAAATTTATTTAATATATTTTAAAATAAAAATGAAATATGATGTATTATATTTTTATTATTTAATGATATTTTCAAGTGAACTATAAATAATAAATGTAGATGTAAAAAAGAAAAAATATGTAATAAAATAGATAAAAAGAAATAGAATAATCACTACCCAAAAAAAATAGAGAATAATGCATGTGCTATAAAATTTAGTCGAAATATGTATTTTTAATTTGAAATATATTCCATGAAAATTGATGTAAAAATATTGTTAAATTTTAAATAAATACATTTAATTTTAGTGTTCAAATAATTTTATTGAAAATCAATGTCTAATTAATTCATTCAATTAATATTTTGTGTATTATATTTTACCTTATTTTAAGTATTATCATAATAAAAATATGTTATATTTTATTTATATTATTAACTAATATTAATGCACTAGTTGTAAACCAAAGAAAGTGGATATACAAAAGGAAAAACATGAAATTAAGTAGATAAAAAAGAAAAGAAAAAGCGTAAAGTCTTAACAAAATCATAGTTGATAGTATCTAATATGAAATATAAAACCCGAAAATTCATGTCATACAAATATTAGTAAATTTTAAATAAATAAATTTGATTTTAATATTGACATATTTTTATTAAAAATAGGATATGTAATTAATTTACTCAATTATTATATGCATGTATTAAAATTTTAAATTTTTATGTTAAAAATAAAACACATTATATTAGGCTTAAAATATTTAGTCATATAATCATTTGATCCGTAAATAATAAAAGTGGATATGTAAAAGAAAAATATGTAATAGAACATATGAAAGGAAGAGAAATAGTGTATGCATTGAAAAAATTTTAATTAATATATATTTAATTTTAAATATATTATTTGAAAGTTAATATTAATAAAATATTATCAAATATTAAATGAATTTATTAAATTTTAATTTTCAAATATTATTATATAAAAATAACTATGACATTGATTTATTAAATTAATACTTTTTTATATTTACACATTTTAGTAACAATGTTTGAATTGTAAAATAAAAATGAATATGCAAAAAAATGTAATATATAGATAAGAGGAAGAGGAACAATGTTTAAGTTACAAAACTTTAACAAAATTTCCAATAATGTGTATTTAATTTGAAATACAGCACTACAAATTTGGAGCCAAGCCAATGTTGGTCAAATTTAACAAAATAAATTTGATTTTAAGGATCTAAATATTTTTATTAAAAATAAAAAATATAACTAATTCATTCAATTAAAGCTTTGTATAATAAAATTTTATTGTATTTAAAATATTTTTAATAAAAATAAAATACATTTTCTTATATTTATATGACTTAGCAATATAACCATATGAGCTGTAAAAATTAAAAATGGATATAAAAAATTATTTACTTGAACTAATAGAAAAAAAAGGCATATCCCCGGTGAAGTAATAAGAATTAGAAATATAATATATATTAATTAAGTTATATAAATTTAATTTAATTCAATTATTTTGGTAATAAAAAGTAAATATGTTGGGTTAAATTTTAACTATAAAATAATATTGGTATCTAAACTGTAAATAGCATGGATAAGAAAAAAAAAAGTAAACAATAAAGTAAATAAGGGGAAAAGAAATAATGGATGATTTATAAAGATTAAAAAAATTCAATTGCTTGAAAATTGATAACATTGAAGAAATTTAAATAATTAATTTAATTTCAATTTACATAATTTTTATTAAAAAATAAATATTTTATTATTTAATTTGATTAATACTTTTTATATAAAGTTATAACTTATACTTTATAATAAATATAAAATATATCATGTTACATTTATATTATATAGTCATATTAACATTTGGATTGCAAACAACAAAAAATGACAAAAACAGAAAAACATTTAATAAAATAAATAAAAAGAAGAGAAATAATGTATAATTTATAAAGTAATAAAAGTTAGAAAATGAAATTAGTAAAAAAAGTGTACATAAAAAAAAGAAGAAGAAGAAAATGATGTAGTAAAAAGAAGAAAAGAAATAACATATTTTAATAGATAAAATAAATATTATCTAAATTGATAAAAGAATATAATACATAGTAGTGAAATAAGAAAAATTTAACTTAATCAAGAAAATTTTGAAAAATAAATGACAAGTAATTTTGCTGGAAATTTTTTGTCAAAAGCTTCATATGTATCAAAGAAAAAAAAGTAATGAGTGCCAAAAAGCCCTTTTTTAATAATAAAATTACATAGATAGATTAGATTAGATAAGCAAATAGATAATAATAATAATAATAATAATAATAATAATAATAATAATAATAATAATAATAATAATAATAATCTATATTATATATTAGTCTTAATATTTTTTATCTCTTATTATGACAAATATCATTTTCATAATTTATTATGGATCAATTTATCATTTTTTTCTTAATGAATACAGTGATGTAATGGGCCAAAATCTAACAATTAATCTCTTTTTAATTAATATTGTACTATGGTAGTTACACTTGCATAATTAGTACAAAAAAATTGAATCTCTAATTTATATCTAACAATTCATATTAAATTGTGAAAAACTCTATGATTTATTTTCCTCATTTATTGTATTTTCAAAATTTTTCTAATTTATTTTCCTAATTTACTGAATTTTTCATTATTTTCCTTTCTAAAGTAATCTTTATGATTTCTTTCCCTTATTTATTGTGTTTTCATAATTTCTTTGACCTCAATCATATTTGATTTGCATTAATAATTCTAATTAAATTAAAAGCTAAAAATTTTAACTACTCAATTGAATTAGACTCAAAATTGATAATTACTAAAAAAATTAGTTGATTAAACTATATAAATGGTTAGATCAAAATGTATTTTAGATAAATTAGTAATTTGCATATATTAATTAATAATTAAACCATATTTTCTTGGGTAAATATTTCACAATTCCTAATGTATTATAAAAAGCATAAGACCATAGTTTAGACATAATAATAATTTAAATATTTGAAATACTGTAATATTTTTAGGATTTTACTTAATTTGTTTGTGATGCTGTTAAAGAAGTTGACATTTCAAAATATAAATATGTTTTTTAAGGATCAATTATTATAATGAAAGTCACATAAACTATGAAAATTACAATTTAATTATTTAATTTGTACTTTAGTATTCACATCGATCGAGGAAGCTATACAAAATTCAGTTCAGCAGAATTTAATATGAAAAAAAAATTTAAGTTATATCAATGTAATTATTTGACTAATTAAATTTTTAGACATCAATTTTTTATTTATATATTGCTTATATTGAAATTGAGGGAGAAAAATTATGATTTTATAAAACAATTTAATTTTTAAAATTTTCAATTTACAATTATTTTTAAATTGAAATGATTTTTGAGAAAGATTCACATGAATTCATGGGTAATATAAGGAAATTCATTGGTGCTAAATTTTTTATAAATTTTAAGAGTAAGATACATAATACGAAAATTCAATGTTAATTACTTTAATATAATTATTTGATAAATAATAGAAATAAAGTACTTATATGAGAATTTATTTATTATTTACCCCCATTTATTTTTACGTATCATTAAAGTAAATGCATAAGAATTAAAGAGAAAAATTATTAACTGTAATTTTGGGGGGAAAACAATTTCAATTTACAAATTTATTTTTCACTAAAATTAAAAAATTAATATGTAAAGTGATCGATTATTTATTAGAATTTTAAGAGTAAAAATGGAAAAAATTTAATAATTTCATTTTTAATTTTCTAAGGGTAAAGGTAAACAATAAAAAAACTTATCTAAAATAATAAATAAAATAGAATGAAGGAAATTATACATATGTTAGAATTAATTTTTATAAAATCCTAATCATGTAAATAACAATATAATTTTTAGGTCTACAAAATCTAGAATTTAAAATTTTAATAATTTTCAAGAGAAAAATCTGTATTTAATTATATTCAACTATATATATATTATTCTATCTAGTGAGTAATAAGTAGATAATAACTTAAAGTATTAATTTATAATAATGTAAATGATAATTCAAATATTACTATTAGTATAGTATTCAAAGAAGAGTATCAAAATTTATAATTTTATATAAGAATAATCTCGACTCTTATACCTCAAATAATTCCTTTTCTTCAAAGATAATTGAAAATATATATTTATAATAAGTTAATAAATAATAGTTTTTAAATTAATTCACATATAATATCTCTTAATTAAGTAATTGAAATATTTACTACTACACTAATTCATAATGAAGTGGTTGATAATTTTAATATTATATTTATGAAGGCATTCTAAAATTTATTAATTAGTTGATATAAATATAATATTATATATTTTTAAAAATATTAAATTATATATTATTAATAATATAAAATAATTAATTAATATATTCATTATAATATTAATTTTATTTAGATAAAATTATAACTTGTGCATCGTACGAAATATATTCCGGTAAGGACATACAATGGGTAAGAAGAAGGGTAGTTTTGAAAGGAAAATTTTTTCACACAAAGTGACACTTAGCGAAACCAAAAGTTAAAATTGTTGCCAAAAAAAAAAAAAACTTTGTACTAATTATAGGATGAGAATGGAAATAATGATAGTGATAGTGATTCAATTTGATTCATTTAAAGCGAGATTATGGTCTTTACGAGAAATACGGTTTGGCCGTTGTAAATTTGATAAATTATAGTAGTACTAATTGACCCATGCACAGTATTCAAGTTATCATGGCAAATTGTAATTTATATGCATAATATTCAAGTTTTTATGATAAATTTGGAAATTTGATAGTCAATTTTTTTCTGGGGAGATCCTCTAAACTTTCTGATGCTAAAAGTTTTATTGAATTATTGCCCCCTGGTGGATTGGTCCTTGAAGTAACTTTTGGACAATCCTCTAATAATAATTTTGTATGTTGTTGATATTTTATTAGGTAGGATTAAAGAATTTCTCTTTTTTTATTACAAATTATTTGCAAATTATATATACATTTCATATTTTTTTAAAAAAGATATTATAAATTAATGGACAGCGGATCCAAGGGGGTTAGGAGTGACTCTTGCTCCAAAGCTTTATATTTTTATTATAATGTATGTTACTGTATATTCTGATTTTCTAAAATTTTAATATATATATATTCATAATAAGAAAAATATATATTTATGTAATAAAAATTAATTTTATAAAAAACATAGAAATACATATATAAGGTATAAAAATATAATTATTCTATAATTATTTAATTATAAATGCTTTATATTTTAATTTTTAGTTTTCTCCATTTTAAATATGAACTTTTTTATTATATATATTTTAACTTAAAAAAATAATTTATAGAAGCATATTTAGTTAAAACAAAAAGTTTGTATGACTTGCAAATTAATTTCCTAGTTTCCATATAACTCTAATTTTATTCTTTTTAGAAAATATTATGTGCACCAAAATTTACATATGCTTATTTATATTACATATATAATATGATTTTATTAAAATTGGAACTTATTATCTATTTTGATTTTATTATTACAATCCTTTATATATGTCCAAAGAAAGATATATACATTTAAATTTCATTAAATCAATTATCTTTTTACAAAATTTTATGGATTTTTAACGCAAATTTTTTATAGAGTTTTGAATAATTTATGTTACAACTTTTATAAATATAACTTTATATTTTTGTTTACATTACATACATAATATAATTCCACTAGAATTATCACTTAGTCACTATCTATTTTGATTTTATCATCCAAAATTTTTACAGTAAAATATTTATACATGTCTAGAAAAAATACATAGATATGAACTTTATTAAATTAATTATACTTTTATAAATTTTATATTTTATTTATAATTATAAAGTATGAATAATTTATAAATATATTTTTAAAATTCATTTAAACTTTCATATTTTTATATTTAATTTGTAAGAAAATTATAATATTTTAAATCAAAATTATTAAAATATTATAATTTTTAAAACATTATAATTTTCTAGATAACTATAATCATTTTAATATATATATCGATAAAATTTTATAATTATAATCAACTCGGTTCCTTCTACCCCAAACCAAAATTATTGGCTCCACCATCCTTTACTAAGTCTAACCGTAAGTTATGTAACATCCATCCATTAAGGTTGCCCCACAAAAAGCTTTCTTATTAAATTTGTAGCTTTTTATTAATCAAATCTGGTGGGGAATTCCTCTTTGCTTCCGTCCAAGTGCCTGGAAAGTTGTTTACCGTGTTTGTTGGGAGGAGCCAAGAGAAAACTACGTATATATAGGCATGTTTAGCTCCTCTATTTGGTACTTAAATTTTGTTTTTACTTCATGTTTTTTGATTTGCTTCTTATTATTTCAGTTTATGCTAACTTTGTTAGGGTTTTCCCCTCCTCGCTCGTAATACTTTTCCAGTTTCATCCGATTTGGTTCTTCATCTTTTGCAGAAGAAGCATTGTATCCTTAACACAGCATGGCGGAACCTGAGAGGTCAGTTTCCTCAGTTATCAGGTCACTAATTTTTCATTTGGAAAAAAGTGCAATGACATCATGAAATGATATTTGTTACGTGATATTTTTGAGATATAATATTATGATCGATTCCTTTCAAAGTTAAAATATATATTTTAAAAGATAAAATGGATGATTATAATTATTGATAAAATAATAAAAAATTGAGATGATTATAAATCAAAAATTATTTTTTAATGATCTTTAATTTATTAATTTCTTGACTTTTTTATTAATAATTATGATTAATCCATATACTCTTTAAAATACATTACACACATTAATTTTAAAATTAGACAAAATATTATAATGGCACCAGATATGGTCCAATATATTGTCCCCTAATTGGGAATATGGAAGTGTTTGGAAAATAGCTTATTGAATAGTTTTTAACTAGTTTGACTAAATTATTTGATTGACCAACTAAAAGCCATCAATAAGCTATTTGATAAATAATTATTTCAAACAGCTTTTTGGCTTCAAACAGCCAAAATGAAAAATACTAGTGGGAGCAGCGTTTTTGCTTAGCTGCTTTGGGATAAACACATATATTTCCAAATTGCCCTTCTATCATTTTAGTGATTCTTGGCTCTTCTTTGTTAAATTCATTTTTGCTATATTCATTTCTTGCTTTGGGAGCCGCGTCTCAAGCCAAATTCATTTTGGCACTATTTCAATGCATGCATCACTCTAATATTAATATAAAACACCTATAATATTAATATAAATTAATAAAACACATATAATAATTATATTTTATTATAAATTAGGCTTTATAATATAAATTATATTCTATTATAAATTAATTTATATGTTTTTCATATGTTGTAAAAAAACCTATAATAATTAGGATATAATTATAAAATTTTATCAAAATTATATTAATTTAATTTTAAAAAAATATTTAATTTAAAATAAATTATAATAATATATTATTTTAAAAAATTTAATCTACTAAATAATATATAAAATTTAAAATATTAAAATAAAAAATATTCAAATAATTCATAAAATATGCTCATACCCTTATTTATCATTTTACATACAAATAGTTATTATAAACAACTAATTTTATTAAATATTTTTATTCAAACTGTTAATGCAATCAGCTAGTCAAATCAGTTAATACAATCAGCTATCAACTAATAGTTAATTGAATCAGCTAATAGTTACAGCTATCAGTTAATTACTAAATAAGGCCTATATGTAGTTATGCCAAAGTAGTTAAGCAAAAATGCTGCTCTCACTAGCGTTTTTGATTTTGGCTGTTTGAAGCCAAAAAGTTGTTTGAAATAATTCTTTATCAAACAGCTTATTGTTGGCTTTTAGTTGGTCAACTAAATAATTTGTTCAAACTAACTAAAAGCTATTCAATAAGCTTTTTTCCAAATATCTCCTATATATTAAGACGTATAAAGGATCCGGTGGCTTCTTGGTTAGAAGTTTCCCTCTGCATCATCATTGATCTGTTATCAATTCTTCCAATGCAATAGGTACGAAATTTCTCCTCTTCTGCTCAATCTAGAATGCTTTTTGATTTATTGCAAAGATTGTAGAGGGTATTCAAATATAAAGAAAAACTAATAATAAATCATTCTCATCAACTGATAATAATTAAATAACAAAAAGAAAATTTTTGGAGGCATATATTAAGAGTATAAATAGGTCGAATCGATTTAGATTTTACCCTAAATAAGATAAGTCTATTTTTTAAATTATTAATTTGAGTTTATCCTATTACCTTATATAAAATTAAAATTAAAATTTGGCATAACTTGTGAAAAAATTCTAACTTAACCTATTAACTTAATTAAAAGTCTATTTATATAAATAAACTTTTAAATTTACCAATAGTGTAAAATCATCTTAAGATTCAAAATTATTCAATAATTTAATTAGGTGTGTGTATATATATATATATATTGAAGTATTTATATTATTTATATATATATATATATATCTATGTATATTATTTATAAAGATATGAGGCTAGCAAGAAGGGAAAATTTTTAATGCTAATATAACATTGAATATTTAGTGTTATTTTTGTGTAGATGTTATTAAATATATTATTTTTTAAACTCAATAATCTTATATAATAAGAAATCAATTATTTTTAATAAAATTAAATTACTAAATTGAAAAATAATACACTTAATAAAATTTATATAGAATTGATATTAAATTTTTAATATTAATATAGCATTAAAAAATTTTCAGTAAAAAGAAGGGAATAAGAGTCGATTGAATAAGGGTGAAATATTAATGCATTGGACATATATCACAACATAAATTATCATTGACTAATATGATGCCGGGCGCTATCCATTGCATCGCTGTTGCTTTCCTGCTCTTGAGTTGTTAACTATTAATTTTGATGTATAGTATATAGGCAGTGCGGTATATAGTATGTATGAATGAATCAGTATGTCAGGCTTATATTATGGATACTATGAAATTTGACCATTTGGCTTGTGTTTGTTTGATGAAAAACATTTTTTAAGTATAATTATAAAATATTGAAATAAAATATTATTTATTTATTTAATATTAAATATAAAAATTGATAAAAATAACTTTTTTCATTTTTAAAAAGAATTTATTTTTCTCTACTATTATAATTTTAAATATTATTTATTTATTCAATATTAAATATGAAATCTGAAATACGCATTTATACATCACGAAAGGCAAAATTGATGCGGTGCTGAGTAATGAGTGTTAACCGATTTATATATATAATTTATGCAGTTTTACCTTTTTGGAGTTTCTGCAATCGACTTACCACCACAATGGAAGAATTTATATATATAATGTAAGCGGATATCATATTTTTATTAGTTGGCCCGCAATACTCTATTTTATATACCATACATACTTGCATACATCATAGTACCTTTCTGAGGTTAATTTAAATAAAGGACGCATTTCATGACAGATGGTTGGAGCTTTTTGGTACTCGCTTTCAATTTACTCAGTGGTTTGTTGTTGGGTCTAAGAATTCCATATCCATCTGCATAATCTCAAAGAATCGTCTGATGGGTTTTTACAATTCAACAGTTCTTGTTCCTTCGCTGGCTCAGTTGAAACCTTCGACTACGGAATTTGCACCGCTGCTCTAAAATCACATATCGTGGACTCATCAACAGGGTTTTTTACAAAGTGGTTCTGCTGCACTTTTTGGGCTCTGCGGAACCTAAGGTCAGTATTTTTCCTTTTTAATTTCCAACCGCATGAATTATTCCTCATAATATCGTTTATACCACAATTTAAATTAAAATGATTTTATATATATTTTCTAAAAAATATATTTTCAAATTTCAAATTTTGCTATATATGCATTGTAGGAGAATTAATGTGTGAAAAAAATCATGTTTGTGAGTAGTCATTTTCTTTTATTCCGCATTTCAATTACGTGCCCTAGATTCAAGTGCGAGGTTCAAAATCCATTATCTTAATAACTGAAAATTGAAATAGAGGACTTCAATGTGATTACTCATTTGTGTACTTTTATGGAAAAATGTAATAAATCTACATTAAATATTTAGAAAAAAAAGTTGTTTTCTAATTAACCGTTAATATTGAGTCTTGTTATAAATTACTTTTCATCTTAATTGTGTAAATGCATTCACATTTACAATTAATAACCATTCTCTTACTTTGTTATAATTTTATGGTATGTTTGAAAGTTAAAAGGGAAAGAAAATGAAAAGGAAGAAAATAGATGTTTAAATTGTAATTTTCTATTCCCTTATTTTCAAAATCCTTCAAAATCCAACAAGTTGGATGAAAGAATTTAAATGATCAATCATAAACTTTTTTAATTCCCTTCTCTCTTTAATAAAAACTCTCAAACAATAAGAAGATTATGCATAACTTTCTCCCTCCTTTCCTTTCTCTCTTGTTCCCTATTCAATCACAACATTAAATATCGTCATTTCATGGCATAAATTCCCTTTGTTTTCGCAGTTCTTTGGGCTAAAACTTGGAGACAAGGAGATACTGTTTGCCACAACGATCCCCATTATAAGTTTGGCTTCGTTCGCAGTGCTTGTTGCTGGATTACAGGTAATCAGCATTAGGAGATCATATTTAATGCATGAAGGAGCTATGTCTAAGTGTTGTGAACATGATCATAACATAATATCATTGCGTGTTCCTATTTATTATACAATACAAAAACAAGCAACGGAGAGTGCATAGAGAGTAAAAGATACAAAATTTATTTGTATAGAGGAACTATATAAGTGTTGTGAACATGATCATAACATAATATCATCACGTGGTACTATTTATTATATAATATAAAAACAAGAGTGTATACGGAATAAAAGATCCAAAATTTGATTTGATAGACCGCACTTAAATGGGTTAGCTCACACAGGTGTGGGCAGGCCATTTTACATATATAATATATATTTTTTAATTGTAATTGAAATAATAGTTCAATAACTTAATTCAGTATAATTTGTATATTACAAATTATGTGGGCTAACTCACAAACATCTTACTTTTATATATACAATATATATATTTTAATTATAATAGAAATAACTGAATATTTTTGAAAATCTAATAATTTAGCTTCATACAATTTATTAAGAGTAAATAATGCAAGCATTCTAGCAAGCTTATGCAAGTGGGGCGGGGTGCGACAAACCTATTACTTTTAGCCCATAAAAAATAAGAGTTTATGCAGGTAAACTCGCATAAGCTCATTTTTGTGCAAGTATGACCCATTTAAGCCCCCTGCCCCATTCTGCATTCTTATTACCGTCCATGGCAACACAGGTTGGCTAGAATCTAAAAATCTCAATGCTTGGTATAATGTGTTTAATGAAATCCTCTAGTGTTTCGGGAGATGTAGGACTTTTTATAGATACCCTATCTCATTCATGAGACTGGGAATTTTCTGGGCAGACTAGACTAGTGGCCCATATCATCATTAGTATTATCATTCCTCCATCAGATTTTTCTGTCACCACAACTATGAGTGAGAAAATGGGCAACAACGCAAAGTACATGAAAACTCAAACAAGGTAGCTTGTTTTTGAACATTCCCTTTGACTCGTGGTTCATGTAAATCTAAAAGGCCGATAAGACTTGGGCCCAAACTGTGTTGGTATGCAAATTAATTAGGCGATGGGGTCCCTTCAATTTGTTCAAGTGCATGCATGTTTCAGGAGAGACAAATTGTTGAGCTCCACTCAAGAAGGAAACTGTGCTTTGTTTACAGGAAAAACAAACTGCCTCAATTAAAGTTAAGGAATTAAATATGCATTTTTGTTTTAGTAATTGATTTGTAACATGAAAAATTAGAAATAAAAATAAAGGCTAATTGATTTCAACCTATTCATGATTTTGATTTGGTGTATTTAAAATTCAAGCTAATTAGAATATTGATTATGAAACTATGGCTCCGTTTCGCACAAATAACTAATAAAGCAACTGATAGTTGATAAGTTGATTAAAGTGTCTTGCAAAATTAATTATTGAACAAGTTGAAATTGTAAAATAACATAAAGAACATATTAATAGAAATAAATATATAATTAAAGTAATTTATATTTATCTAAAAATTAAATTATATTAATATAGTTAAAAATTGTAAAATAAAAGTATAATTTTTAATATTTAATTAATTATATTTTATAAGCTTATATATTTATTTACTTATATAATTTTTATTTTATTATTTATTATAAAATTATAATTACTTAAAATACAATTAATTATATTTTATGATGTTACTTATTTGTATATATATTTTATATATTTATAATTTAAAATTAGGATATAATTATATTAAAATTAAATTAATTATATTTTATAAAAATTATTTAAATTTATATTATAAAAGGTATGGATTGTAAATTAATAAAAATAATAAGGATAGATTTGAAAAAAAATTAAAGAAGCAGTAGCTTATAAGTTATAAGTTACTTTAGGTAATTTATTAAATTAAACTTATAAGCAACTCTCAGTAACTTATAAGTTAGTACGAAAAATACCTTTAAAAGTTAGCTTATAACTTATTAACTAAGTTAATAAGTTATAAGTTACCTTATTTGTTGCGTGAAATAGAGTCAAAATCAAAGATTTTACATTTAATATAATTTAAAATTTAATAAAGGATATATTATAATAATTATTATGATGGAACGATAATGGTTACAAATTATCCAATTAGTTAAATCTAAATTGTTTGGTGCCCATTTGAAGTAAAGTACTAAATATAGGGAACAGATCATTAAATTTGTGTATAAATGTGGGTTTAGAAGTTATTTTTTTCCGGGTTGATGGAGCAATTTTTTTATTTTTGAAGTGAATTTGAATTAATCACAACTTGACAGATAATCATAGGTGGATGGAAGAATTTTAATTATATATATATATGATGTAAGATATTATGTGAACATCGTATACATAATATTTATTATTAATTAAATAAGAATTTATAAAAGTGACCTATTTAAAATTCATTATTACTTTTATATAACTTGAAAAATAATTTTTTATAAGAATATAAATTTTTTGTCCTTTCAGAAGTAGAAGTGCCCAAAAAAATTCTTTAAAAAGTAGATAATATAGAAACTTTGATAATTCTGAAAATTTCTTATGGGTTTTGAATGTCACATCCATCCATTAAGATTGCACTACAAAAAGCTTACTTTAAAATTCGTAACTTTTGATTAGAAAAATCAGCAGGGGAAATCTTGGAAATTTGTCTGCTGTGATCTTCTTCTTCTTATCCTCGACACAGCATGGCAGGACGTGTGAGGTCAGTTTGCCCATTTCTCGAGTTACCAAAATTCCATTATTTAGGTCCTTTTTTTAAGTTAAAATATATATAACTAGAAGAATTTTTGAAAACATAGTTTTTATGATTTGTCAACTATTTGACTTTTGTTGCTATGATATTAAAAATTTCCTATGTACGCATGGTTTTGAATACTCTGGAAGTGATAAAAATGAAAACCAGATAATAGGGAAAAGTCAAGAACGGAATACCAAAATAATAATGATAATACATGTAACAATTCTTTTTTCCTATTGGCTTCCCGTTGGTAACAAAACCAATGTTTAAATAGCTGAACGTGGTCCATGAAACCAGGAAGTAGTTTTCTGCTTCAACAAATCACTGAAATCTCAGCTTCTTTGATGGGAGAAGTTGAGTTTATGCTGATATAAAAACCATACAGGGTCCCTGGGTTCGGTTAATGCTTAATTATTTTTTTGAAACAAAATTACACCATCAAAGAAGCACAAACCAGAACTTGGAAGTACCCGAGTGTGGAATTCTAAGTGACTATTCGGTGCAATCCAAGAGGAGATTACAGAACTTACGGTATGCAATTCAGACGTAGCAATGGCTGGAGGTAGGCTTCGGCATTTCTAACTTAATGTTATGCTTTAACTAGGATATATTAAGTATCTGAGTATCCTAGATATAGTTTACATTTGGTATCAGAGCTTGAATGTACCTCTGCCTTGCTGTCTATTACATGAAAAATAGAGGATGGTATTTAAATTGGAATCCTGTTTACATGATAGTTTTTCATGTGTTTGAGACTAGGAATAGATAGCTCGTGATATGTTGATAGATTTAGGGTTGAAAAATTGTGAAAACGATGCTGAAAAAATGGCATAAATTTTGGGTTTTGAAACAGGTCAAATTTGGGTTGGGTCGACCCGGCTGAAAGTTGAAGATGATGCAAACTGCATGTCGTTTCGCTGTGTTTTGCATTGTGTTTTTCTGCATTTGTCGTTCACTATGTAATTTTGGTTTGACGCCTTTCAGTGTGCTTTAATGAAACACACCGTTTCATTAAGGTTAAGCTTTTACATAAAAAAAAAATCAAGAACAGATCGTTGCGCCTGAGTTTCGAACCTCCATCCCGAGGTAGCATAGAGAAGTGCTAGCCGTTGTTTCCGCCTGCAGTCTTTGATGCGAACTTACATAGATTAATATATGAGGGTTAAGAGACATCTTATTTTTTTAGGTTTTAGTTTCTGAATATTATTAAATAATAATAATAATAATAATACTAGTGTCATACATTTTTATGCCTAATATTTAAACATTATTTTAGGCATTCTTTTGACATATTTAGATTAAAATTTAGGAGAATTTAAATCAATTAATTAATCACATTTGGCTTAGTTGATTAATTTAGTTGATTAATTAATTATTTATTTCTCATTATGATAAAATTGCATGATTTTTTTATTAATCATAGGCAATATATGTTTTTATGGAGAAAATTAATTTGTCACATTTATTCAAGTGATTAATTAACATTTTTAAATTTTCATAAAGAAATGCCAATTTGTGCATTTTGTTTAAGTATATTTTAAAATGTCAAGTGATCCGTATAATTTTAGTTTAGTTGAAGTTTAGCCACAGCACCTTTGGTTATTCTAAAATTATACATAAAGCATTAGATTTAAATTTAGGATCACATTAAGAAAATTGTCATTAGTTGTAATTGATCATATTTAATATGATAATCATTATCCCACAGGAATATTATTATATTTGATATGATTAATTAGGGTGGGATAGTAAATTTTTCTTTACCTTAATCTACCCACAGGAATTAAGATAGGGGATATAATTTGCTAGTTTCACTAATTTTGTACATAAGCCTAATTAAATAAAACTAAGCCCACAGGAAGTTTTGTTTGCTACTAGGATTATGTTTGATAGATATGTTTTGCATTAGTAAGATATGTCATATGAAATATTTTTTAATTACCTCAAATTATTAACATAGCATGTAATTTTATACATCTTTTCAACCTTTGAATATCTTTTATTTCCATGTTCCCAAATTGAATGGTGATAATTATGAGATATGGAAGGAGAAAATTCTTCTTCAACTGGGGTGGATGGACGTGGATGATGCAATAAGAAAGGATGAACCTCCTAAACCCACTAATAGTAGTAGTGCAGCTAAAATAGCACTTTATGAGCGTTGGGAGCGATCAAATCGCCTTAGTATGATGTATATCAAAACTAAGATATTTGCTAGCGTTCGTGGGTCTATTGGAGAGCATCAAAACATTTGAAGTTTGCTCAAGGCCATTGATGAACAATTTGAAACTTCAGACAAGGCTTTGGCAAGCACCCTGATGACAAGGTTATCATCAATGAAGCTTACCGGCATAACGGGTGTGCGAGAGCATATCATGCAGATGAGGGACATTGCAGCTCAATTAAAAATGCTTAAGGTCGAGATGTCTGAGTCTTTCCTTGTGCACTATATCTTGAACTCTCTACCGCCTCAGTATGGACTTTTCAAGATTTCCTACAACACACATAAGGAGAAATGGATAATTAATGAACTTCTGTCCATGTGTGTACCGGAAGAAAGTAGGCTTATTGCAGAAATGGGAGAAAGCGCACATATGGCAACACAAGTGAAGAACAACAAGCAAGCCAACTCAAAAGGAAAGGGAAATGCACCCATTCAAGGTAGTATAAAGAAAGAGTCCAAGCGTTTCTTCTGCAAGAAGAAAGGACACATAAAGAAGAATTGCAACAAATTTAAGAGCTAGCTTGAAAAGAAAGGTATCTCAATCTCACACTTTTGTTATGAATCTAATATGGTAGATGTTAGTAGTAACACATGGTGGATTGATTCTGGTTCTACAATCCATATCTCTAATACCTTGCAGGGCTTTCTAAACCAAAGGAAGCCAGTGGGTAGTGAGCAGTACATCTATTCAGGCAATAAGATGGGCTCACTAGTTGAAACTATAGGAACTTGCAGACTAGTTTTAGATATTGGCTTTAGTTTGATATTGGAAAGGACTTTTTATGTACCAAGTTTCTCTAGAAACTTAATTTCTATTTCAAAACTTTTGCCTTTTGGATATTCTTTTGAATTTTCAAATAATATGTTTACGTTATTTTATAAATCCAATCTTGTTGGCAATGGTACAATTTCTGATGGTCTTTTCCGAATTCAATTACAAGACAGTATACCTAATGATTCAATGCATGTTTCTAGTAGCATAGGTGTTAAGAGATATGTTACTAATGAAGATTCCTCTATGTTGTGGCACTATAGACTAGGTCATATCTCAATAGAGAGGGTTAACAGGTTAGTAAAAGATGAAATACTTAGTACACTAGATTTTACTGACTTTAAAACTTGTATAGACTGCATAAAGGGAAAACATACTAATAAGACCAAGAAAGGTGCCAAGAGGAGTACTACCATTTTAGAAATCATATATACAGACATTTGTAGTCCAGATTTGGACTCTAGTAGTCCAAAATATTTTATCACCTTTATTGATGATTACTCACGATATATGTATCTCTATCTGTTGAATAATAAGAATGAGGCACTTGATGCCTCTAAGGTGTTTAAAGCAGAAGTAGAGAAACAATGTGATAAATAAATTAAGATAGTGAGATCAGATAGAGGTGGTGAGTATTATGGTAGATACATTGAAGATGGACAAGCATTAGGTTTATTTGCTAGATTTCTTTAAGAACATGGGATTGTTGCCCAATACACCATGCCTAGGTCTCCGAACCAAAATGGTGTAGCTAAAATAAGAAATCGAACACTATTGGACATGGTAAGGAGCATGCTTAACAGCTCTAAGCTTCCTAAGTCCTTATGGATTGAAGGCTTTAAGATGGCAGTGTATATCCTTAACCGAGTTCTAACTAAGGCTGTTGAAAAGACACCATTTGAGTTGTTTAAAGGTTGAAAACCAAGTTTAAGGCATATGCGCGTTTGGCAATGTCCGTATGAGGTTAGGGTCTACAATCCACAAGAAAAGAAGCTGGACCGTAGGACTATAAGTGGCTACTTCATTGGGTATGCTGAAAAGTCCAAAAGATATAGATTCTATTGTCCATCTCATAGCACTAGGATTGTGGAATCAAGAAATGCAAAATTTCTTGAAAATGACTTAATTAGTGGGAGTGATCAAATTTAGCATCCAAACACTGAGCTTGATCATTTTGGTTCTCAAGCTTCCATATTAAGTAATAGATTGGTTGTAATCCATGCCCCTCAAGTACCATTGGGTATTGAACAGCTAATCATTGAGGATCCACAACCACTTGACCATAACCAAGTTGATCCAGTTGTTGAACAATTACCAGAAATTGTTAAGCAACTAATTGAGGAGCACGCTTCCCAAGAGGATGCTAACCCAACATTAAGAAGATCAACTAAGGAAAGGAGGTCAGCAATTCCTAGTGACTATGTTGTGTATCTACAAGAGTTTGACTACAATATAGGAGTTGAAAATGACCCTGAGACGTTTTCACAAGCTATTAATTGTAGAGAATCCAGATTATGGTACAATACTATGAAGGAAGAGATGTATTCCATGGTGTTTAATGGAGTTTGGGATCTTGTCGAGTTACCTAGTGGTTCAAAGGCCATAGGGTGTAAATGGGTCTATAAGATGAAAAAGGACTCATTAGGCAACATCAAAAGATAAAAGGCAAGACTCGTGGCTAAGGGATTCACTCAGAAGGGAGGAATCGATTACATAGAGACATTTTCTCCTGTGTCTAAGAAAGATTCCCTCTGTGTAATAATGGCATTGGTTGCCCAATTTGACCTGGAATTGCATTAGATGGATGTGAAGACGGCATTCCTTAATGGGGATCTAGAGGAAGAGGTATATATGAAACAACCTGAAGGATTCTCCTCTAGTGCTGGTGAGCATTTAGTATGCAAGCTTAAGAAATCCATATACGGATTGAAATAGGCTTCTCGCCATGGTATCTTAAGTTTCATGATGTTATTTCATCATTCGGATTTATGGAAAACATCATGGATTAGTGTATATACCACAAGGTCAGTGGGAGCAAAATCTGTTTCCTTGTGCTGTATGTGGATGATATACTGCTTACAACCAATGATAAGGGGTTGCTGTATGAGGTGAAACAGTTTCTCTCTAAGAATTTTGATATAAAGGATATGGGTGAGGCATCTTATGTAATTGGTATTAAGATCCATAGGGATAGAATTCAAGGTATTTTAGGTCTATCACAAGAAACCTATATTAATAAGGTCTTAGAGAGATTTCAGATGAAAGACTGTTCACCAAGTGTAGCACCTATTGTGAAAGGTGACAGGTTCAATTTGAATCAGTGCCTGAAGAACGATCTAGAAAGGGAACAAATGCGAAACATTCCATATGCTTTAGCTGTTGGAAGCCTTATGTATGCTCAGGTTTGTACAAGACCTGACATTGCATTCGTAGTTGGAATGTTAGGGAGATATCAAAGTAATCCAGAAATGGATCATTAGAGAGCTGCAAAGAAAGTGATGAGGTATCTCAAAGGTACCAAACATTACATGCTGATGTAAAAATGAACTGAGAATCTTGAAGTAGTTAGCTACTCAGACTCGAATTTTACCGGATGCATTAATTCATGAAAATCAACATTAGGATACATTTTTATGTTTGTTGGTGGAGCCGTGTCTTAGAGGAGTGCAAAGCAAACTTTAGTTGCTACTTCTACCACAGAAGCTGAGTTCATATCTTATTTTGAGGCAACTTCACATGGTGTATGGCTGAAGAGCTTTATTTCTGGGTTTAGAGTTGTGGATTCAATTTCTAGGCCATTAAGAATTTATTGTGACAACTCAGCTGCAGTTTTTCTAGGTAAGAATGACAAAAGTGGAAGTCGAAGTAAACACATCGACATCAAGTACTTAGCCATTCGGGAACGTGTCAAGGAAAACAAAGTTACCATTGTACACATTAGCACTGAGTTGATGATAGCAGATCCTTTGACAAAAGGCATGCCACCATTAGTATTTAAGGATCATGTATTAAGGATGGGACTTGGTACCATCTTAAGTCTTTGATGTATATATATACATATTTGTAATAAAGCTCTAATTCAATTTAAGTTATTTTTCTCATTTTAGAGTATACATTTATGTTTAGAGAAAAATAGCATTAAGAGGACCTAGAATAAGTATAAGACTTATTCATTAAGTTATGGTGGGTTGAGAAAATAAAATGTATCGTGATACATGGGAGGTAATACTCATAGATAGAGGACCTACCACTGTGATCCGTTCATTGAGTTTTTCTCTACTTTTGTATATATTAGGTTTTATGGACCAAGTGGGAGAATGTAACAATTCTTTTTTCCCGTTGGCTTCCCGTTGGTAACAAAACCAACATTTAAATGGCTGAACGTGGTCCGTGAAACCAGGAAGTAGTTTTCTGCTTCAACAAACCACCGAAATCTCAGCTTCTTTGATGGGAGAAGTTGAGTTTATGCTGATATAAAAACCATACAGGGTCCCTGGGTTCGGTTAATGCTTAATTATTTTTCTGAAACAAAATTACACCATCAAAGAAGCACAAACCAGAACTTGGAAGTACCCGAGTGTGGAATTCTAAGTGACTATTTAGTGCAATCCAAGAGGAGATTATAGAACTTTCGGTGCGCAATTCAGATGTGGCAATGGCTGGAGGTAGGCTTTTGCATTTCTAACTTAATTTTATGCTTTAACTAGGATATATTAGGTATCTGAGTATCCTAGATATAGTTTACAATACACAGTTTGAATAAAACAAGAAAAAGCTTATATATATATATGAAAAAATATTACTCCCACTTAATTTTACTCTCACTTTTCATTTTCTTGTTTATTTTATTTTTTTAGTTTATTAATATTTTATATATTTTCAATTATTTCACACATAATCGTTAATTTTTTTTTTTTTTAAGAAAACGAGACAAATCTATGCTAATTTTCAGAGTCGATTTGTCTACCCCATTTTTATATTTGTTAGCACTTCAAATTGATATTCATGTTTGGGTTCTAGGAAGAGCATTCTTGATCCTGACAGGGGATTCATTGGGGCATTGCACTGGATATCGAGGATCACGTTTAATATGTCTTTGTTTGTGGATCCCTCATTCTTCCACGTCCTGCTGATAGACGACCGTAACAAATGCGTCGAATTCAATGTGAAACTCAAGATTGTGGTTTGCGTTCTTCGTACGGTCCTTGACATTCTTTATATCCCTTCTATAATACTCCATTTTCCACTTGTGGTCTCTGCTCCTTTTTTAATGAGGCTTCCTGAGTATATTAGCCTAAGGTTTGCGTCAATATACCCATACAATTTGTTATTGTTCTTGAAGGACATTTTATCGGTTGCTCCGCTGCCACAGTTACAAATTTCCTTCTCTTCCATTCAATTTGAAATGCCTTAGGAACTACTGAAGAGAGCGCTAAGGATGTTTGAGTAGGACGAAAACCTATAATAAAAACTATGGTTAATTAAAATTTGTGTTCAAATTTTCATCGTAACACAAATTCTGTTATTATCAATTTGCAAGCTTCGTTTGTTGAACAATGCGAATCCAATCATAAAATTTCACTAGCATTACAATTTCAAAATATTCAAACAACAAAGGAAAAATTTGCATTTCAAAAAATTTGGGGAGCTATAACACTAATAGTCAACACCCCCCTAGCTGGCCCTACCGTTAGACACACACACACATATGATTAATCATCTTAAGAAGTTGTATATACAAGTAATAGTATTTGAGCTTATTAATAACTAAAACCCAGTAAAATCAGAAAAACACATACACCACGTGCGTGAAAACAACTAATAAGTTGATACGTTCTTGAGTATTAACTGACTTATGTCTATATTCTCTGTAAAATTAATGCAGCTGATCTTTTATCCGGGTGATGCTAGTCCAACATTGTCTAGATTTATTGACATCTTTGGTGCAATAGGGTCCTTGTATGTGGCAATATTTGATCAGTTGTGGGCAAGGGTAATTCGGATGATATTGATAAACTGGAGTCCCAAATCTGAAACTCTGTTGCCTAAAACATCATGACCCGCAACTGCTAATAGTATTTATTATTGCGTGGTGGCAAGTGTCACAAACCGGCAACTCAATAGTCAGGACGTACGGTGCTCAGACCTTCACCACCTGAAGAATAAGCTAGCCTACCAGTTAATACATCAACCAAGCTTAGAATTACGGGCCAAACATATAAGCATAGTACAATTGGGGCAACTGCAAGCATATAAGTATCATACAAAGGCAACCAATACATATAGAAAGGCAACAATGGTGCATAAAATGCAATTCGAACACGCACACGCAAATGTAGCCAAAAGTAGTTAAAATCAGGACAATTTGTTTATAGAAGAGGAGCTACTTCTATTATTGATATTAAATCTCATTACATAGTGGAAATGTGTAAGGGAGGCATTGAGCTAGACATTCCATCCCTTATACTAGTGTCAAGTTCCCACTAAGGTCACTAGGCACTTCCTCCTTAAAGAGCATTTTGAACTAGAGCCTTCCCGCAGGAGATGACATACTTTTTTCAAATTGTTATAAGGGCTTTTTAGCATGTTCTAGGTGGAATTTTGCTACCAAAACACACTATACAAAGATAATAATCTAAGGATCACAATCATGTGCTTTCCTACTTGCATTGGACAAGTTTCCTTGGTCAAAATTACAAGCAAAGTCCAAAATGGGAAAAATTAGGAAAAATAGTACATAAGTCAGATAGGTCCCAAATTTGGGCTACAAATGCTCCATCATATGCTTGATTTATTTGCCCAGTCTTGTCCCAATCAGAGCCCATTTGCCTTGTCATTCGGTTCACAAGGCTAACTTGTGACATTTTCTCCCACTCAAAAAATGTCAATGTCCTCATTGACTACTCAATCTGACATAGCTTCCACGAGCATCTTCAGTCTACTTCACTTGAGCTTCTCCCCTGATCTCTTTACTTGTTCACATGAGCTTCGCCAATGAGCAAATTATCTTCAACACCTCGGTTTGACTTGGATTCTTGGAAAGTCTTCAGTCTGCTCCACTTTAGCTCCTCCCCCGACTTCCTTCTAGCTTGTCTCTCCAAGGTTGTTATTAATGATGAACTCTTCTGCCTCTATAGCTTCACAAACTCTTAAACATGGTTGAATTTGATTTTGACACCTAATGTACACATCATAATGCACTAAAATTGTAATAAAACTGGTTGTTGAAAAATAATGTTGTATAGTGATACAACCAAGTCATATCCCTAGTGATCCTTTAATTTTACCTTTTCTAAATTAATTTGTAACAATACTTGCACATTTTTTGAGTTATTTATGCAGTAAAAATGTAAAAACCTAATGCAATGCAATGCAACAGAATGCTATGCAGAAGTAGAAATAGAAATACAATGCAAAATGCAATAATATTTTCTATGCATAATACATAATTAGAATTAGGGGGTTCTGGTTGCACAAATTAAACAATTAATAAGCACAAAATTAAACTCAAAACAGAAGTAAAATAGAAATAAAATAGAAATAAAATAGAAAAGAAATCAATGGAATCAAATAGCTAATTCAAGAAAATTGAGAGCCCTAAATTGGATTAATCATAGATCAATTAGGATTTGACTTTTTCTAATTAATTTTTCAACCTTGAATTATCCAAAATCCCTACACTAATTTGTGAATTCTATGCTAGACAATCACCTAGGATTTGATCAATTAAGATTAGTTGAATTAAGCAATTGCTATAATCCCTAAACTAGATCGAAATTGATTTATGAATAGAATTCAGTTGAACTGAGAAACCAAATTAGAAATGTCCAAATTAATCCATTAACCCTCTATCCCTATGTATAAAATCAAGATTTATCAACTACAATTTCATATCAAAATAGCAAAGAAATTAGAAATCATAAGGTGAATATCAATTTTATCAAATCAACATCCAACATAAAGAATCTCAAGACTTTTAGCACAAGTAAATAGAGAAAGAGGAAAATTAATTAAGAAAGGTCAACATTACAAATCATGATCTCATAATTCTTAAAAGGAGAGCTTAAACTCTTTGAATTAACCATGAATTTAGGCTTCCATTGATGAAGAATAAAGAGAACTAAAAGAGGAAGAAGGTTGGTTGCTAAATGCTATTTGTAATTCTGAATTGTGAATGTATTCCTCTCTTCAGCTCTCTTACCTATTTATATAACCTAATTAGCTAAAATCCTAATTGAACTAGGATTAAATTACTCTTAAGATTACAATTTCCATAAGAAGGCTTTCCTAATTTCCAAAAGTCTAGATAGACTTTTTTTACAAGTTAATTAACTCCATCTCATAAATCAGTGAATTCCAGCAGGCTTCTTTTCTAAGTAGAATAAGACCATAAAATCAATGGATTCTAGAAGATCTATAAACATAAAAGTTGTAGGCCTATATCTTCTGAGAGTTTAGGAGCTAATTTTAGATCAATTGGACAACTATAGCTCCAAATATGGCTCAAATATAGAAACAGGTTTAGCTGAGACAAAAACATGACTTTAGTTTGTCAACCAAGTAAAGTCTTGAAAGAGTCCAAACTGGGCTTTGACCAAAATATAAAAGTTGTAGATCTTTATTTTAGCTTTTCATAAATATAAAGTTTACCTTAATCCAACACCTAGGATATGACTAAAAAATAGAAATAGTATCAAAATCTAGCATTTACTAAATAAATTCAAAAACTTGTAAAATCAATATGAAATTATAAAACAAGGCCTATGCTATAAAATTAAACACATGTAACACCTAAAAGACATAAAATAGGAGAAAATAAAATAGTAAATATTTTTCTCATCAACACCCAGTTGGTGTCCCTTTATCTAGTTGATAAGGTTGAACAAAGAGTTGGCACTCTTGTTCTAGCAGCATACTCTCTGGCACCTAAATGGTTGGCATGCATGATCTCAAAATGTTGGTTAGTAGCTTTTACCATAAAGTTATCCGAATATTTACAAAGCCTGGTAGCATCCCAAGAAGCTCATCTCAAAAGATTTTCCTTGCTCAAAACATCTCACAAGATGTGGCACCCTGCTAGGTGAAAGACCGTTCCCTCCATCACAATCATATGAAAGAAATGCTGGCTGGTACTCTGCTAACCCACCAAGCTTATTGTGGCAAACCTCTATTGGGACTTATCGCTCTATATTGTTAGTGAAGTTACTCATGTGATTCTAGGACCCATATTGCCCCAATCCTAACATAAGACCTATCTTTCGCGTTAGAATATTCAGTATTATCCTTATTACCTTTTTACCCCTTTTTTTGTGTTTTTGGCTTATAGAGCACTTAAGGCATACTTCTTTAGGCAATCTGCCACTATGTGTGTGGTCTATGAGATAAGAAACATGACAAGGTCTTTGACTTTTTACTCGTATTGTAAACCCAAGATGAAATGGAACCTTGGGAGCTTGAAGACGAATTGTTATTCTCTCCCTTACTCTTGGACTTACCCTTTTTAGACTAACCACCATTCCTACCAGAAGAATTTGAGGCATTACCCTGTGAGTTCTTGCTAGAAGGGAAACCAATGTTGTAGTCACAAAGGTACTCTGCCACAATTACCATTTCAATAAGACTTTGGACCCTTCTCTTTTGGAGTTCCATTGTAGCTTCATGTGAATGACCGTCAACAAAGTAGAAGAGCTTGTCCTTGTCTGTCATGTCTCGGATGTCCAACATAATGGTTGTGAACTTCTTTATATAGTCTTGGATCAAGCCAATTTGGCGCAGCTCCCACAGCTTGCGTCTTGCCAAGTAATCAATATTCTCAGGGTAGAAATGTGCCTTCAATTCTTGTTTCAACCCTTCCTAAGTATGAATATGGAACCTACTCACTTGAATATCTTAATATTTTATCCTCTACCAAACCTTGGCACAATATGTGAGGAATATGGTAGCTTGATTCACTTTAAACTCCTCCGAATCTATTTTCATAGCTTAGAAGTATTGGTCTATATTGAATAAGAAATTCTTAACCTTTTAGGCATCCCTCTTTCTCTCATATGGCCTAGGTTTGGGGACCTTCACTTTCCCCTTGCACTCTAAAGCACCACCCTTTGGTGGATTATTACCTAAGGCCAACATCATTATCCTTGCAATTGCAACAAGGTCACCTATTTCTATTCGAAGAGTCATTACAACATCCTTCACCTCATTGGTAAAGTCCTTGAAAGTATCCCCCACTTATTATTGGGTGTTCTTTATTATAACAAGCTGCTTTTTGACTTATGCAGCACTACTACTCCCTTAGCCATTGACCTTCTTGTTTGTTTCAAGAGTCTTAACTCACTGCTCAAGAGATTCCTAACTTTGGGCCCTTTGAAAGAATTTGGGGATCTTTTTGAGTTGCATGCTTCTTATGGCTTCAGCGAGACCCTTAAGATTCCCTAGTGTATTCTCGATAGCTTCAAAGTATTCCGCATTCGTCAATTTCTTTGCCATGGTGGGTGTATTGATAAGAATATAAAAAATTATAAGCGTGGATCAAACCACGCTCTGATACTAAATATCCTAGATCGATAACTCGATAGTCGAGACATGCGATGCTTAGACCTTCACCACTTGAAGAATAAGCCAACCTACCGATTAATACACCAATTAAGCTTAGAATTAACAGGCTCAACATATAAGCATAGCACAATCAGGGCAACCATAAGTGCATAAGCATCATATAAAGGTAACCAATACATATAGAAAGGCAACAATGGTGCATAAAATGCAATTCGAACACATGCGGGCAAATGCACCTAAAAATGGTTAAAATCAGGACAATTTGTATATAGAAGAGGGGCTACTTCTATTATTGATATTAAGCCTTATTACATAGTGGAAATGTACGAAGGAGGCACCGAGCCATACATTCCATCTTCGTAGGCACCGAGCCATACATTCCATCCCCTAGACTAGTGTCAGACTCTCACTAAGGTCACCAAGAACTCCTTCTATTGAAGAGCATTTTGAACCAGAGCCCTATCGCTAGGAGATGATATATTTTTTTTGAGTTGTCATAAGGGGTTTTTGGCATGCTCTAGGTGGAATTTTGCTACCAAAATATACCGATACAAAGATAATAATCCAAGGATCATAGCTATGTGCTTTCTACTCACACTGGATAAGTTTCCTTGGTCAAAATTATAAGCAAATTTCAAAATGAGAAAAATTAGGAAAAATAGTACACAAGTCAGATTGGTCCCTAATTTAGGCTGCAAGTACTCCATCATGTGCTTGATTTATCTGCCCAGTTTCATCCTAATCGGAGCTCATTTGCCTACTCATTTGCTTCACAAGGTCGACTTATAACACAAGTCATGTAAGTTGATAATTATACTTCTATTAGTTGACGGTCCAAAGACTCCAAACTTAATTTTATAAACCATATTAAAAGATACTAGATTTCATGACATCAATTAATTAAATTAATTAAGGCATTTCATGACAAGTTGTTGAATCTACTTGGTATTGGTTTTCAATTGACTCTAAGGTTTATTGTTGGGAAAAAGCATTATCAAGCACTTTCCTAATTAATCCATACAGTAACTTTCCAAACGCTAGATATGTCATCTATGCCAACACCAGATACATTAGTCCCACTATGGTTTCTTAACTCAATAGTTCTTGCACCTTGGGTGACCCAAATGTGACCTTCCTTTATAGAATATTCATTGGTAATTTAAAATTTCGTATGGTAGATTCATCAATCGATTTTGTTTAAAATGCTATTTGTAGGACTAAAGTGTGCCAAAGGCTTGATGGGGCGCTTGGATACTGAGTTAGGGACGGAGTGTATTAGGTTGTAGCCATCCCCCTGCATACTCAAAGTTATGGAATAAGGCATAAACCACGCAAATAAAGTGTCCCTTTCCCTATTTAATTCTCTCTTATAGTTCGTAGTACTGGGAAGCTTCCTATATGGAAGGATCTTGTAGTCCAGCACTCAAAACTATGGAATGAGGTATAAACCAAGCAAATAAAGTGTTCCTCTCCCTTACAGTCCGTATTGCTTGAAAGTTTCCTATATGGAAGGATCTTGTGATCCAGTATGCATAAGCGCTTTAGTGACATTCAATTATGGCTTGTGGATTTGTGAGTCTCACAATCTATACCAAGTGTGCCTCAAGTGCTTTTAAATGGGAAAGCTGGCATGTTCGCTAAGAGTGGCAAACATGCACCACATGATTTCGGATGGAAAGCCACCAGCTCATGACACTTCCCATGTTCCATGAATATTTTAGTGGAAATTCTGATGAAGTATAGAATGTAAGTTACTAATAAATTAAAATCAAAATTTAAGTAGTTTTCTTTTTCTTTGAAATAAAGCATAATTTCATTCTTGAGGGAACTCAAACAATTTATTTCTCGAAACATGCATGAACTTCTAGGTTAATTCACACGTACCACTAGTGAAAATAGACACATGGATGTGGCCCATATTTTGTCACTGCTAGATGTGGTGGATTAGTGACAACAATATAGGCTAGTAGTATAGTTTGCTTGCTTGGCCACAACATTCTTGATCTCACGAAATTGGATCAGTTATCTCAAAAATTTAAATTATGGTTGTGGTCACGGTCACAGTATCATTGTGATGTGGATAAATGCGATCATAGCAACCCAAAATTGTAGGAAATCACATATATAGTTAGGTATGAAATAGTAATATTGTAGGCAATATTGCAATCACGGACCTTTTTTTAAATCTTAGCTATATCTATTAAAATCTTAAATTTGCAATAACATAAACTAGATGATTTAATATATCTAGCACATTATGCCATATACATTGAGACTAGTTTTTACATTCTAGCCTACCTAGCTTCGTTCCCAAGAACAATAAGATTTATGTAAATAAAGTAATGTGATCTATCAAATAAAATCTTGTGTCTTCTACTCTCTTTAGATGCACTTTGTCGCCTGTTTTATATAATATAATAAAATGGTATAATGTGATGATATTTTGTCATGATAATATTCACAGAACATAAACAATACATCTCCTCCAGTATGGCATATGATCTCCTAATGCTATACCTGTATGTTACCACTAAGCAATGTTAAAAGAAGCAAACTGATGCAGATCAACGCAACTAAGGCTAACTCCTCAAAATCAGTATTTGTGTACAAGTTTCGGCCAAAAGAACTGCAGACACAGGAAGTTAAAGCCACAAAATGCTAATATTTAAATTTATTGGTACAAATTAAGTCAATAGGTTGTTGTATAAATGTTAATGCATATTATACAATTAACATCATGAGTAATTGTTATTACTAGATCAAAAATTGTAAGTGTACTTAGAGTACAATTTTATTTTCTAAATGCTTAAAGTAGATTTATTAGATTTTTGTACATAAAAGTATACAAATAGTTATCGCAATGAGGCCTAATATTACCCTTTTGAGTGATTGATTAAGATACCTTGTAATTGGTATCGGGGGATAATTGAAACGTGGAATAAAAGAAAAGGTCTGTTTGTCTATTATTTTTTAAAAATAATTTTCTATTTTTATGTTTTTAAATGTGGAAGTTACTTTTTAGCAATTGTTTTCAAGATTGTTTTCTAAAAACTATAATTACAAATGTATAAATATAAAAATAGAAATAACTTTTAACCATTTTCTTTCTTTTATTTTTAATGTTAATTTTATAATTAAATAAAATATTTTCTTATTTACTTCTCCAAACACTATCTATTCTTTATTATTATCCTCAAATCTAAAAATAGTATATAAAAATAAAATTCTAAATAGCTTTTGAGAATAGAAAATTAAATACATATTCAAATAGAGCCAAAACTACTACTCACACGTGACCTTCACTCATTCTACAATGCATGTACAGAAGAATTTGAAAATTTATATTATATTATCCTTAAAAGTATATGGGATCACTTTAGTTTAAATTGTGCTGGAAAAATTGAATAATGCTAACTATGACCCCGTAGCAATGGCTAAGGTGTAATTATTAACCTCTAAATATTAATAATAATATGATTAGTATTAAAATTGTATTAATTATTTTAATTCTAATTTTAGTATTATAATTAACGAGAGACATTTATTTTAATAATAATAGACTACAAACCTATTTTGATTTCTATAATATTAAATTTTTTATCAATTTCATCTCTGACTAAAAGTTTACATCAATTTAATTCCTGTAAAATTAAAAATTTTTAAATTTTAGTTCATCTGTATCACATACAGAGGGATTAAATTTTGAGGTTTTTCAATGTAGAGGGATTAAAATATGAGAGTTTTTAATTTTATAGGGATTAAATTAATGCAAACTTTTAATTAGAGATGAAATTAATAAAAATTCAATTTTATAAGAAGTAAATTAAATTTTTAATCAAAATAATAATATATTATTAAAATTGAAACAATGCATTAAATTCTCAACACCTCATTAAATTCAATCTTACAAGAAGTAAAATAAATTTTTAAACAATAATAATACTCAACACCTCATCAAATTCTTACTTGTGCTTTTTCACTTTCATATATCAACTAGACACGCATAACACGACATCCTTAATATCCAGTCGCGCATTTCGGACTGAGTGGGCTCCACGGATCAAGAATTTTCATCCTTCAACCCAATCACATGCAATATTAGAATTACAAGTGCCAACATCTTGGCTACAACCGATGAAAACACCATATAGCTGCTACCCCAACCCAACTTCAAACACATAGCCAGTGGATTTAAGCCATCATCTGAGGTTTTCACTTTAGTTGATAGCAAGTAGCTCTGGCCTCTTTTGTAGTGTTTTTCTTTTCAATATATATATATATATAAACTCCGTAAAGTATTTTTTGTCCAACTATTTTTTTTAAACTGTCTAATAATGAATTTTGAGGCTTAAAAAAAACTATTTATTGGTCTCTATTTAATTTTTTTCTTGAAATTATTTCCTAACAATACTCGGTTAAATAGTAAACTTTTTTAAATGCATACACTCTGTAAACTCTTGGGGAAAAAATGATGATTTTATAAAAAATTAAATTCATGTCACATGATCGCCATTTTCATAATAGTAAAATTTGTGTTAAACAAGTAATCATCAAATTCATATCACTTTATCACCAATTTTCTAATGATAAAATTTGTGTTAAGAAGTAAGAAAATGATGAAAATGATTTTCTGTGAATCATCGTTTTTTCTCTTCAATAAAGTGCAGAGTGTATGTATTAAAAAAAAGATATTTATCATTGTATCACATATTGTTAGGAAATAACTTTAACAAAAAAATAAACAGAGACTAACAAATAATTTTAAAAAGATTTCAAAATTCATAGCCAGATGGAATTAGAAAATAAAAAAGTTGCATAAAGTTAAAAAGTAAATAAAGAAAAACTCGTGGGTTCATGCAGTTTTAAAGAATTGTAATACAAATATTTAAAAAAAAAATAAAAACAGAGAGACGGAAATTATTTACAATCACCTGAAGTGAAAAAGCACATGTGATGCCATAAATTCATTGTCCACAGGTTTAAAAATATAGTTGAATTTTATTTTATTTTTTAGGAGTTTTATTCCCTTTTCATCGTAAAAAAAAAATAAAAAATAACCGGCTAGCTATAGGCTGTTGTCATTGGTTGCCCCCAGGCTCTAGCGAGGATGATTGCACCAGCTTCTATTAGTTTTCATCAACATTGAAAAAATATAGTTAAATTTTAAGAATATGAAGAGATAGTTTTTAAATTTTTAAAGAAGGTAATATCCAATCACCTCAAAATTGAAAAAGACAATTTACAATTTTCTCAAATGAAAAATTGGTAACTCGAGAATTGAGAAAACTGACCTCTCAGGTTCCGCCATGCTGCGTTAAGGATACAGTGCTGCTTCTGCCAAAGATGATGAACCAAATCGGATGAAACTGGAAAAGTATTACGAGCGAGGAGTGGAGAACCCAACTACTATCTGGGTGGCATTTGAGGCGGCAAAAGTTGCCTGTAATTACCACCCCAAACTTCAATGAATTGCCACGCCCAGGGATTTAAATTACGGTTGCGGTCGCGATCGCAGTCGCATTGCGATGCGGACGAATGCGAAAAAGTACGGTCATGATGGTCTAAAATTGTGAAAAATTGCGGATACAGTCTTTCCAAAAAATGCAATATTGCGGATAATATTGCGGTCGCAGACCGTTTTTTAAATTGTTGGCCACGCCTAAATTAGAATTCAAGACAGACAAAAATTTTTAGACTTAAAGCGGGCTTTAAACACACCAAATAGATACCCAAAATTGAAATCTATAAAATTCAGATACTGTTTCCTCTACAATCAACGACTCAGTGAAACCCTTCGTCATTCAACCAAACTTCCCACTCCAGCATCTCAGGTCTGGCATCTCAAGCCAAGCAATGCAACTTCCGGCTGACTTTAATGCCGGCGACCAAGAACCAGCCGGCCAACGCCACAAAATTTGCACCATTCCCCTTCTCTCGCTTTGTCTCTCTTTGTCCCCATCGCTCAGTTTTTCGTCGCATTACCTTTTTCCACTCCACCGGCAATTATTTCCGAACATCCCACTGCCGGTCAGCCTCCTACAAGTAGGAGAGATTCTCTTCTGGCTTCTTCCTCCTTATTTTGTCAATTTTCTTACTTAGGTTTCCCTTTCTCTGTCCAAATTTTTTTATTCAAATCTTTTGATCGTAATTGCGGATAATATTGCTTTAATTTGAATATTTCTTTTGATTTGTTTTCCCTTTTATATTAATAAGGACAGAACGAATATTTGCAGGAAAAAAAAATCATATTAGCATTAATTTAAAATGATTTGATTGTAATAACCTGAGCTTAAATTAAGTGATGACAAATTTAGGTTTTTTTGAATATTCAAACTGATCAGAGATGATGAATATTCCTTTTTTTTTCTGTCCGGTAGATGTTTGAAACTCATGACTGTAACACAATTTTGGTAAATAAAAACAGGTGGAATTTTTTAGGCTTCTAAATATTGCAAAGAGGACTACTGATTGGTTCTTCTCATATGAAACCAATTCAACACTGAGATGAACTTTTAACATCTGTGGTGGCCATCCAATTTTAATTGTCATTGGAGTCCAATATGTTGTGAGATTCTCAATACAAATATAAACATACAAAAGGATACTTTAACTTGGGGCCAGCTTTAACTCCCTTATATGTTGTATATAATTGTTGGTGACACCATTACAAAATTATATTCATAATTTTTTTTTGTCATGATACAAAGAATAAAAAAGTAAGAAAATTATGATATGAAATTCAGTAGAATATAATATGAATTTTATGTTCTGCAATGCTCAACGATTGGGTGATGAATCTAAATTGCTTTCTCTATGGAGACAGGTAATTTATTTTATCCAAAATCTTGACTTTTCTATACTATTACCTTTCTATTTGAAAGCTTTTCTCCGCAAAAATAATAGGGTTCCTTGGTATAAAATTAATTTCTTCATGGAATGTGTCTAATGCGATCCACGAGCAATACTTATAATGTCTATATAAAACTTCTCAGGTTAGAATTGATCCTTTTCTGTTAATTTATTGTATGGTTCTTCTTAGCAAGCTTTTTTCTCCAAAGTTGTTGGTGATGCAATGCTGGGTTTGAGTAGTAGCTATAAAGTTTCCATTTCTCATGAATTCGGAGGTGACCTAGTGCATTCTTATACTCAGTTTATTTTTCAGGATATAATCAGTTTGCTTTAACTGCTTTTTCTGGTGCTGGTTCTACAACTTTGAAATTAACAGCAAAAGAAAATGAATAGTGTTAGTATATTCTGGTTTATTTATTCCTTTGTAAATTGTGATGAGATCAAACAGGTCACTTTTACTGGTAACTACATGGACTGGAGTGTGAATAGCCAATACAGAACTTACAAAGGTACTCTAATTCACCAATCTTGCTTATAGTTTTTATATTGCATATCTTCCAAAGTTAGCAACGGCTTTTAAAATATTTCATTCGAGCATATTTTAACTACTAAATAATAACATGCCAAATCTTAAGGTAATAAAACTTCAAAATGTTTGTTTATTCAATAATTGTCTATGCCACTATTTTCTACCTGCATTAGAAATAATCATTTACACATTGTCACTTATGCATATAATGTTTCGTTGATACCTTTAGGACAACCTTCGTAGAAAGAGAAGGGAACTAATTTGTTCCAATATATTATTTGAACAATTATTCCAATACTGTTATTACTTAATGTGACATGGGAAGACAAAAAAGAGAAATCTAGGCGAACCAGCTTATGCTCGTCCTGCTCATTCTCATCTCAAATTCCCACATGAGAAATCTAGGACTAAGAAACAGCCTTGTGGCAAGAAACCTATGCCATCCCAGTTGTATGTTTTCTTCTCATTTTTCAGCTATTTCTGTTATGCTTTTGGTTATTGTTTTTAAAACTCAAAAAATGAACTGTATGGTAAACAGATGTACATATTATGCCTTATGTTTTGAGTCTATTGATGTGTGACAACTTATACGTGATGCAAACCTGCTTGATTTTTTTAATACATATTGGGGGAACTCCATGAATCGGTTCAATAATGCTTTAGTTTACCATTGGGGAGTCTGCTTGTAAAACGAAGTTGAATGGTTGGTGGATTCTCAAAATGGATTGTAAGTTGTTGCAACTACTTTATTTTGTGTTTATCTTTGATTTTGATTGTTCTCACTATATACTATTCACTTCATAATTTGCGACTAACGATCTGTTTGGCACATTTTCATTTTTGCGTTTTCTTAAATCATTCCGTTTCTGCAATATTTTTATTCGTTACAGTTCTTGATGTCAACATTATATATATCTTATATTGTAGGGATCAAAGTATGCATGGAAGTAATGCATCCTATGGAAGAAGAGCCATATGAAATTAGTCTCTCGACAGCCATGGGTGTCTGAATGGCCTAAAAGCTGGCAGACTTGGGGCACTGGCCAATGTAAGTAACTTTCTGTTGCATCATATGTTAACGCAAAGGCATCGCATATATCTTGGATTGATATTATAATGTCAAGTTGCTCAAGCATCTTGATGATTGCCTTGCTTATGGGTACAGATAATCTGATTACTATAAATGGGGGAGCCAAAGTCGTTTAGGGGCTTCAGTTTTTTGTGGTAATTACATGCTTGCTTACAAGAAAGATCTCAAGGATTTGGTTGTTGCTGGAGGAATTACTTTTCTGGGAAGCAAGGAAGAATTGGCGGTTGAAGATTGATCTATTGTTTGACTAATGAAAGGTGCTTTTTATACAATTGCGATGTATTATATGTTAGGCATTCATTCCAAACACTGGCCGTGGTATACAAGGGGCAACATCTCATTCTCTCGGTCAAAATTTTGCTAAGATATTTGAGATAGTTTTTTAAAATGAGAACAGAGAAAAAGCACTAGCTTGGCAGAACTCAGGTTTTAATTTCTAGGATGTATTTGTGTCTAAGTATTTCTGCACAAAAATGAATATTTTGTAAATTGTGAATATTATAGTAAAATTGTGATGTTAAAATATGATTTCTCTCACCTTATTGATGTGTTTTTTATTGGCTTTATTATTATTAGTTATTTGTATTACTTTTTCTTTTGTTAAATACCAATTCTTTTGTGACCAATTTAGATTGAATTTTGCTTATGACCAAATTAAAAAGAACTTGCATGTTAAAGTTTAGTTCACTTTTATTTTTTTTTTGTTACAATGTTGATTTTTTTATAAAAATAATGTGTGTTTTGATTTTATAATTTGTAATTTTTATAAATTTTTTAATATCTTAAAATATCAATTTATTTAATTTTTCAATAATTTTGAAGTAACTTTTCTGATTAAAATATAAATTTTTTAAACACAAAAAATTAAAAAATTGAGGTGGCTTATATCCGAGGAAATCCATGGAATATATATATTTTTTTAAAATTTGACGCGGCAAAAAATTCATGTGAATGTCCAAGAGAAATCTGCAGAAAAACCGTGAAAATTAATTTCCCGTGCCTCAAGTTCCCACGAATTCATTTTTCGTGGGAAAATCCATGAAAAATCGACAATTCATGCCAAACATAGAAAATATTGCCCAAAATCCGCGGGAAAACCGGAGGAAATCTGCAGGAAAAGGTAGCCAAATGAGATACATTCCTATAGTGAACAAAGTTAGGATAAACTGAATTAATAACAAGCAAACAGACAAAGAACATGAACTGAATATAAAATTTATCTTCCACCTTATTGCCTACTTCTTCAGAATCTGGTCCAACGGTGGGGGAATCTTCTGATCTCTCTTAATTACCTCCTCCCGCCAATCACGGACTAAGAAATTTCCAAGCAAGTGGGCAGATATCGCTAAGAATTTCCCTGCCGATTTTTTTAATCAGAAAGTTACGAATTTTAATCAAAAGCTTTTTGTATTGCAACTTTAAAGGATGGGTGTTACATTCACACCCATACAAGATTGCTGTATTTTATAAAAAATAGAAAAATATGATATTTATAGAAAAATTTGCATATAATTAAATTATAATTTGTCATGAAAAATTGAATACTGTGCACGAATCGTCCGATCGATGTATTGCTGTTATAATTTATAAATTTACAACGGATAAACTGTATATTTCAAAAAAGTATTATGATCTCAATTTACGAGAACCAAATTGAATAACAAATCAAAAGAAGAGTTTCATGATGGAAGGGGTTGTTCTCAATAATAATAATGATAATAGATCTATATTTTAAAATTTATATGATAGTAGTATCTCTATTTATTTATAATATATATATAAATATATTATAAATACTCAGATAATTCAAAGTATATTGGTATCATATGTTTCTTCAGAAAAAAAAAATTACTTTCGTTTTCCATTTCAATAATAAAAAAAAAGAAAATTTTTGTCTTATTAAAGTTTCCGTATTATTCTCTGTTTTTTTTTTGGCCATAAGTTTTCGTATTATTCGAGTAGTATTGTATTTACTCAGGTTGTAAAAGAATTAAAAGAACTTCTATCCGTATAAAATTATTTTTTTGCAAGTTGTATGAATTTTTTTTTACATAAATATTCTATATAAACCAAAGATATTAATTTTTAATAAATAGGTCAGTTTTATGAATTATAATTATAATTAGAAATTAAAAAATTACGTGTTTACTGTTGACATAATATCAAATATACCTAATATAACTCCTTTGTGGATTGGGTTGTTTTAAAGTGAAAGATTATATTTTAAAGAATAAAGGGTTACATCATACTTCTTGATATTAAAATCGAAAGTAAGGAATTTGATCAATAATAGTAAATTAAAAATAATTTTTAAATTTATAATTAATTATTTTCTTAATTTTTTTCATATAGAAATATGATACCATTTTATTATCAAAAATAGAGGATTCAGATCTAACTTTTGTTATGTACTCATGCGAAATTTTTTATTATTGTAACTTTAAGCATAACAATATCCAAAAAATTGATAAAAATTTGTATTTCAAATAACAATTTTTTTTTAATTTCAGACCGAAGATGTTGGTATAATTTAATTATTCGTGTGCATATTTATTAATTGCATGCATATTATTTCTAGCAAAAAACAAATTGCATGCATATTATATATCAAATTTTTATCATATTTTTTTAATAATTTTTTTATTATATCCGCGAAAGATTCTCGGCTGCAATAATGATGCGGGCTTGTAAGAGAACACAGGTCTACCGGTCTACTCCACAATAATTTTTTATTGCGAAAACTTTCGGCGCAAGTTTGGTTTTTTTATTATTCCTTTCTCCATTTTCGTCGAAGGGAAGCTTCCTGCATTCTTCTTCAAAGTAGCCCTTTTTTTTTTAAGTTACACCAAATTTATTAAATTATTTATAAATTTTATTTCAATGTAAAAATTGCAATTATTTGATGTACCCGGCAATCTAAATAAGTAGATCTCCTGTATTTTTATAAATTTTTTGTTGTTTTCATTTTACGATGAAATCTTCATTTAATTTTTTATTAATGTGAGATTCATATAAAAATTGGAATCCACTTATTTAAACTGTCAGATACAATAAATAATTCTAATCACTATACTAAATTAATATTTATAAATAATTGAATATTTAAAATTTATTTTAAAATAACTTCATAGCCTAAAAGTTTCTCAACTAAAGTAGCTTTATAACTTCTAGTTTCACTCCTGTCTAGCACGCGGATTTAGAATATAAAAATTTAACATTAAAATATATATTTTAAATTTATGTTAAGGAACATATTTAAAATATTTTTTTAATAAGTGGTGAGAGATTAACAAAACTTTAGATCGATAGTTAGTGAGGGAAAGTCAGTAATGAATGAATGTAGGGGAGAAAAAATAGTATTATTTTAAAATTTATTTGAACATAAAACTGATTAGAAAAATATTCAACAAGTTATAATTACAATGGTGCAAGAATTTGATATCTAATAAATTTGCAAATTATATGTTATAATAAATAAATAAAAAGCGAAGTTATTATTTCTAAAAAAAATCTGCATTATTAAGTAACATTTCATCTTTTTATCAAGTGTTGAATTTAATTCTATAGGCTTAAAATTAAAAATTTACGAGGAATAAAATAGAAAGTACATTATTAGGGTACTATAAGATGTAAAACTCAGTTGACATACAAGGCTTTTCTTTATGAAATAAGGAATAAAATTGTGCAATTCAAACATCAAATTATACTACGGTAGGACTATAAATATTTCTGTATATTAGAGTATCTGTGAATTACGTGAACGCGCCAGCAAATCCCCACTAAAGCCGAGGAAAAAAAAAAGCCTTTGCAGGAAAACCTGATTATTATATTTTGCACTACTGAACACAACACACACACATCCATAAACAAAGATGTGCGAAGTTTGACGAATATCCAGATTTGCCTGCCGGTTTGGGCCATAGAAATAATGTTTATAATATTTGATCATTCTGATAAAGCTTGAATAAATTAGGGTCGAATCAGGTTCAAATTTTCTAAACAAGTTTGGACTAGGAATTTTATTAGACATTTCACTCAAAATCAAACTTAAAATATAAAGTAAAATATACTGTATCCTCTAAATTATGCTTCAAAATTAATTCATTCCTCTTAACTTTAAAGTTTGATATTTAAGGATTTTGTTGTTTCAACTTAATTATATAAGGATAACTAGGATGTTAGTTATAAGAAAACCCTCATTTTCCTTTTTGACAATAATAAAAGTAGTAAAGTTACAAAACACACATCGTAAGATCCTGAAATTGTACTTAGGAAGTGAAAAAAGGTAAAACTTTCAAATAATATTATGTGTGACTTGAATTAAATTTTTTTACTAAAATCCTCAAAATTTTGAACACCCCTTTACTCGCCTTGCGTATCAATTAAGCCCAACTTTTATGACTAACACAATTTTTAATTAAAAGTTGCAGCTTATTTTGGGTTTCGGTGATAAACTGAAGGAAACCTTGGTTAGTAACTTCCATTTACAAAATATAAAATTCTTCTATTACGAAGGTAAATTCAATATAACTTACCTTTTTGCTATTGTTGGTTTTGTTTCGTTTCAAATCAAAGTAAACGTAACATTATCAATCTTGAATTGTAGAATTAGAAAAGACATTAAAGATTCCCAAATGATTTTTGCCACTGGACAATAAAAATGCATGTTTTAGAGTTTCAATTTTACATTCTTGAATAACAAGGTGCCAAAAAAAAAAAAAAGATCGGGCTTCTGGGAATAATTTTTTCAGGAAAAACATAAGATAACGTCCACGGGGAGAGATTTAAAGTATTCGGTTAATACACCCTGAATAATCTAATTAAGGACAAAAAAAAAAAAAAAGAAAGATAGCAAGAAAGAAGACAAGACGACGCGTTTTGGCAGAAAGAAAACAAAGGGGCAAGTGAGACGACACGTTTTGCCAAGAAACAAATCGAATTGGAATTGACGGGTATCAAATAGACATGAAGCAATATAGGAGGCAGTCACAAAGCTTTTAAGAAAGTGGAATAAGGATATGCAAAGGGGAGGTACTACTTGCATTATTGACGCAGAAATGTATCATTAAGATATTAGTACATAGATACATTAATAAATATGATCATTTATTAGATTGATTTTTCTAAATAAAATATTAATAATTAAATTGAATAGTATATTAATTTAATATTATATTAATGATATATCATAAAATTTTCCTATACAAAGATTAGAAAATTATACCAGTGCATTACTAGTCTAGATTATTAAATTTCATTTACTTATATAATATTATGTAAAATAAATAAAATTCAATTATTAAATTTAATAATTATATCGGTACACCAAAATCTCTAGAAAAGCAATTAATGCTAAGTTGACGTGAGTTACCGATTGGTTCATCAGTCTGAAAATGCTTCTTAAAGTCTAAGTTAGGATTGGGATCAGAATTAATAGAATAAGGATATGCAATATGGGAAACAGTCACAAAGCTTCTAAGAATGTGGAACAAGGAAATGCAGAGGGAAGATGCTACTTGCATTGCTGACGTAAAAATGTATTATTAATACAGTATTGTATCCGATAGATTGATTTTTTTAGAATATATTATATGATAATATATTAATAATTAAATCAATTAGTGTATTCATAAGTCACTATATTAATGATACATCATATATTTTTCTCATACAAAGATGAGAAAACTAGCAAGAACATTTTGACAGTGAAAAATAAGATAATAATTATGATGCATCAATTATACCAATGCATCACTAGTTTAAATCATTGAATTTCATTCATTTATACAATACTATATAAAATGAATAAAAATAAATTATTAGATTCAATAATTACTTCAGTACACTGAATGCTCTCAAAAAAATAATTAATGTTGAGTTGACATAGGTGACCAATTTGTTCATCAATCTGAAAACACTTCATAAAGTCTAACTTAGGATTGGGACTAGAATTAATAGTATAATTATCAGCCAAGTTTAAAAGTTAAAATTTTACTTAGTAATCAATTTAAAGATCATGCATCAAGATTTAAAATAGATTTTATTTTTTATGATTGTAAAAATATATTTTAATTAGAAAAATAAAATCAGTTAAAAACTGGTTTTCCATTTTTCACTATAGATGATTTACCTACTAACAAAATAATTTTAAAACAAACTGTTTTTAAGACAAGTTTAAATTTTTAATAAAAATATTTTCAAGGTAGTATGATAATTGCTTCCGCAATCTCGTACATAAATGCGACTACGCGAAGAGAAAGCCAAACGAAGACAATGATAGGAAGAAAGGAAAGATAAGAGAAATGAGATCGGCAAGAGATAAAGGAGATGTATTTTTATTATTTACAAAATTTTTAATCCTAAAAATAATATTTAAGTAAAAAATAAAGATATTTTCAGTTTTTAATTTTTAAAGCAATATTTTAAGTTATAATCCTTAAAAACAAAATATATAAGGCACTTGAGAAGAAAATGCATTTGTATTCTCAAATTTTAACTAAAAATTATAATTTTATTTGAAACAAAACACAATTTTTTTTAAAAAAATGTACAATATTAGTAAATAACTTAGCATCATTAGAGTTTTTAACAATAATATTTATATGATATCCAATTTGACATTTTATATGATTTACATAAGCCACATTTTTATATTTTTATCATAAAAGTATATTTTGGTTTCATAACTTCTGTTAAAGTTTTAACTTTCTCTTAAAATTTATTTAAAATAAATTAACCCTCTAACTTCTTTTTTCATGACTACATAATAATTTGATTCTTTGTTCTCATAATCAATTTATAACTCTAATTCATTATCTTTTTTTTTATTATCACCTAGATTTTATGTTAGTTACTAACCTGATTCATTTGTATAATATTTTTTCTTACATGCAATTTCTTTCTTGCACCAATTTATTGAAAAGTTTTAATTATTACTTATCCAATAATCACTCAACTTCCTCAATAGTATTTTTGCCTGGCATTTCATCTTTTCTGTTATTGAAATAAACTTTAAGTAAATTGCCTTCCTCCTCTAATTCAAGAATCAAGATATTTCTCATCAACATCCTTAAGAGTTAGAGAATAAATTTACTTAAAATAAAACTTCAAGACTAATATTAAAATTATAATAATAATTAGGAGATCAAAATATTTTTACTTTGAAAATATAATTTATGTGAATTATGTGAAATGATAAATTAGCATTTGTGATAAAAGAAACCTAACGAAATTAAATCACTGATAAAAACACATATTTTAAGTAAATCAAAATATAAATTTATTTCAAAAATATAATTTAGATGATAAAATTTAAATTTAGGACGATAAACGTGGCATTTTATCAAATCCATGTTCCGACAATTTTTGAGGTTCCCACAACCTCTTTCATCAATCTGTTAAAAGTTCTTTTGGTTACAAAGAGAAGAAGGGGAAACGAAACGGAGGAGGAAAAAAATGTGGAGAAATTAAAAATTTGGTTGTTTGGATGCAAGAGAAAATAAGAAAGAGAGAAGAGTGAGTAGAAAAATATGCTAGCCCCATATATATATATATATATATATATATATATATTTCTCTCCACAATTGAAGAAAAGATGGTTGAGAAATTCTCATTCTTAATTCATGTTTCCATTATACCCTCATGGAGCTGCTTTGTTAGTTATTTTTTGGCAAACGTTGCAAGCCATTATTTTTTTTTTTAGTTACAAGGAGGCTAAGCCTAACTACACATGAACAACTCTAGAACAGGAAACTCCTACAATATCTTCCATACATATTCTTCCACATCCCTGAGGAACCTTATTGAAAACATGGGTTCCTATGCTCAATTGATGACCCTTAGCAGCCAGCTAGTCTGCAATTTTGTTTCCCTCTCGGTAGGTGTGAGATATCTTCACAATCCATTCTCTATTCATCCAATTTCTGATTTGTTTAACTAAAGGCTAGCAAGGATGACTTCCCTCACAAGGGTGAGTAATTAAATGGAGTGCCACCTGAGAATCCATTTCCATCCAAACTTTTTTATACCCTTTATTCCAGGCCAACTCAATCCTTATAAGAATACCCCGTAATTCTGCTGACGAAAGATTTCCTCCCCTAACATTCCTAGAGAATCCACTGATCCAATCCCCAGCACTATCCTTTATGACTCCTCCACAAGCAGTTAACTCACCCCCTGAATATAAGGCCTATCTGTATTAACCTTAATCCAGTCTAACTCAGGGTACTTCCATTCGCACATGATTTCTTTTCTCTGTTGATTCAAACTAGGTTTCTCCAAACTGGCGTATGTATTTCGCCATTCTCTAGCCTTTATACAGCAATTCAGAACTAGATCCACATTTAATCCCGAGCTATCGTCAAACACTCTGCTATCCCTTAGGATCCATATTTCCTTACAAGTAATTCCATAAAGTAAGCTCTAATCAATATCCCGAAACCTTCCTATTCTATTTTGCAGATTGAATTCAATCCAATCCTCTAAATTTAGAGAGAAGAATTAGTCCCAATAACATTGTCTAAGCAATCTTAACTAGATTTGATTAATAGCATCACAATCTCTTATGGCATGCAGTACAGTCTCACTTTTGTTACATCTAGGGCAGGTATCAGTAGGAGACATGTGTCTTTTATATCTAATGTAATTTGTCAACAGACCTTTTCTTGCTAGCAACCAGATGAAGGTTTTGGTTTTCAATGTCTTTTCCACTTCCATATCTCCTTCCAAAGGCTTCAAGAGGTACTCTATTCTCTTGTTAAAAATTGGTAAGCTAATTTCATAGAGAAGCCTCCACCTTTAGTCAGTTGCCAAGCTACTCCATCTAAACCCAAACTAATGTGAGAGGGATGGATATTAGCTATTTTCCTACATATAGAGTCAAGTAGCAAATGATTTAATTTAATCTAGTTCCAACTGCTGTCCTCTTTAATAAACCTATTTATTGTGAGCTCCTTATCCTCTATAAGAACCTCTTCCTTTGCCACATTAATGAGAGGACAATCCCTAACCCACACATCCTTCAAAATTTAATACTTTTGCCATCACCTACATTCAGCCGAAATCCTTTGTTCAAGTTATCCCAAATTTGACGAATCCCCTTCCAAAGGTTGGATTGGGAATGTTTCCTTTCTACTCTAGGAATCATTTGATCACCATAATTGTACTTCTCTTTTAACACCCTAACCCACAAAAAGTCTTTTTTACATACTAGATTAGAACCCACTTTCATAAGGAAAGCTTCATTCTAGTGTTTTAACTTTCTTAGACCCATTCCTCCATGCAATTTGGGCTATTGCAAGCCATTGTTACAATAAAATAGAATAGAACTAGAAACAAAAATCAATCAAATGAAAAAAAATATATTTCATTCATAGAAATCAAAACAAAAAAAAAATACATATTTGAATTAAAAAAAAGTTTAACTCTAAAATAATCTAAATCCAAGAACAAAAGTAAATCTTTTAGTCATAAAAATCAAAACCCAAAAACAAAAAATATATATTTGAATTAAAGCAAACAACCCTAATACATACAACCAAATTAGAATGTAAAAATCAAACAAACAAAGGAGAAAAAAAATTATTGATTAAAGCAAACTTTAGTTAACAATGGAGCAAATGGCAGATGATAGCAACGAAGGGCACCAATGGACGACAAAGCAAAAATCAATCTCTTTAGTCATGGAAATCAAAGCCTAAAATATACATACATACATACATACATACATACATATATATATATATATATTAAAGCAAATAAATTAAAGGAGAATTCTAAAGTACCCCGGGGTTTGAAACCAGGGTGATGTGGCGCAATAGATTGCATCAAATTTGTTTTGTCTTGTCACATCCATTCTTTAAAGAAATAATTTTGTATGATAGGGGAAATTTATGAAAAGAGGTTCAAAGTAGTGGAAAATTGTAGATACAACCCATGAAGTCAAATAGGTGCATCCATGTCATTATTGATAAGGCAACGATGAAATATAGCATGCAAAATATAGTAGTCTAAGGGTTTCAACTTTCAAATTGCAAACTCTATTGGCAATGGCTTCTTTGAACAATGAAATCTTGAAGAAAATTTTACAACAAGTTCAATACTCATTGCTTTAGTTTTTGCCCTCAAGTTTTTCTTTTTGGTTTTGCCTCTTGTGAGTGATTATATAAAGGTTATTTTTCATTGTTGTTTGAAGCCAAAATAACACAAATTTTCTAGTTTGTTGGTCGAATTCTACTTTAGCGATAGCAATCTCCCTCGAGATGATTACCTTAAGAAGTTAGTTGCTTGAAGCCGAGATGATCGTATCCATTTACTTAAACTAAAGTTGGCATTTTTTATGTAATTGTAAACCTACCCATTAATTATAATGATGTTTGCATGTAATTGGATATTGCAAAATAGGTTCTTTCAAATAGATTCTATAAATTTTAATGGTTTCATTTTCTGATCATAGTTTAAACATAAATGCAAGCTGTTAAATATGGATTTGATTTTTTATTATTATTATTATTTCCCTTAAGTGACTGTTGTAATTTCCAATTTAGCTCTGATATGTTCATTCGTCATATATTCTATGAAGGTTTTTCTCCTACAAGGATTTTGAAAGGAAAAAGGTAGGTAGGGCCACTAAGCTTGCAAAGTTTAAAGTGGTAACAGAGCAAGTAGATTCAAAAATAATTGTAGCCTTACCTTTTGAGTATAATATCTTTGAAGAATTACTAGAGTAAGTGGATAACCTAGAATTTTAACAATATTATTCCTATTACTTTTCAAGTCCTCAAATATAACAAAATTAGATAGAGCAATTTGTTAGCACTTGAAGACTTTCACCAATCAAAGTCTTGACCTTTACATAGTTAGTTGCAAGCATGTCTTAACAGCAATAGTGCATCAATGATATAAAATCTTCAACAATGGCAGAGAAAAATAGGGAGTTGCTAATAAGGGGTTTTCATCCAAAATTCATTCAAATTTGCTATACTTTTACACAACCAAGACAAGGTATCCGTTGTTGATATGGGAGGACTCTAACCTAGCATAATAACTTATAACACATAGGATGGGGTCTAGCAACATTTTCAAAATAGGGTCATTCTTGCAATTTTGCCTAAGTAGTTTTGACTATTAAAAAAATTTATTTCACTACATCATTTGACATGTGATCTTATAGCATTCTCTCACACGTCTAGGGCTCCAAACCTTGGTTTCTCCTAAAGATACCTTAGCAACCACATAAATTAAAATATATTTTGCAAACTAGAATGCAAAAATCAAATAAACAAAAGAGAAAATGAAAACTTACCAATTAAAGTGAGCTTTAGCTAGTAGTAGAGTAAACAATGGCAGTGGAAGGGGGTAGTGGGTGATGAAAGGATACTATGAAGAGAGGAAGGGGAAAATGGGGGTCTAATTATGGCTGGTGATATATATATATATATATATATATATATATATATATATATATATATAAGAATTTAACAATGAAATTAATGACAAATAGATTTTTTGCCAAAACCTTTTAATAAAATGATGCATTTTAGGAATAAACAACAAGATTTATGTCGATAATTCTGTTGCTAATTTTAAAAAATTCACTCTACCACCAAATAAGTTTTAAAATTTTCATATAAAATCCATCACTAATTACATCGATAATTTGAAACTTTAATTTTTTCTAATTTTGTCACTAAATTCTCCAGTAAAATTTACTAACGAAATTAACAATGGATAAAGTTTTAAGTGGAAAATTTCTAAAATTCTAAAAAAATAGCAATGAAATTAGAGACAAAGTTAGAAATTGGATGGAAAATTTGTTCCTAATTCTATCATTAAATTCAAAAGATAAATATGACTCCTAGAATCTCATTTACTAATGAAAAAAACTTATTTAAATTTATTGTTAATTTTCATCACTAAATGTGGATTTTCTTGTCATGTTGATACAAGGTAGTCAACTATGAGCTATCTACATATGAGTCATAATCAACTATGAACCTCCAAGGAGTGAGGTCTACTTTGATAGTCGACTACATTCTTAATTATGATCATTCAGAGTATAAGCCCTCTAGCCATTGTCAATGCCTCCTAAAGTCAATATTTTAAGGGATAGTCAACTATGACTATTTAGAAGGTATTCTTAGGCTATAATTGACTATTACCCTAATTTTTTTTTAGAATTTCTAGCATGAATTTACTATTCATCAACCATAAATGACAACCAAACTCACTTATTAGGTGATAGCTCCTAACCAAATCATTAATAAACTTATACTTTACCTTATTTATCTTATCCTTAGCATCAAAAATAAATTGAGCATAACAAATCAGCATATTTTTCATATGAGCATGAAAACCTAAAACTTAAACTCAAACCAAGTAAATCCAATTAAATCTTCAAATTAAAAGCTAAAATGTTCACTAACATTATATAGAGAAAATGATAAGAGATTGGATTTGGTTTTTTTTTTGCCTTAATTAATCATCCAAAAATTTAAATATTTTGTTAAGGTTTCAAATCTTCATTAAACTAAAACTTTCTACTTGTTTAATTCCAAAAGAAAAGTAGGGAATTGCTTAGATGAGATCAATATTCAAGAAACTTCACCTTGATGGAATTGAAAATTGGTAGATGATAGCTCCTTTGTTGCTTGAATCCAGAAGAAGTTATTAAAGAAGAGAGAGCAAGCTAAGATTGGAAAGCAGTTGAGAAGTGTGTTTTGTTTGACAAAAAGAGAGATCAAGCTAAGATTGGAGAAGAAAAAGGGATAAAAGGCTAAGAGTATCCTAAAAATAGTATTCTAAATTTTCTTCATACTCATATAGCCACATTTAATGACTTAACCTTTAAATGTTTTTTCTTATCTATTTTTTCAACCAATTCTTACCAAAATCTCACTTGAAAACTTATTCAATTAATTGATGTTTTTCCTAATATTTTATCTACTTGGTCTTAATATAGTTTATCCACTACTTTTAAAATTTTATTTTAAGTACTATGATTATAATCTATTAATTATTTCATTACAAAATAGAATTATAAAATTCTAAAGAAGGTGTAACACAAACTATCAAAGGTGATTTGCCCTCTTAGAATTGCAAAAAATGATCATCTTAAAAGTTTTTTTTTAACTTTTTCTTCATTTCTTGTTGATTTTCAATTGACTTTGAATTTTACTATAAAATTTTATCAAACACACAATAGACATCTAAATGTTAAATACAATTACAAATGTTATGCTCAATGTTCTTTGAAAAAGTATTAGTAGGTAATTAATGTATGATAAAAGATAAAGTGACATTTAGGGTTTTGCAGAGATAAGTGGATGTAAATTGATACATAAAATATTTACATATTTATTTTTCCTTATATGATACATTTTTGGATGTTATCTAAGCTTAATTTAATAAATTTTGTCACATTTTGTTGATAAGTTATGATTTGAGAAGAGATTAGATTTTTTGGGTAATGTTGGATTTCAATCCTATTTTAGGTTTTAAGTCATATCTGGAGCTATAAATATTGGATTGGGGCATTCTTTACATGGATCAAAATTTAAGGAACTACAAGTTTCATGTTTCAAGAAAAGCCCAGTTCAGCCTTTAAGGACCTCAAATGTTGGTTAGAAATTGAAATAGCAGTTCTAATTGAATATGACCTTTGCCCACTAATTTGACCATAACTGGAGCTATAGATATTGAATTTGGGAGTTCTTTAATGTCTTTTAAAGCTAAGATTCAGATCCACAACTCTCATGTTGATTGAAAAATGTGAATCGACCGTTTTGATTGTCAAAAGTTAGCTATAATCCATAATACTGGTTGTTGTGAGAATTAAGGTTGACAGCTAATGGTCAAAGTTGGTAGCTAATGATCAAGATTGAAGGTTAGGCAAGTGAAATCCTTGCACACACTTATTTATAAATAGCAAGGAGCAAAAGAAATGGAGATCATCTTAGAGGATAGTGTAGTTCATGCATTTTTAGTTCTTCTTATATTGCCTCCTAAATAGAAGGCTAGGTAGTCCTCCTACTTGGATGGTTTTACCTCCTACATGGATGGATAGTATTTCTATTATTATATATTTGTAATTATATTTTTATGTTTTTATCATGAATGTTATGATGTTTTTATTTTATTTTGAGTTTATTTTTAATTTCATTATGTACTAAATCTTCATTTTCCTAAGGTGATGATGTAGCTTAATAATGACAAATTGAATTCTAATCTATTAAAACTAATTTCAATTTTCTTCTTCTTGATTGAGTTTTAATTATTATTCTTAATGCCTTCAATTGATTGATGATCTTTTGAATGAACTCAATATGCATGTTGAGACCGAAAGGAGATACATGTATGTGGATAATATAATTAAAACCATAAATTGCATATGAAATAGGAATATATTCATATGGTTTGTGTAGTCTTAATGAGTTCCATGAATCTTAATTAATGATTAGTTATTTTAATTCACATAGGAATATAACAAATTAGCAATTGATAGAATTACTTGACCTTGGAAGAGGCTAGTAATTAATTTAGGGAAACTTGATTATCAATTAAGGGGGTTAAAAATTGGATTAGAGTAGATAGATGATTCAATCTGAAATTGTTAAGTAAAGTTTGATCCCTAGGGCTTTTATTAATAATTGCCTTTACTCCAATGACATTAATTTTCATTTCCATTACTCTTTATAAATTTTTATTTAATTACTTCAATTCCTACTTGATCGATTTGGCAAATAGAGTTAAGATTATTAATTTTGGTACTAAGTGAAAGAATCCTTGTGGGAATGATACTTTACTCATCACTTTATTACTTATTTACTATAGTATACACTTGCACTAATTGATAAACCATTTCACATGTAACATAAATGAGGATTGAGCATAGAAGCAAATAAAAAGGAAAGTAAGAGTGATAATTTGGAAAAAATTGCTTTATATATAACTCAAATAAAAGAGAAAGTGAGAGTAATAATATCAAAAGTAAAACATGTCAATTTTTTTAATAATCAATGTCTAAAATTTTTTTCTATATTTACAAAAAAATCATTGTTTTCATAATTTTAGATGTTAATTCTTTTTAATAATCGACATTTAAAGTCTTATAGAAAGAAAGGCATTGATTTTTTAAGAATTGACGTCTAATTTTTTCTCATATTTACAAAAAAATCATCAATCCCAAGACTTTGGATATCGATTTTTTTAATAACCAAATCTAAAATCTTATAGGAAGAAAGATGTGATTTTTTTAAAGAATTGATATATAAAATTTTGCTCATATTTACAAAAATGTTATCAATTCCATGACTCTAAATGTTGATTATTGTAAAAATTGATGTCTAAAGTCTTGTGGGAAAAATATGTCATATTTTAAAAAAAAAATCAACATTTAAGGTTTCTTCAAATTTTAAAAATGTTACTATGGTCCAATATATACATTGGTATTCCTTTTTGACCAATGTGTATTAGGTGACATTGTTTCTACTTTTTGTAGGAGTGAATCCATTAATTTCAAGTCAAATTAATAGTAACATTATGATTCGGATTTTAAAAAAAGTTAAGTATAGAAACTAAGTTATTTAAAGGCTACAATGCATCAAAGTGCTTAATATTAATTTTTTAATCATTATATAAATTGTTGCATATTTGAAATTAAAAAAATGTAGATAGCAACATTTTATTTGAAATATTTTTTAAGTTCAGATGGATCCTTACAAAAATGTTAATATTCGGAGAAAAAATAATTTAATTTATTATATTAAATTCATTACTTTAATTTAAATTAGTTATATAAAATTATGGTTATTTTATAAATATTATTTTAAAGAATGATAAGATATATATGTAAAAGCAATTATTTTTCAAATGTGAATAAAAGTAATATTATTAAGAAATATCTTAATTTATTCTAATATTAAATACAATATCTAAATATTTTATTATTTTAATGGGTGATTAAAGTTAAAATCTTGATTTCATTAGAGTCACTAAATAATTTTCACTTTAAGTACAACAAAAATGGCAACAAAGTCTCTATAAATTCCTTAGGAATGGTTGAAGATAACAGTTGCAACTACAAGTACTTCTATTAACTTCTTCTTAGGCGTGCCGTGACTTAATGTGTGCTTAGGATTATTAATTTGCCACCTCTTATCTAGAACAAAATAAAATTAAAATCTAATTTACTTAAAATTAAAATTGTAAATAATTTTATAAAAAAGTTTTATTTTAAATGAATTAAATTGTTATTTTTTATTATTCTTCCAGATTGTTTGAATGCTTCTTTCTAATGTCCCCTGTCTCGATAAGATATCCACATAAATACAAAACTGAGATGTTTGTCCAGTGAAGCTGACTTATATACCTTGAGTTTTTCTCAACATAGACTTTTCTATGTTGGTCTTTGCTATAAATGTTTTATAAAGCAAATCAGGCGACCAATTCCAAAGTATTTGGTCGAGGTTGGTTAGCTAATTTGTTATTCAATTAAGAGCGTGTCGGTATAATATAAAAACATCAGCTTGTAATAATTTAATACTAAACAATAAAAATGATAAACAACATATATTACAAGAAATCAACACAATGATAAAAAAAAAACCAGCTACTTGATTCTAGTTTAGTTAAGGGGGTAAATTTTTCAAATAAGGTTGTACTTTTGGTTAATTACAATAAAATTATTTCCTTTTCCATTTGTTAAATAAATGCGGCCCTCTTTTTTAAGTGTAAGGCAATGAAAAAAAAAAGCGAAACTACATAAATAAATAGGTACTTTGGGTAATTTCATTGTGATGTAAAACATGAAAATTTTAGATTGGATCGGCTAAATTTTGAACTCCAGATATCAAATGAATTAATGAATCTATTACTTCGTCCAAAAAAAGTTATTATATTTTAAAAATTAATTTCATAGTTGAAATCAAATATGCTACTATTATTATTACTTTCAATATACCCGCAAAAAGCAAGGGTAAAAAAAATGTTAATCAATGTGAATTATTATTAGTTAAGACAACACTCAATATTTTAAGGTAGAAATTGTTGTCCTTCACTGAATGAAAAGCATAATACTGAACCCATTGTTCTTGTTTTATAACTTTCATTTATAAAAACAAAGTGATTTTGACTATTTGGTACATTAAATTTTAAAGATATATTTAAAGAGTAATAATCTTTTTTGAAAAATTAATCACTTGAACCAAATAAATCATGGAAAATTCATGATTAATTCACCAAATTTTTAATCATTTTTTTGAAAATTAATCTTAAGGATCAATCAAATCAATTGGACGACCAGTACATATATTTTTGGGTTGAATTGACCACCCGATTCAATTTTTCAAGCATTACGGTGAGTAGAACGTGTCTAACTTAAAACATCGTTAAAAATAGAAAACAAAGTTTGACAAGGTTTGCACCTAACCGAAACAACGTTTTCTTTAGTAATATGTGTCCAACTTTAGGAAAATTATATAGGTTTTCGGAAATTTTTTTTTCAAAATTAAACTTTTAAATTTTTTATATTTAATAAAATAAATTTTATTAATTTATTTTATTATTTTATATTTAATAACAACATTTAATTTTTATTTAAATTCAAATTGAAAATTTATTTTTGATATATATAACATTACATCCAACTCTGTTATATGTACATATACCATAACCGTAGCTAAATTTTGGCAATGATAAGTATTAATTTCACTTTTCATGTAATAAATTCTCATGAGAAGATCATATTTTAACATAAATTCATGTTACAAATATTAATCTTATGAAAATTTATTACATGAAAAGTTAGACTAATTTAAGAACATTATCCAAGGTACAAGTTCGTGTATGGCTAACTTCCACGTCCATATATGATATAAATAATAACTCTACTTATTTATTTGGAAGGAAAAATTATTCTATTAATTTAATGATAATAAAGTACATATATATAATTTTAATAGAGAAATATTAATTTAAAATATCTAAATTAACTCCACACATTGTCTTATTTCCATAATAAATACACTCATAAACTTAAAAAATTAATAGTAATAATAAATTGACTATAATATTATTTTTTATTTTATTTTCACATATTAATAACATATTCTTTTCATGCAAATAAAAAAAATGAATGTTGTTAATCTTGAGATATAAAAGTCAGTAATTTCCTATAAGTATTATCACAGAAATTATATCATAGTTTGGTCGTCGTATTTGTAAATTTGATAAATTGTATTAGTAATACATCCATGCTTAGTTCTATGTTTTGCAAGTTTTTATATAAACTTATACTATAATTTTTATGAAACATTATAATTTTATCTAATTTCATCTGATTAAAGTTTTCTTTCGAAAAATTCTATTTGTTATGAGAAAAATCTGAACGGGAATTCTTCGAGATGTTCATGCCCACTTGCTTGACACGCTTTAAAAACTTGGCAACTTGAAAAAAATGGAAAATATCCCTTTCAATTTTAAAGTGGTTATATTTTATCCCTTTTTATTTTGAAAACTTAAAAATCACTCTTTTAAACTATACAAAACTTAGATTTAACACTCATCATCAACTTAATTTATCATTTTATCAAATTATATAATTTTTAATATTATTTTTAAACAAGAATTATAATATTATAATATTTTAGATTATCTTGTTAATTTTTCACAAATGATTTATATGTTATATAATTATTATGAATTAAATTAGAAATATAGAGTTTTAATTAAATAATAAAAAATGAGTTAACAAAATTATATATAAAAAATGAAGAAACAAACTAATATACTATAATATTGTAATTGTTATCAAAAAGTTGATAAAAAATCATATAATTTGATAAAGTAATTAATTCAATTGAAGATGAATGTTAAATCTGAATTTTATAAAATTTAAGGGAACAATTTTTAAATTTATAAAATATAAAGAGTAAAATATAACCTATATTTTTTTAATTAGAAATATCTGCCGCGGGTGGGTGGGTGGGAATGGAATCCTTCTAGATGTTTCTGCCCACTAGCCTGGAAATTTGGTTGAAGAAGGTAAGAGAGAAGAAGAGCTCTGTACACACACAGATTGAGATTTGCTCCTTAGTTCAGTACTTAAGACCCGATTTTGAAGAACAAGGCAATAAGGTCCAACATAAATTCTATTTTTATTTCATGTTCTTTGTTGTGCGTGTTGTTTGCAGTTTATGGTAACTTTGTCATTATATGAACTTACTGCAACTGGGAATTTTCTCACCATTTCTCGCAGTACTTTTACAGTTTCGACCTGTTTGGTTCATTATGCCTCCTCCTACAGCTTCAACCGGGGATCTTCCTCAACACAGAGTGGCAGAACCTGAGAGGTCAGTTGGCTCAATCCACAAATTAACAATTCTTTCGATAAAAGTTCGATTTTTTAACTTTTATTTGGTTGGAGAGAAAATAGAAGAAAGAAAAAAATTTAATTTGAATTGGAGGGAAAATATAAAAGAAATTTTTTAAATAACTAGAACACTATAAATACAAACTTACTTTTTCTTTTTTTTTCTTTTTTTTTTCTTCATCCCAACAAGAGTGGAGATTAAATTTTAAGATTTACTGTCATCCTTATTTTCTTCATTCCCAACCAAAAATTAGTGTTTTCATTATATGGCGCGAGGAATTTTTAATTTAAACGAAATTTGTATGATCTTTTTTCATTAATTTCTCTTCTATCGTTTTGCATGACATGAAATTTTTAAATAATTTTCTCATCTTCTTTTTATACCTCATGAACCTCTTCTTATGTCATCAGTCTTCTCTAAAGTTAGAAATTCAGGTACGAATTTGTGCTCCGAATTAGATATATTTGGAAAATGATATATCCAACGACTGAATTTGTTTCGGAACACATTCTCGGCTCTTTATTCCGGGACCTATAGCAGCACTGTTAGTTTAAAGATAAACGGGAGAAACAAGTCAATTTAGAAATCTAAAAGTAAAGTAGGGAGAAATAGAATTTTGTTTTGATAAAATTTTTAAAGGAAATAACAGGAATGCTATTTCCATTTCTTTAACGCAACTAATATAAACAAAATTTAAATTCCTCCAGCGACGACCTATAATTTAGATTGGCGACCGTAATTGAGATGGATAAATACCGATAACTGTAAACGGATGCTAATTTTATATGGTTAGCACTTAGTAATATTTCGTGTTTGCTTGTAGGAAGCGAATTCTTGATCCGGAGGGGCCACTCCTTCGCATATCGAAGATCGCGTGTTATGTATCTCCGTTTGTGGGCCTCCTACTCTTCTATGTCCCGCAGATAGACGACGATGACAAATGCCTTGATTACGATCACAATCTGGCGATTGCGCTTTTCGTTACTCGTTTGGTCCTCGGCGTTCTTTCTCTTCCTTTAGTAATATTCCATTCCGTAAGATGTATAGAGGATAATGTGACCTCAAAGTCTTTCTTTTGGAATGTATTCTGGGTTTCCACCGTCTTCATGATTCAGCTGCCTCTGCCACGGGTACAAAGAAGAAAGAAAACTAATAATGAAACTTTACGTCTCTACCACTAATTGAGAACAATTAAAAATATAGTCGAAAGTTAAGACATCACTATCTTTAACGCAAATTCTATTATTATCTACTTTCAACCTTCACCTATTTTATGTAAAAGTTGGAGTCTTGACCATATTCATTTATAACTAAATCCACTAAAATCTGAAATACGCAAATATCACCTATTTTAGTCGAAAGTCACGCGTAATAAGTTGATGCAGTGTTGAGTAATGAGTATTAATCAATTTGTGTATATATTCTCTGTATCATTTATGCAGTACCACTTTTTTGGAGGTTTTGCGATCGACAGGACACCGACAGCTTTCCTGGTCTCAGGATGCATGCTGTGTATTGTGCCATGGATGGTAGAAGTGATTCTGGGAGGGAGATCTTTTTTAACACGGATGCGGGGCGCAATGTATTATGTTTACAACTGCGCGCTATTAATTAATGTAAGCTGATCTCATACTTGTATTAGTTGACCCACAATATTATTTTAAATACCATACATACTACATTCTACATTTCATAATAGTACTTATAATAAATGAGGCATCTCTGTCTCGTGACAGTTTGTTGGAGCCTCGTGGTACTTCTGCTCAATTAACTCCGAGCTTCATTGTTGGGCCAAAGAATTGACGATCCATCGGCGTCGTCTCTTAGATGACGTAAGATGTGGAAACCTTAATCAAACACAGGTTTCACAACTCAGCAGGTCTTGTTCTTTCGCTGGCCCAAGTGGAACCTTAGACTACGGAATATACACCGCTGCTCTAAAATTAGGTATCGTAAAATCATCAACAAAATTTTTTGCAAAGTGGTCCTACTGCTTTTTCTGGGCTTTGCGGAACCTAAGGTCAGTATTTTTGTTTTTAATTTCGAACCGCATTAATTATTTCTCACACTATTTAGATTAAAATGTTTGTATATTTTTATAACGAAAATATAATTTAAAATTTCAAATTCTGCTATAATTGCATTGTAAGAGAATCTGTGAAGAAAGTTATGTTTGGGTAGTACTTTTCCTTTACTCTGCATTTCAATTACCTAAGATGCATGCCCAATTATCGTATCTCCCTAACAGAAATCCTGCAACATTTGCTTGCCACTTTTTTCTAATATGTTGACCTTTCCATTAAATCAATGCAAAACTCCTCAAATAAATAATAGAATTCAAAAGTTCACAAGTCACAATGGAATGTTGTCAAAGCATCCACACATATTGATTCGCAAGATCACCCATACATGAAGCCTTTCGGCATAACAGGCTGAAAGAGACAAATTGAATTGGAAGAGAAGTACTCCGTTCACTTAGTTTATACTTCATTCCATAATTTTGAGTGTGTAGGGGATAGTTACAAACTAACATACTCAAATTCGTAGCTCAGTATCTAGATGCCCTACCAGCCCTTCCGACACTCCACCACTTTAAAGAATATTTTGAACAAAAGCCCTCCCACTAGTAATAAACATACTTTATCCAAGTTGTTTAAGCCTTTTTCTCAATATTCTAAGTGTCTAATTAGCACTAAAACAAATCAACATGAAAATAAAAATGTGAGGATCATAAATATAAGCCTTTTGAACTCCTTCAAATTCTCAAAGCATGTTAAAATTATTAAAATATCCCAAAATTGAAAAAAAATAATATATGAGTTAGATTGATCCCAAATTTCAGTCATAAAACCATTATAACATGCTTAATTTTTCTACCAAGTCTCATTTCAAACTAAGTACATTTGCCTATCGAATTATCACAGCTATCAGCTTGTGACACCGATGGACGCAAGGTTCAAAGTCTCTTATTTTAATCAATCATTAAAAGAAGTATTGAAAGGCTTCAATTAAGGATAGCAAAAGGTAAGACTGGTTTGGGTATAAATCAATCCATGCAAATTTTTAATTTGTGTGGATCTATTTGCATAAGTTCATAATTAAAATATGTTAATTTTTGAATAATTTGGTGCTATCAAGCTTGTGAATCAAATCAAACCAATCCATAGAAAACTACTTTGACAATTAAGAAATAAAATTATGTTCTAATTAACTATTACTTGAATAATATGCATTCACATTTAATTGTAACAATCATTCACTTAATTGTAATAAATTTATGAAATGTTTAAGAGTTAGAATGAGAAGGAAAGAGAATATGGAGGAAATAGGATAGTTAAATCATGATTTTATTCCCTCTCATATTTAAATATTTTGAAAATATTCTAAGTGGGAGGAGTACAAAATAGTTAGTAGCGAAAATTTTTGAAAATTTTAAAAAGTCAGTCATAATTCATAAACTTCCAATTCCTTCCCCCCTTCAATAAAAACTAAAAAAAAAAAAAGAGAGAGATATAATATAATCTTCCATTTTCTCTCATTCCCTTCCCTTCCATTGTATTCTATCCAAACAAAGCATTAAATATTGGCATTTCGTGGCTTGTATTTCCTTTGTGTTTGCAGTTCTATTGGCCATTTGGAGACAACTACTGATCCTATGGAGATAGCATTTGCTACGGCGATCTCCATCCTCGGTATGCTTTCGTTCACAATGGTTCTTGGAGGCTTACAGGTAATTAGCTGAAGGAGATGATATGCAATACATGGAGGACTTCTGTTCATATGTGGCGTATATGATAACATGATAAATCACATGGTGCCATTTTATTATATTATACAAAAACAAATGACAAAGAGTATATATAGAGAGAGAGGCAACCAGACACAATTTGATTTGATAGATCACATTATTTTATTTACATACGTAAATCTTATTGTTTTTGGAAAAATAGGTAAGCTTGAATGTAAAAAATCTCAATGTTTGGTATAATGTATAAAATAAAATTTTCTATTTTTTGTGTTCTTAGAGTTGTAAGATTTTTATAGATATCCTATCTGTCATGAGACTGGGAATGTTCTGATCAAGCAAACAGACTAGAGTAGCAATCCATATCTTCATTAGTATCATCACCCATCCACCACCATGCATTTTCTGCCACTACAACTGTGAGTGAGAAAATGGGCAATAACCCGTGCCCCACCCAGCCCGTTGAACACTCAAAATTGAATGGGCTGGTTTTTTATAATTGCAAATTTTTTAAGTGCATGACTCAAATATGTTAGCCTGTTTTGACTCTTGGTCTATGTGAGTTAACCTAAAGGGTCTATATATAATATACTTGAAGCCAAACTATGTTAGTATGCAAGTTAATTAGACCAAGCTTTCCCTTGTATCTACCTTCAATTTGTTCAAGCGCGTGCATGCTCCGAGGGAGACAAATTGTTGAGCTCAGTAAAAAATGAAACTGCGCCTTATTTTACAGGAAAAGCAAACTGCCTATGTATTGATTTAATTTGTACATTACTTTATATTCTATACTTTGTCAGAGTTGGTACCAATATAATGGTAAAAAAGGGGAAGAGAAGCAGATGAAAGAGTACGATACAGAGGCGTGGATGTCAAGTCAAAACATTCCTGAGGAGTTAAGGAAAAGAATTAGACGACACGAAGATTGCAAATGGCAAAGTACTAGGTTTGTCGATGAGGAAACTCAAATCCACAGCCTCCCGAAAGGTATTATAAGGGAACTAAAGCATCTTCACTGCTCGGCTTTACTTAAAAAAGTGGGTATTTTTCATCTCTACATCTAATATGTTAGTACTTGACCTACAATTGGATATGGAGAATTAATTGAGATTATCTCCAATGATATATGTTGAATTCATTGCTTCAGGTGCCACAGTTTGAAGCACTGGATTCATATTTGTTGGATATTCTGTGTGAAAGACTGAAATCCGTCCTTTATATAAAGGGAACCTGTATTTATCGTGAGGGCAAACCAATTGAGGAAATGATCTTCATCAAGCGAGGAAATCTTGAAATAAAGGCATTATATGGTCGAACACCCGATGCCTATACACCTTCTAAGCTCAAGGATGGTGATTTCTGTGGAGAAGAGCTTGCAAAATGGGCCTTAAACCCCAATTATTCATCTAAGTTTCCTCCCATTTCAATTAAAACAGTTGAAGCCATATCAGATGTTGAAGCATATGCTCTCCTGTCTGATGATCTCAAATTTATTGCTTCCCAGCTTGACGCCATGAAGCTTGACCAAATTTCCAGGTGCAGCTACTATATGCATAGCAATATCAATTACTGCAATCTTATTTTCATAATCGCCGCATTTATTTACAACTGAGATTTCTGCAATGCTGATTTAATAACCACTTAGACACAACTTAAAAACTTTCTGTCTAATTTTCAAAATGGTTTCGTTTATACTTCCAGGCGCCACCACGAGATTTGCAGATCAATAGTTGCCCGTAGAATACAGCGCTACTGGAGAAGAAAGATAGAGCACTCTTTATTGACAGCGGAAGCCAGTTCACAATGTCCACCGGTTGCGGCAGTTGAGACGCCGAGCCCTGCAGGTAGTACCAGTCATGCATCAAGAGCTGCTACCATTGAATTAGCATCCGTTTGGGAAAAAGGAGAATCTAGTAATAGCTCTGCCACATGAACCTGATCAAACTGACATTTATATCTCAAAGAAACTACGAGACATAATTTTATGTAATTACTATGTAGTATTCTTGTTGGTATTTGGCTGTTTGACATGCGTACTTGATATACTGTTCACAGCTATCTTGTTCCGTTGATCTTTTTGTCGTCTTCAAGGGAAAATGGTTGTAGGTTTAGATTTTATTTTTTGAAATTATAATTAGATAAATATATTATATCAGTCACCTTAATTTTGAATTAAAATATTTAAAATTATGATTAAATATTATTTTAAAATTAAATTAAATTTTGATATTTTGCTATAAAATTTTTAAATTCTTGTTCAAGTGAGAGAGTTGGAGCCATCCATTAGGTTACAAAATTCATTCGTCTTATCATAGTTTAAAGTTGAAATAGTTTGAGATAATAATTTTTTTAATTCCAATTGATTGTTATATTGTTAAGCACATAGCTTCAAGAGCCCAACCCAAAATCAAAAGGTCTAGCTTGAAAATATCCGAGTTTGCTGGCGGTATTGGCCATAGGAATAAGGTTTTAAATTTTTGGGCTTTTTGGTAACGCTTGAATAAATTAGGGTTGAACCATGTTCAAATTTTCTAAATAAGTTGAGATTGGACTGAGAATTTTATTAGACATTTCACTCATGATCTAACTTAAATTTTAAGGTAAAATACACAATATCCTCTGAACTATGCTTCCAAATTAATTCATTCCTCTTAATTTTAAAGCTTGATATTTAAACCTTTTGTTGTTTTAACTTAATGATAAGTAAAATGTTTAGTCATAACAAAACCCTAAAAAAATGGTATAAGAGTTGAAGCGGTCAAAATATTAAACTACACATAAAACGTTCTGAAATTGAACTTAAAATGTGAAGGAAGATAAAATTTTCAAATAATACCATATGCTACTTGCATTAAATGTTATCAGTAAAATCCTTAAAATTTTAATTACCCCTTGCTTGCCCCAACTTTTATTACTAACACAATTTTTAATTAAAAGTTGCGGTTTATTTTGTGTACAGGTGGTAAATTGAATTAGGAAATCTTGGTAAGTAACTTCCACCTGCAGAATGTGTAATTCTTCTACTAAGAAAGTAAATTTAATATAACTCACCTTTTTGCTGTTGCTGCTTTTCTTTTGTTTCATATCAAAGTAAATTTATGATAGTTAGTCTTGAGTTGTAGAACTAGAGAAGACCATCCCAAATAATTTTTGCCACTAGATAATAAAAAATGCATGTTTTTGAGTTTCAATTTTACATTCTTGAATAGCAAGATGCAGAAAAAAGATTCGCCTTCTGAGAGCAATTTTTGCAGGGAAAACAGGACAAGACGATGTTCATAGGGGTAGACTTTAAGTACTTGATTGATACATCCTCACTACTGAGTACTGACCGTCGATAGTAGCAACGCAAATAAAATATGTGTGTAACTATGTTATCATTTAAAATTTTCGCATCAATTTCCAGTACGTCATTTAGCGATTTAATTACATCTATCATCGAGGCTAAAAAAAAAAAATCTATCAATAACAAATTATGTATCAATTTCACTAACAAAGGTTGGGTTTCTAGGTTAATTGCCACTTGCACTGACTAAAAATTACTGCAAGAACACATATTCTACCTAAAGAGCATGGACTTCTCAATTTTCAATAGAAAAAATTGAGGGTTAAAATTTAGAAGAGAAATAGATATAAAATTCTTCTTTTATTGACATGGCGAATTTCAATTAAAAAAATTATCAGTCTAAAGATAAAAAATTACGTCTATCATCTTTTCAAGATCAAAAGAAATTGAAAGTAAGGTTAAGGAAATTACTACTTAAAATATTATAATATAGATAACATTATATGCCACTCTCTTGACTTATAACTATACATTTGTTAACCAACAATAACCTTAAGGTATTGATTAAGAAACATTTACTTGTATTAGGTTTGTTTATTAGAAATATTTTTCGTAGAATGTAATTATAATATAATGAAAAGGCTGGAAATGTACTATTATTCAATATTATATGTCAATAATGTAGTAAATGTTGTATTTAAAAATTAAATAATTAATTTTATTCGAAATATTATATGGATTAGCATTAATTAATTATTGAAATATTTATTTAAGTAATTAGATTTGTATTTTAACATTAAGCATAGAACAGATTAGGCCCTAGTTTAATGTGTATGATTCATGATAGGTTGGATCATGCATAAACCCATATGAGTAGAGGTCCCAACTTATAGCCCTTTAGTGGTCAGTAATTTCCTATCACAAGTCTGACTTTAAATAGAGAGATTAAGGTTATTATTTTGATATTAAAAAATAAGGATTCCCATATTCTTCTAAAATTTTCTCTCCCTTTTCTCTCTATCTAAATAATGTAAGGGGCGAAGTAAGTTGTAATTCTACTCATCATCATCATTCAGATCATTCATGATCTCATCAAATTATACTCCACGTACGTTCATAATTTGTTATGATTAATTTCATATTTTTGAGATTTTAATTCATACTTCCAACAATTGGTATCAGAGGCAGGTTGACAGTATGAATTATATGATTATGAGCAATTTAAATTATCTTAGCAAATTCTAAAATTCCTAATTTTTGTTTTATTTTCGGACTTGAAGTTGCACAAATTAGGGATTTTTAATTTTGGAATAATTTGGATTAGTTTTTCTATTGAATCATGAGTTTTGCTCTTACAAATATGCAGAATATGATATTGTTATTTGATAGCAATTTTATTGCATAATTATTGCAAATCGAAGGCATGAAAAAATTTTAAATTTAAAAAATTTACAGGTTTTTGTTTGCACAATTTTAAATCTTGATGTAATATACATTGAGAATATTATTCTATGGTTTAATTGTGTTAAATTTTGTGATTATTGTGCACCAATTTGAATTTTTCTAGATAATTTTAAAACTATAGATCGCACAATTTTGAATCCTTTTCTTTTGATAAATACATAAATCTATATTAGAAATAGGCTAGAAATTTTTTTATAGCATTAAAAGAGGCCAAAATAAATTTTTTGGAGCTTAAAAATGCATTTATGGTGGAAAACCAGTAACAAAATCTGAAACTGCGCAAAAGAGGAGGACAAAGGGATGCTACAGCCTAGACATGTGGATTACACACGCTAGCCACGCACGTGAACAACACGCGCACGCATGAAAGGGAATTTCTGTAAAGTGCGTGAAAAACACGTGCCATAATGCGTGAAGACAAGCATGTAGCGCATGAACTACACGCGCCTGCATCCTTTGACCAATCAACTAATGATGCGTTGACCATGCGCATATATGGTGCGTGTATATCACGCGCCACTAAACTGCTCCTATGTTTCTGATTTAATCCCACGCGCGGCCATAGCGCGTGTATCTCACGTGCTGGACTTTTGGGTTCCAGATTTGGATGTTTTGTGTGAAATTTTATTTTCTACCTTTATATATTTTTCTAGAATTTTTTGATGCCAATAAATATTTATTTTGAATTTATGAAAGCTTATATTGTATAAAAACACAATTTATTTATGGAAATTTTTCCTAAAAAAATTCATGGACATTATTTACAATTTTTTTGGGCTTGGTGTGCTGTCACTCTCTCTGATTATGAACATAACTATATTAAATAATTTTGAGCCTTTAATTATGTTATTTTTATGCATATAAAGACACCTAAAGCCATTTACTTCATACCAATGATAAATTAGGGATATAATAAGGTCATTTTCCATAAAATACCGTCCTTCTCAGATTTTTAGGAGTATATTGCATTAATGATGGATACATTCTATCAGTGCAACATTATTAATGTAATTTTAGGGTTTAAACTCCTTAGAATAGGCATGCAGTAATTATAATGTTTCAATATTTCTTGTACCCTATCGGTATGGCTATATTGATTACATTTTTGTGTAAACTCTTGTACAAGCTAAATCTTATATTACATGAAATTTTGATACCACCTTGTTAAAATAGTTGTTTGACTAATTTATTTAATTGGGAATCTTGTATTATAATTATGTTGTGCACGCATAATTAATAATTTCCCAATCCTGTTGCATCAGTCTCAGTTTTTCATCAACTATCTGTGGTGAGGACTCTTAATGGAATAAACTATAATAAATGGAGAGAGTCTTTGAACATGTACCTAACAATATCTAATTAGAATTTAGCTTTTAGAGAACTGAAGCCGGCTAATTTATTACCTGAGTCTAGTACTATAGATAAGACCTATTACAAACAATGGTATAAGTCAAATTGGATCTATTTAGTAGTAATTAAGTTCACTATTAAAAAAGGAATTAGAGAGAATATCCTATATAAGGACACTGTTGTAGAGTACATGAAAGTTGTTGAAGAGAAATTCAATACTACCCATCCAACTTTAGTGTGTTTTAAGTCCAATAATCTGGAAATATCTTCTAGATTTTGGTGTTGGATTCTGGTGAAACTGTTCATGTTACAAATTCTTTAAAGGGGCTTAAGAACTAGTGGACCCCAAATAAGAGAGAGAAAAATGTCTTAGGAGTAGTAGGTAGTAAGGTTGAGGTTCAATGCATAGGATTAATTTCTTTATGTGTGTCCTCTAGACATATTTTGGATCTAAATAATGTTGTTTATGTGCCTTATACTAGAAGGAATTTGATTTCTAATTCTGTTTTGGATAATTGTGGTTATTCCCTTTGCTAAGGAAGTGGAAAGATTGAGATTCATAGTGATTTTGCTATTGTTAGTAATGTCACCTTACAAAATGATCCATATCATTTGAATTTAAAAGATTATCCTATTGTATCTTCTGATATTCCCATCAATGCTATAGTTAGGCATAAACAAACTAGAATGAGTTAGAATTCTTTCATTTTATGGGATCAATTTTAGGCCATTTAAAAAAAAAAGAGATTAGAAAGATTGGTAAAACAAAGGTGTGTTGTTAAACCTAGATTTCTCATATTTTAAAAATTTTAAATGTAAGGTTATAAAGTAGAGATGAGACCATATAATCCCTAGTTGAAGAAATTAGACTCTAGAACAATCAGTGTGTTCTTCATTAAGTACTAAATTGGATCAAAAGGTTATAAATTTTATTATCCCACTTATAGTACCAAGATAATCAAGTTTGACCGGACATTTTATTTTGAGGATGACTTGGATAGTGGGAGTTCGATGCTTAGGACTATCAATTTATATGACAAGGCCACCATTTTACTTATACCTATTTTGATTCCCTCACCACTAGATGAGATAATGTTAATAGTCTAGTTCAAATAAATAAAGATCCTCATGTTAAAGAACTAAGATCAGCTAGCCATTGAGTTTGGACGATCTCTAAGGGTTTAGAGACTTGCAATACCAAATGACTATATTGTGTACTTACAGGAATTTTAAAGAAATTTGATGGGATAATTTTGTCATCTTAGTGCTTTATGACATTTTGCTGGCTAGCAACTAGATCATTTTCTATATGATTCAAAACGCATGTTGTCATATCATTTTGATCTTTGGCAAAACATCTTTTATTTTGGAATTCAAATCCATCATGATAGAACTTATAGTATTTTAAGTTTGTACTAAGCCAGTTTGATTGAACAGATGCTTGAAAGATTTAAAATGGATACCTGTGTGTCTAGTCCAACTCCTACTTAGAAAGATGATTCATTGTCTTAATTATATTGCCCTCAAGTTGATATTGATAGGGCTGAAATGGACAAGATTCTTCACGCTTCCACTATTGATAATCTTATGTATGCACAGGTATGCATTCATTTAGATATAACCTTTGTATTAGTGTGCTTGGAAGATATTCGAGTGACTCTAGGATGGATCATTAAAAAGTTTCCAAGAAGGTCATGAAGTACCCACAAAGTACTAAGAATCATATATTGACTTGTAGACAATATAATATTTTTTGAGAGTATTGGCTATTTAGATTCTGATTATGTCTTGAACATAGATGATCATAAGTCAACATCTAGATACATCTTCATGATGTTTGGAGGAGCTATTTCATGGAAAAGTATTAAAACAAACACTCATAGCTACCTCAATAATGGAAGCAGAGTTTATCGCATATTATGAGGCCACTTGTCAGGCTGTATGGTTAAGGAAGTTGATATCTGGCATGTAATTGGTTAAGTTTATATCATGATCTCTACAAATTTTTTTTGCGATAATTCTTCTGCTATGTGCTTCTCTTAAAACAAAAGGAATTCTAGTCATATTGAACATTTTTTATGTTAAACTCCTATTTGTTAGAGAGAAAATATTGCTAAATCTCGGACTAACATTAAACACAGCCCTAGTGGAGACATGCAAGGATCCGTTGACTTAAGGTTTACCTATAAGAGTATTTAAAATTAAGTAACTCATATGGGTCTTGTTAAATTTTTTTTTATGAAGCCTCAGTTTAGTGGGAGTCTGAGATATGCTTATTTTATTTTGTTGATGTTTGTGACCAGTAATTGCTCATTTTGAAACATTGGTGATATATTTTATACATATATAAATCATTTGCTTCCCTATCAGATTCAATGATTTTAAGTTATTTCTCTTCTGAGCTGTAGTCAAAAGACTAAACTTTATTCTATTCCTTTCAGATGATGAGATATTATATCACTTATCTCTCTATCGGATTTAGTGATTCTATGTGGTCTCATTCTTTAAATTAAGTTTATAACTTAATGTATAACTAACTACTTAATTAGTGATGTTTCAATTATTCATATAATTAATTATCGCTATCCAAGTGGGAGATTGTTGTATTTAAAAATTAAATAATTAATTTTATGTGAAATATTATATGGATCAGCATTAATTAATTATTAAAATATTTATTTAAATAATTAGTTATGTATTTTAGTATTAAGCATAGAATAGATCGGGCCCTAATTTAATATTTATGATTCATGATAGGTTGGATCATGCATAAGCTCGTATGAGTAGAGGTCCCAACTTACAGCCCTTTAGTGGTCAGTAGTTTCCTATCACAAGTCTGACCTTAAATAGAGAGATTAAGGTTATTATTTTGATATTGAAAAATAATGATTCCCACATTCTTCTAAAATTTTCTCTCCCTTTTTTCTCTATCTGAATAACGTAAAGGGTAAAGTAAGTTGTAATTCTACTCATCATCATCATTCAAATCAGTTATGATCTTATCAAATTATACTCCAAGTACGCTCATAATTTGTTATGATTAATTTCATATTTTTGAGATTTTAATTCATACTTCCAATAGTAAAAAATAACATCTTTCATTTTAAAGAAGAATTGTTTTTCACCATTATCATATCACTAGATATTATAAATTTTTAATTAATATACACAGATAGTATATTCATTAATTTATCTAAATAAATAAGATTCTTCAATACAAAATATTTTTTAATAAAACAAAACCATCTTTAGAAACATAAATCTTTTAGCAGTTTATATATTTTGATTTAGTCTTTTCTTAAACTTTTAAGAGATTGAAAATATATTAAATAAAAAATAATTTTTTTAAAAAAATACATATACTCAACACAATTAAAAAAATCTTGAAAACACTAGTTAATAGGGACTCAAACTATGATAATCACTGACAATTTATCCACATCTTTGAAAGCGACGATTGTACACAACTATTGTTATACACCATTAAATTTAACAAGTTAAATAAATAAATTTATATAATACTATACCTATTGAATAAAACTTAATAATTTAAATTTATTAATCCATTGTAAAGTATTCGCTCTTAATTTTCATTGATTTTATAACCAAAATATGGCCAGAAAAGTCGTCATAGCTAGTCAGGCATTGAGGTGTTTGAGGACCCCACCCCAGTATAAAGCCTCTGGAATAATTAAGGGCAAAGAGAAAGAGAGCGATAGCAACCGAAGTCATTGCCGTAAACAAAAGCAGGAAAGAAAACAAACCGGAAAGTGAGACGACGCATTTTGGCAATAAACAAGCAGTTGTGGAATTGATGCGTTATCGTAAAAAAGGGATAAATAAAATAAAATAAGGAGAAATAATGTTTCTACAGTAGCATTAGCTGCTTCCACGGAATATTGTTCCAAAAAACAAAATTACCATTTTGTAATTAAATTCAATAAATACAAAAGATTTGAAATTTAATTTTATATTTCACTTTCAGTGTATATAACATTTTATTCAAATATATAACTATAAAAATGAATAATTTATTTTCTAAGATTGATCCTATGCTATTTTGCATAACTTTCATTTAAAGTTTCACAAATAAGAGTATTTAAGTTTTTAGTATTTAATAATTTTATTTTAAGTCAAATAGAAATCACTTAAATGTAAATCAATACTTTTATATTCTTTTATTTAAATATTATTTTTATCTTTAATTATGTATGTTTTAGTTTACAGTAAAACTTCTTTTCATTTTTGTAAATTTTTTTAAAAATTCTTTCTTGGAAACATATTTTATTAATTTTATTTTTGTAAAATATTAATTTGATTAATTTCATCTTTGGAGGAATAAAAGGGGGTCCATGAGGACAAAAAGGTAAGTTTACTCAGTTAAATTAAAGAATTAAAATTAAAATGCAATGAAGAAAAACAATTAAAAAAAGAAAAAATGCAAAATACCAACTTCAACTTTAAGGTAATTAGATTTTATCCCTTTCTACTTTGAAAAATTGGAATTACCCTTTAAACTATACAAAATTTGGATTTATCATCCATTATTAATTTAATTTATCATTTTATCAAATTATATAATTTTTTATTAATATTTTAAACAACAATCATAATATTATAGTATTTTAGTTCATCTTATCATTTTTTACAAATAATTTATATATTATATAATTAATAGGAATTAAATTAGATATATAGGGTTTTAATTAAATAATAAAAATGGGTTGCAAAATTATATATAAAAAATGGTGAAATAAACAAATATATTATAATAATATGATTATTGTAAAAAAGTTCATAAAAATATATAATTTAATAAAATGATTAATTAAGTTAACAAATGGGTGTTGAATTTAAATTTAATGAATTTTAAAGGGGTGGTTTCCAAATTTTCAAAATAGAAAGGGTAAATTCCAAATGCCTCAAACTTGAAGGGGGCATTTGGCATTTTTCCCTCAAAAAGATAACAGAATCACTAATTTTTTTGGTAATTAATAGAAGCACTAATTTTAAAAAGAAAAAGTATTGACAACAGTAAGATATTAAATTGGAAGAAATTGACAATTCAGCAAAAGAATAATTAAAATATTTAATTATAAGCCTATTATTACACAACCTATTAATGGCTTATAACTCCTTTAACGACCTAAGCCACATTGTTTCCCTTTTGACAGAACTTCCGTGAAAGCGTTGAAATGGCGCCGTCAAAAAATCATTGCCCGCGCTAGCCGTGCCAGTGGCGACGGAGTTCCGTAACTCGTTGAGAATCTAAAGTTAATGTGCCCGTTTGGTTACAGTTTTTCAATAATATTTTCGGTTTTTTAAAACAAAAAGAACAAAGATTGGCAATTTTTTTAATTTTGTTTTTAAAAATAGTCACTCAAATTATTATTTTAAAAACTAAAATATGAAAACAAATTTTACCTATTTTCTCATTTCATTTTTGTTCTCCTTTTATCGGTGACAATTTTATAAATAAATAAAAAATAAATCATTGTATTTCCCATTTGCCTAGCTTCTAATCTGCCATCTTGCTGTTCTCTTCAGTGTTGGTCCTAACTCCCATGTTCCTTAGAGTGCTGTCTCCCCATCGCATTTTCTTGCTCGGTGCTGCCACAGCGATGCGGCTAAATCACTGGCCGAACCAGTGGCATTGATTGGGGGGGGGGGGGGGGGAAAGGCTACTAAAGCCAGTAAAAGAGAAGAAAGAAATAAAATTTAAAATAATTTATCAAACAAAATTTTTAAGCTAGTTGTTTTCGAGATTTATTCTTAAAACAGTTTTAAAAAATTGTTTTATAAAACAATAAAACAAAAACAGAAACAAACAATTAGTATAAAATGAAATTAAGGTTCTGTTTATTTCGTCGGAAAGCATTTCCGCAAAATATAGTTATAAAAAATGATAATATGAAAGAAATTATTTTACTTATTTAATGTTAAATATAAAGAATTTATGGAAAGCAACTTCCCTTATTTTAAAAAAAGAATTTTCTTTCCTCTTTTTCCAAACTTTTAGGTATCAATTTTTTTAGTCATCAATGAAAATAGTATATCATCCTTTCATTAATTTATATACAAATGATATTTTCTTACAAAAAATACTTTCCAATGAAACAAACGGAACCCAAATATAATTCTAATCCCTAAAGTATGAATTATTTAATTTTGGTTTCTTTATACAAAATAATTTAGTTTAATCATCCTAAATACTTAATTGCAATATTTTTGGTCCCATCATTTCAACTCTATCTAAAATTGCTAATGTGGAATTATTTTAATTCTTAAATATTTTATAATTTTTTTAATCTTCTTTTCCTTTTTCATTCTAAAATTGATTCCCTCCAATAGTCCATCAAACCCTATCTGTTCATTCTTCCATCCAAATCCGCCAAACTCCAAATTTATTAACCCCACCTTTGAACCATCATTCTTTCTCCCTCGCCATATGAGACAAATAGAAATATAACTTAGGAGTCATTTGATTCATGTGAGAAATAAGTTCCTACAGGAAGTTAAATTTTCTAAGAAGTTACATTCTATGTGAATTTTCCAGGAAGTTCTTAATATTATTTAGTTGGCATGAAGGAGGTTATATTTCTCATGAAATAGAAGTTACCTAGGGAAAGTAAGTAAATGATTTCCCACATTCTGTGAGAAATATAATTTCCTAGGAAGTGATTTCCCATGTTTTGTGGGCAATCAAATAACTCACAGTTTTCTATTTTTTAGGAAATACAACTTTTCACATTTTTGTTGCAAATCAAATGATCCCTCATTCAATGAGCATTTTTGAAAATCCATCAAAATTTTAAAATTTCAAGTAATGGGAAATTGATGATAGCCACTACTAAACCATCATTTTTTCTTTTGGATCTGTTTTTAAAAAATTGAGCTAAATGATAAACAAAACCCAAAAACAAGTAGAGCAAAAGGAAAAATATATCACAGGAGCAAAAGGCATAGGAGAAAAGAAGAAAAGGGAATCCTTTGCTTCTAAGGGATAAGAAGCTTTGTTTCTATGGAGTAGGGAAAAATCATTGTAATACTTGTAACAAAAATCTTCTAATTATGATTCAAATTGAACATTTTGTAATAAGGGAGTATTATTATAATAATACCCAGAGATAACAATTAACACTGATATTTTAATTAAAAAAATAATTAGATTTTTTATAAAAATTAATATATAATAAAATTATTAATTTCATTTTTGAAATTTTATAATATTGATAATATAGTTCTTAAATTATATAAAATAATCAAATTTATTTCCAAATAATAATTTATACAAATAATTTCATTTCTCCATGTCCATATTCAAGAATGAAATTATGTATATAGATTTGTATGAAATAATGAAATTGACAGACTATTATTTAATAATGAAATCAACAATTTAATATAATTTAGGGATGATTTTATCAATAACTTATAATTTTGAGAGATAAGATTAATAATTTTATGTTGATTATAAACAAATATAGATATTATAATCATATAAATTTATGATCATTATCATTAAGAACAACCACTTTTATCCGATATTATTTATTTGCATAAATTAACTTTAAATATTTTTATATTATAAAAATATAAAAATTGGAATTTAATTTATTATGTTGTTATGCAATTATATATTTAATTTTTTAAATAATAATTTCCAAATATACACATTATTTTCTGCAAAATAAAAATAAGCAAGACAATTGAGTTTTATCACTAAGTATAACACTCTTGATAAGATATTTATCATTTGAATTCATTGTTTAATGAAAAATATTTAACCCAAGAAGAGATTTAACAAGTAGTACATGGGAATTTAATAACTAGAAACTCTCACATGTTCAAACTTATTTTATTTCTTATCTATTATTATAAATCATATTTGAAGAAGAAATTAATTTAAAGAAAAGCTCCTTCCAATATATGTAGAAAGATAATATATAATATAAATATATATTTTTCAATAATTCTTATTTTTATAAAAATTTATATATGATTAAATATAACTATAATTATAATTTTCCAAAGTCATATTTAATAAAAAATTAATCTTGAAAAAATGGTTATTATAAAAGCCTAATTGAGAAATCATATTCAAATTCAATACAAATTTTCAAATATTTCTCTTATGTTCACAAAATTGAATATTTGAAAATTTTGATTATGGACTTGCTCTTAACTTATTGAATAATTATATAATATAATTAAATATGTCTTACATTTATATTCAAATATAAGACTATTATACTTAAGTTTAAATTTAATTCATTATTAATGTAAAATATTTTACACTATTAGTAAATGAAAAAAAGAAACATCATTAAAAATTAATAATAATTAAAATTTTTTAACAATATTGAAAAAGTTTTAACATTTTTTTGTTAATATAACAATATATGAGTAAGTGGTAGTGTAAAGCCATTATACACTAGTGAATTAAATTTAAATCCATGGTAGATATAGCATATTGTATAATAACAACTTGAAAAAGAAGTTGCAACTGTGAATATAAGTATTTAATCACTTATTTTATTTTCAAGAGCAAACATTTTAGTGTAATAAAATTTAAAAATGAAGTAAAAATATATATTAGTTATCAAATATAAAGAGTAAAGTTTATGTCAAAAGTTGCGTTTTGAAACTTTTATTAGAAGCCTTGCACGGAACTTTGAAGATTATCATAGAAGCATTGTTTGAAAACTTCACTTAGAAAGTTAGCACGTGAATTTTGAAAAAATAATATCAAATTTTAAATTTGATATTTTAAAAATAACTATAAAATAAAAAAAATATTTTTTATTTATTTAGAACACTTTCATTGAAAGATTGAGTTTAATATATTAATATTTATAAAACTTGATAGATTTCAAATTGATTATAAAAAAATTGATATGTAATATAATACTTGAAAAATAATATCAATAAGATATTTACAATATTTGAATAAATAAGTTTGATTTTACTTTTCAAATACTTCTAATAAAAATAGAAGAAGAAATTAATTAATTCAATTATACTCTTTTTATTAAAGTTCAAATTTATTTAAAATATTTTAAAATAAAAATATAATATAATATATTATATTTATTTATTTACTGATATTTGTAGCTGCACTATAAATAATAAATATAGGTATAAAAAAGAAAAAATACCATAAAATAGATAAAAAAAGAATAATCACTACCAAAAAAAATAGGGAATAATGCATGTACTATAAAATTTAGTCAAAATATGTATTTTAATTTGAAATATATTCCATGAAAATTGATATAAGAATATTGATAAATTTTAAATAAATAGATATAATTTTAATTTTCAAATAATTTTACTAAAAATAAATATCTAATTAATTCTTTCAATTAATATTTTATGTATTATAACTTAACCTATTTTGAATATTATTATAATAAAAATAAAATATGTGATATTATATTTATATTATTCACTAATATTAATTCACTAGTTGTAAATGAAAAAAAGGGGATATACAAAAAGAAAAACATGAAATTAAGTAGATAAACAGAAAAGAAATGGTGTTTGAAGTGTAAAGTCTTAACAAAATTCTAATTGGTGGTATCTAATATGAAATATAAAACCTGAAAATTCATGTGATACAAATATTTGTAAAATTTAAATAAATAAATTTGATTTATGTTTACATATTTTTATTAAAAAAGGGATATGTACTTAATTTATTTAATTATTTTATATATTAAAATTTTGAATCTTTTATATTAAAAATCATACACATTATAATATATTTATAATATTTAGTCATATAATCAATTGAACATAAACAATAAAAGTGGATATGTGAAAGAAAGATATAAAATAGAGCATATAAAAGGAAAAGAAATAGTGTATACATTGTAATGCCTTGAAAAAAATCTTAATTAATGTGTATTTAGTTTGAAATATAATATTTAAAAATTAATATGAATAAAATACTATCAAATTTTAAATAAATAAATTAAATTTTATTTTTTAAATATTTTTATATAAAAATAACTTTGAAATTAATTTACTAAATAAATACATTTTTAAATTTAAACTTATTTAAAATATTTTCATAACAAAAATAAAATATATTATACTATATTTATAGTATTTAGTAACAAAATTTGAATTGTAAAATAAAAATGAACATGTTCCAAAAATGCAATACGTAGTAAGAGGAAGAGAAGTAATATTTAAGTTATAAAATTTTAACAAAATTTTAATTAATGTGTATTTAATTTAAAATATAGCATTGAAATCTTGCCAATGTTGGTCAAATTTAACAAAATAAATTTTATTTTAAATTTTAATATTTTTACTAAAAATGAAATATATAAAAATTCATTCAATTGATGCTTTATATGTTAAAATTTTATTGTATTTAAAATGTTTCATAATAAAAATAAAATGCATTTTCTTATATTTATACGATTTAGGAATATAGCCATATGATTTATAAAAATTAAAAATGGCTATAAAAAATTATGTATTTGAACAAATAGAAAAAAAGGGTACATCACCATTAAAGTAATAAGAAGTAGAAATGTAATATATATTAATTAATTTAATTTAATTCAAATATTTTGGCAATAAAAGATAAATATATTGTATTAAATCTATACTATTAAGTAATATTGGTATCTAAATTGTAAATAATGTAGATGAATAAAAAATAAAATAAAAGAAAACAATAAAGTAAATATGGGGAAAAGAAATAATGGATGATTTATAAGGATTAAAAATTTCAATCACTTGAAAATTGATAACATTGAAGAAATTTAAATAATTAATTTAATTTCAATTTTCAAGATTTTTATCAGAAGTAAAATATTTTATTATTTAATTCAATTAATACTTTTATATAAAGCTATAATTATATCATGTTAAATTTATATTATTTGGTAATAATAATATTTGAGTTGTAAACAACAAAAAATGACAAAAATAAAAACATTTAATAGAATAAATAAAATAAAAAAATAAAGCATAATTTATAGAGTAATAAAAGTAAAAAAAATGAGATTAATAAGAAAAAGTGTACATAAAGAAAATGAAGAAGAGAATGATGCATTAAAAAGAAGAAAAAGAATAACATGTTTTAATAAATTAAATAAATGTTGTCTAAATCGATAAAACAATTTAGTACATAGTAGTGGAATAAAAAAAATTTAACTCAATCAACAAAATTTTGAAAAATAAATGATAAGTAATTTTGGTGGAAATAATAATAATAACAATAATAATAAGAACAACAACTATCTATCTTATATATTAGTCATGATATTCCATATCTTCTACTATAGTAAGTATTATTTTCATAACTTATACATGTCAATTTATTATTTTTAATGAATATTATGATGCAATGATTCATACTTGTGTAATTAATCTCCTCTTAATAAATATTATACTGCGATGAGTCACACTTACGTAATTAGTATAAAAGATTGAATCTCTTATTTATATATAGCAATTTATATTAAATTGAAAAAATACTCTCTAATTTATTTTTTCTATTTATTACATTTTCATAATCTCATTAATTTCATTCCCTTATTTATTGAATTTTCTAATTTTCATACATTCTCTTCCTTTCTAAGGTAATCTTCATAATTTTTTTCTTTATTTATTGTATTTTCATAAGTCCTCTAATTTTTGATGAAATATAATTAATTCAATTTTAACATACATATCCCAATTTTAAATTATAAATATATAAAAATATATATACAAATAAATAAATAATATCATAAAATATAATTAATTATATTTTAAGTAATTATAATTTTATTATAAATAATAATAAAATAAAAATTATGTAAGTAAATAAATATATAATTTTATAAAATTTAATTAATTAAATATTAAATATTATATTTTTATTTTAAACTACTTAATTGCATTAATATAATTTAATTTTTAAATAAATATAAATTATTTTAATTATAAATCTATATTTATTAATGTATCATTTTATTTCTTTTTATAATTTTAGCTAATTTACTAGCTAATTTTATAAAATATTTCAGTTAACTTATTAACTATCAGTTATAAGTTATTAATTATCTTATCAGTTATTTGAATGAAATGGAATCTTAATATGAATAAAGTATTTATATGAAAATTTTCTAATTATTAAATCCCCCATTTATCTTTATCTATCATTAAGGTAAATGTATAAGAGTTAAAGAGAAATATTATTAAACCTAATTTTAGAAGAAAGGAATTTTAATTTATAATTTTATTTTCCACTAGAAATAAAAAATTAATATGTAAATTGGTTGATTATTTATTAGGATATTAAGAGTAAAATAGGAAAAAAGTTAATATTTTCATTTTTTTATTTTTCTCAAAAAAATGTAATTTTTACATCTATAAAATTCACAATTTAAAATTTTAAAATTTTTTTGAGAAAAATATATATTTAATTATATTTAACTATATATATTATTGTTTGTAGAGAGTAATATAATAAGTAAATAATGACTTAAAGTATTAATTTATAATAATATTATTAAAATTCAAATATCACAATTAATATAGTATTCAAAGAAGTGTATCAAAATTTGTAATTTTATATAAGTGTAATCTTAACTCTTATACATCAAATAACTCTTTTACTCAAAGACGGTTGAAAAGATATATTTATGATAAATAAATTAATAACATTTTTCAAATTGATTTATATATGATATCTTTTTAGTAAATAATAAAAATATTTACAATCTTACTGATTCATAATAAAATGATTGATAATTTTAATATTATATTTATAATTAATATTATATTTATGAAAATATTATAAAACTTATGAATTATGTAATATAAATATAATTTTATATCTTTTTAAATAAACTTAACTATATATTATTAATAGTATAAAATTATCAATTAATATATTTATTATAATATTAGCTTTTAATGAAATAAAATTATAACTTGTGCATCGTACGAAATATATTCCGCTAAGGATTTATAATGGGGGAGAAGATGGGTAGTTTTGAAAGGAAATTTTTTTTACACAAAGTGACGTCTGACGAAACAAAAACGTTAAAATAGTTGCAAAAAATCTTTGTACTAATTCGAGGATGAGAATGATGATAGTGATAGTTATTCAATTTGATTCTTTTAAAGCGAGATTATGGTCTTTTCGAGAAATACGGTTTGGCCGTTGTAAATTTGATAAATTATAGTTGTACTAACTGATCCATGCTCGGTATTGAAGTTATCATGGCAAATTATAATTTATATGCATAATATTCAAGTTTTTATGTTATATTTGGAAATTTGATAGCAAATCATTTTTGGGAATATCTTCTTAACTTTCTGATGTTAAAAGCTTTATTGAATTAGGTCTAAACTATAGTACATTGCTTTAGGATCTACCAATTCCTAAAAATTGTTAAACTTTATTCAATATGTATAGTATTATGCAAATTAGTAGATTTGAACTATTAAATTATAAAAATGGTATGCTGAAGTCTGACCCATTAAATTATTGCCTCCTGGTCGATTGGATCAAGAAGTAACTTTTGGAAAACCTCTATAATGGTTTAGTATGTTATCAGTATTTTATTCGATAGAATTGAAGGATTTCTCCGTTTTTCATTAAAAAATTAAATGCAATTTTTTATACGTTTCATATTTTTAAAAAAGATATTATAAATTTATAGACAACAGGGAGCCAAAGGAGGCTAGGGGCTACTCTAACTCCAAAGCTTTATACTTTTTTTCTTACATATGTATGTTATTATATATTTTAATCTTCTAAAATTTAAAAAATATATATAGTTATAATAATAAAAATATGTATTTATATAATAAAAATTAATTTTATAAAAAGGATAGAAATACATATATAAGGCATGCAAATATAATTATTCTATAATTAGTTAATTATAAATACTTTACATATTAATTTTTAGTTTTCTTTCTTCTTGTTAAATATGAACTTTTTTGTTATATATATCTTAACTTAAAAATACATTATAGAAGCGTATGTTTAGTTAAAATAAAAAGTTAATATGACTTGCAAATTAATTTTCTAGTTTCTATATAACTCTAATTTAAAAAAAAAAAAATATTATGTGCCCCAGAATTTACATACGCTTATCTATATTATTCAAATAATATGATTGTATTAAAATTATTACTTACTATCCATTTTAATTTTATTATCCTAATTTTTTTCAGTTCTTTATATATGTCCAAAAAAGTATATATATTTGAATTTCATTAAATTAATGATCTCTTTACAAAATTTTATAGATTTTTATTCACTACAACAAAAAAGAGTATTAACGACGACATTTTTAGCGGCGACAAAATTTCGGTCGTCGTTAAAGGTATTTCCGGCGACTATTGTCGTCGGAAAAAATAAAAACATTTTTGCGAGGGAACAAAATTGGGGGCGGGAAGAAATAGGCTTTTAGCGACGACAAAAGTCGTCGCTAAAGGCCTAAAAAAATTTGGGCGGGGAAAATCCGGAATTGGGCGGGGAATTTTGCCTTTCAGCGACGACTTTGTCGTCGCTGAAAATTCAAGGCTTTCAGCGACGACAAAGTCGTCGCTGAAGGCTGACCCTTCAGCGACGACTATGTCGTCGCTGAAAGCCTTGGATTTTCAGCGACGACCATGTCGTCGCTGAAAGCCTTGTATTTTCAGCGACGACCATGTCGTCGCTGAAAGTTCATTTTCAGCGATGATTTTGACTTTTAGCGACGACATTGTCGTCGCTGAAAGTGAACTTTCAGCGACGACAATGTCGTCGCTGAAGAAAAATTCGGTCGTCGCTGAAAGATTCAGCGACGACCGAATTTTTTTGTCGTCGCTGAAAGCAGGCGCGCTAATATTTATTCCCCGCGCTTCCTCCCTCCTCATTTGCGCGTTTGAATTTTCTGGACCTGAGGTAAGTTCCTGAATTCTCTCTCTCTTTTAATTTTTTTAATTTTAGTATATTTATTTTTTATATATGTTAATATGTATTAATTTTGTATATTGTATCTTTTAATTTGTTAGTTATTATTAGCACTTTGCTTAGTTCGTGGAGAGTATTCAGAGTTGATCAGTAGATTTTTGCCATTGAGGTACGTAAATAGAAAAATATAATTTTTTTTTGTGTACTAATATATTTAATTTATTCAAATAGTTTACAATGAATTAATGAAATTGATAGTATGTTTAATTTAATATGAAATTTTGTATTATTTAATTTTGTATATTATAAATTTTAAATTTATTTATGTAAATTTAACTTAGCATTATTAATTTTATAAATATAAATTTAATTATTATTATATATGCATCTCTCAATTTACAATTTTGAAGTATATAATATATGTGTAGATTATTCATTTAGAATAATGTAAGATAAAATTGTTATGATATTTTATTCACAAAATTTAAAATTTGTGATGCAATTTAAGAAATTTTAAACTTACTAGATTTGATGAAATAATGTAAGATAGAAAATTAGAATAAATATATTAATCTATCTTAGAAAATAAAAGATTACGATAATATAATCTCTTTTTTAATTGAGATTGAAACATAACAATTCAAATTGTATTATTTACACCACATACTAAGAAAAATTCAATTAAACTAGAGACTATATAAAAATAAAATCCTAACAATCCAAATTATGATATTTACATTACATAAAAATTAAAAATTTCAAAACACTAGGAAGTCGCATGAAAATCACCCCCTCTTGGATAAAACAACATTTACTTAAATAAAGAAGCTGAATTGTGCATCTTATAAATTGTTATACACCTTATAAAACTAAACTTACTTAAATTTACAACTAGGAGGTCCGTACACAAAACATAAAATTTATGATGCAATTAAGGAAACTTCAAACTTATTAGATTCGATGAGATAATGTAAGATAGAAAATTAGAATAAATATATAAATCTATCTTAAAAAATAAGAGATTACAATAATATAATCACTTTTTTGATTGAGATTGAACCTTAACCTTTTGTAAATGTATTATTTACATCACATACTAAGAAAAATTGAATTAATCTAGAGACTACATAAAAATAAAATCCTAACAATCCAAATTATGATATTTGCATTACATAAAAATTAAAAATTTCAATACACTAGGAAGTTCGCATGAAAATCACCCCCCTCTTGGATAAAACAACAATTACTTAAATAAAGAAGCTAATTTGTACATCTTATAAATTGTTATACACCTTATAAAACTAAACTTACTTAAATTTACAACTAGGAAGTCCGTATTCATAGTATACACCTCTCTATTGAGAAGCTGAATTGTGCACCTTATCAATATAGTAAAGTAGATGATAGTTTTGAATTCCCAAAAGTTTATTGTGAAACATAACGGTTATTATGAATATTTAGAAAAATCAATAATCTACATAATAAACTACGTAAATAACAGTACTGACACTTAAACAACGATACTCATAAAATGTTGTATTGTTAATTTTAATTATTGTAAATATATTTTTACAATAATTTAAAATAGAACTGCACTTGCATTTAAATTATAAGCTTAGACCCGTTCAAGGGTTGGATGTTTTCTGAACATCAATCAACCCTTGAATTGTCCTGAAAAGTTGGACAGTTTGAGATATTATCATGTAGTTATTATTAACAATTTATCGGGCTCTTGTTTGATATTGTGGAAATATCTTAGCATCCTAACTGTTCTCCGGGTATAAACTATGCACGTGTATAGTTTAGGCACTTGGAGAACCATAGGGAGATGCTGCTGAAATTTCTGCACGAGTCAATCGATGAGCGTGGATAAATTGAAAAAAATAATAACTATAGAAATATCTCGAATGGGATAGGATCCTACCCTTTTAAATTGGAGTGATACGGTGCATTTAGGGTGACTGTCAAATATTAATCAACATACTTTATTTCATCGGTAACAATTTCCTTCCTGTTCAGTGATACAATGTCTGTCGATAAAAGTTGGATTCATCTACCAAATCGATTGTCGGATGAGTATTGGAATGGTGCAGTAAGATTTGTTCAAAGAGCCAAAAACTTTGCCGATGAAAGGGGTATGGTAAGATGTCCATGCAAAAAGTGTGTGAATTTAATATTCCAGCCATTACTAACATTGGAGGCGCATATTATAGATAATGGATTTCATCCATTATACATAAATTGGGTACATCACGGTGAAGCAGATGTTTCGACTTCTAGAGGAACTAGTGGGATATCTCCTAACAATAGAGATGAGCTGGCAGATATTATACATGATTTCATTGGCCCTGAGGCAACTGAAGTTGATTTTCACAATGACGAGTACAGGTGTGAGAACGCGGGTGACGAAGACATTGGAACAAAATATAGTAACTGTGATAACCTATTCGAGCAAGTAGAAACAGAGTTGTATCCAGGTTGCACAGCATTTTCAGCATTGAATTTCTTGGTCAAACTTATGCATTTGAAGGTTCTGCATAAGTGGACAAACAAATCATTTGATGCTCTTCTTCGATTATTAAAAGAGGCACTTCCAAACGATAATAAATTACCTGATTCGTACTATGGTGTAAGGAAATGGCTCAACAAGTTGGGGTTGGGGTATGAATCAATCCATGTATGCAAACATGATTGCGCACTTTTTTGGAAAGATCATGCTTCTAAAGATAATTGTCCAATTTGTGGGGAGAGTCGATGGGTAAATAAAACTACAAAAGGAAAGAAGGTGCCCCAAAAAGTGGTTCGATATTTTCCTTTAACTCCTCGACTGCAACGTCTATATCGGTCGAGACATACTGCAAAAAACATGATATGGCATCACACTGGAAAATCAAAAGAAGATGGAGTAATGCGACATGCCGTGGATGGAAGAGCTTGGCAGGAGTTCGATAAGAGGTATCCTAATTTCTCCGCTGACCCACGAAATGTCAGGTTGGGTTTAAGTGCAGATGGATTTAATCCTTTTGGTGATAGGAACCTATCTTATAGCATGTGGCCAGTGGTTATGACTACTTACAACTTGCCACCATGGATATGCATGAACCAATCTTTTTTCATGTTGACCCTATTAATCCCAGGGCCGCAATCGCTAGGTAAAGATATCGATGTGTTCTTACAGCCGGTCGTAGAAGAGTTGAGGGATCTCTGGGAGAGAGGAGTTGAAACTCGAGATGCAAATACAAATACGGTGTTCAATATGCGGGCAGCATTGCTCTGGACTATTAATGATTTCCCTGCTCGAAGTAGTCTATCCGGATGGAGCGGGCAAGGTTACAAAGCATGTCCTACATGTAATTTGGATACTCCGTCGATTCGAGTTAGAGGAAAAACAGCTTACGTGGGTCATCGTCGTTGGCTTCCAAGAAGTCACACATGGAGAAATATGAAGGAATTCAATGGAAAGTCCGAGAGGAGACCCCCTCCTCGACCTCTTACCAATAATGTTATCATGGAACAGTTGGCCAGAGTGCCACAGAGACTTCCAGGAAAACATGCTGAATTTGGTGGTGTAAAGCGAAAGAGAGGTGCCGACAAACTTAATTGGAGCAAGAGAAGTATATTTTTTAATCTTCCTTATTGGCCAACAATGAACCTAAGGCATAACATTGACGTCATGCATGTCGAGAAAAATGTATGTGATAGCATCTTGGGTACGTTATTGGAGATTGAGCATAAATCAAAGGATACAGACAATGCAAGACGAGATTTGGCAGACATGAAAATAAGGCCTGACTTGCATCTGTATGAGCAGAGGGGTCAACTTTTCAAGCCACATGCTGGATATACGCTTAACCAAGAAGAGCGGAAACGATTTTGCCAGTATATAAAGAATGTGAAATTTCCAGATGGCTTTGCTGGGAGTCTTAGTAAGAATGTCACAGATCGTGACCTGAAGTTAAAGGGGTTGAAATCACATGATTGTCATGTTATTATGCAAAGACTGTTAGGACCAGGTGTCCGGGCTTTTTTGCCAAAGGAATTATCATATCCACTTGTTGAGTTATGTAATTTCTTTAGTCAAATATGTGCTAGAACTCTTAACAGGGAGGATGTTCAAAGAGCCAAACAAGACATTATCATAATTTTGTGCAAGCTTGAGAGGATATACCCCCCAGCATTTTTTGACATAATGGTTCACTTGGTGATGCATCTGCCCGACGAAGCATTGGAAGGAGGACCCGTTCATTTTCGATGGATGTACCCATATGAGAGGTATATAAAAAAGTTAAAGGATTACATTCGAAATCGTGCTCGACCGGAGGGTTCAATTGCAGAAGGATATATTGTTGATGAGGCGTTAACGTTTTTCTCCATGTATTTGGAAGGGGTGGAAACTAGATTCAACCGCTCTGATAGAAATCAAGATGTAACACCTAGTCAAACAAGAAGGACATTGTCGGTGTTCCAGTCCCAATGTCGACCGATAGGGAAGAAGACAATTTCTCATTTCGATAGGAAGGATCGGGATATTGCAGTATGGTACATCTTGAATAATTGTACTGAGATTGAAAAATATCTCCAGTGAGTATCTTAAACTTCAGTTATGTTCTTTTCCCTTTTGTGATTACAGTAGACTAAGATTGTTATGTTCTACAGTGAGCATCGATTGGAACTCGAACGAAGTGGTGCTGAAGATATTGATAACTTACAGAGAACCAAATTCCCCTCCTGGTTTTACTCGAAGGTAAGGATTTTTTTCTTCCCAAATCCATTGAAGGGATATCTTAAATATTGTTCATTTCTCTTATTGATATTTCAATTTGATTCTTGGAATAATTGCTACTTTTTGTAGATGTACTATTTACATAGGAACGGTTCCCCAGAGGCCACCGAAGAGTTACTGTCATTAGCATCCGGTCCCAGTTTCACTAACATGGTATACTCTGCGTGTATTGTGAATGGAGTACGTTTTGTAGCTAAAGCTCGGGATGAGAAGCATAAAACGCAAAATAGTGGCATTTCTGTTCCGGGGATTGATGGCAACATGTTTTATGGTGTACTGGAAGAAATAATTGAGTTGACTTATTTAAATAAGTACAATGTGACTTTATTTAAATGCAAGTGGTATGACACTGATCCTACAAAGAAGAAATTTTATACCGACAAGAATATCACAAGTATCTCCATCAACGGACAATGGTATAAGGATGATCCTTACATACTTGCTACTCAAGCAAAACAAGTGTTTTACATCGAGGATCTCCTTAATGGACCAAATTGGAGGGTCGTCCATGATATGGTGCATCGCGATATATGGGATCTACCTAGTGATGGAGATAATGCACAAGACTTGTTATTTCTGCAGGATAGTAACTCGTCCAACTTCAACCTCACAGTTGATCTGGGAGATTTCGATCTAGTACATCTACGTAATGAAAGAAATAGTCCTTCAATCGTTCCAACGCACAGGAATGTTGGACCTGGTGCTCATGGAGAAGACACCTTCATCGATGATGACGAGAGCCTTGAAGACGAAACAATTGATGATTATATGGATGAGGAGCCCACACAATCTGATAATGAAGGAGAATCCGATGACCATCAGTCTATTAGGTTCACTGACACTGATTCTGATTAGGAAAAAAATAACATATTCAAACTACAACTACAACTCATAATTGTGTAAGCATGATTATTAAAATAATAAATGTGATTGTAAGAGATTGAACGATTTCATCCTTCAACATGACATTGAGTTTTTTTTAATTACTTATATGATGTGTATTATTTTAGTTATGGCGGATGTCGAGGCACGATACCACGGAGGTGACGCTGGAGGCGACCCACCGGAGCGACCCAGCCGTATTCCAGCTCAGTGTGAGGGCTCAGGTATTTGACATAAATTGTGCATACCTAAGCTTGATTAAATATTATGTTTATTTTGTTAATATTTTACTTTATTAAATAAAGTAGCACCTGCTAAGAAGAGGGGGCCGAATAGGTCCCTAAGACTGCATGAGAAGATTGGCAGGGGTGGAGGCAGACCGGTGCCTGTACAGTTTGATACGACTGGTACATGGCATGCGGTTGGTGAGAATGCCAGTCATCTCCCTCGTGATATTGGCAGCATGATCCGCGCCCACGTGCCGCCCTGTTATAAGTCATGGCGGGCTGTACCTCAGGAGATTCGAGATAGAGTTGTGCAGGAGGTTTGCGTAAGTATCCATTTCCTTTTGAATTAATGTCTTTGAGATTGAAATTTCTAAATATATGACTTATAAATTTATTAAATGTCTTATAATGCAGTCCCATTTCGAGTTTGAGGGCATCTCCGAGGGTGATCGGGATAGAGCACTCTCTGGATTGATGCGGACTGCTGCCGACCTGTACCGAGATTGGAAGTATAGGTTGAATAAGCATTTCTTGGAGCATGGAGGTGACCGATACGAGGAGTATGACTTGGATCGAGCTCGACGTTGTGTCCCTCGGTCTGTCTCACCGCAGACATGGCAGAGGTGTGTGGACTTCTTTGATAGTGACGAGTACAGGGTAAGTATGACATTTTATGGTATTATGTCAGCATTTCATAATTAGTTGATTGTGAACATTAAAATTTAACTTTTTTCTCTTAATTTGCAGGAGTTGTCTGCAAGAAATACAAATAATAGAGCACAGAAGGTCGTGAATGATCGGCATGGGTCAAAGTCTATTGCTGCACATCGCTTTGATAAGGTAATTTAATTTTTTTCTATCATTTTTAAATATATCTATTTGTTAAATAACATTACTACCCTTCATCCTTTTTTTTGTTGCAAAAATTGAACAGAGAAACAGAGATACTGGTGAGCTACAGTCGGTGCCCGATAACTTTAGGGATCGACACACATACAAGTCGGGGGAGTGGGTGCATCCGATCCCTCAGGGGCAACATGTAACTTATTTGAATTTCATAATTTAAATAAAATTTTACGAATGTATCTTCTAAGATAGATTTCTTATTACTCTTTTTTAATAATTTAAGGCGAGGATGACTGAGCTCATGACTCAGCATGTACAGTCTAGTGTGTCATCCACTAGCTTGCCTATGACTCCTGTACAGTTAGATGAGGCTGCCATCGCCGATGAGGTACTTGGCACTCGTCGAGGGTACAGGAAGGCTGTTGGGCGTGTACTTGCTGGTCAGACTTATCGCTCGATGGGGACTTCTAGCACGGCGGCCAGCTCACAGACTGTGTCTCAAGTCGGTGAGTTGCAGGAGCAGTTACACCAGAGTCGGGAGCAGGTTGAGCAGAGCCAGCTATTGATTCAGCAGCAGCAGCAGCGGCTTGATCAGCAGCAGCAGCAGATTATACAGCAGCAGGAGATGATGCAGCAGCAGCAGCAGTTTGGGTCTTATCTCACTGAGATGACCTCGATCCTTAGACAGTAGGGGATCGTCCTACCGCCGCCTCCATTTGCTGTTGCTACACCGCCTGGGCCGAGTAGATTTGCGCCTGCACCTACCGCTCAGCCGCCACCGTCATTTTATCATCCTCGTAGTCAGGATGATGATGATGATGACGATGATGACGACGACCATGGTGCTCTGTGATTTTGCACCTCCCTACTTCCCCATAGTATATTTTGTTTATGTATTTTTATATTTTCTATGTATGCACATTTACATGGATGATGTATATATATATTAGTTTATTCATATATATATTATTTTTACCATTGCTTTATGAGTATTCATTTTTAATGTTGGATCAAATTGTTATATATTATTAATAATACTATTGATATATTATAATTGTATAATTTATATTAAAATAAAATAAATTAAATTTAAATGAATTATTAAATGGGTCAAGTAAATTAAAATAACATTTAATTTGAAATATACGACAATTTGATTTTAAATTTAAAAAAATAAAATAAAAGCTTTTAGCGGCGACAATTGTCGTCGCTGTAGGTCATAAAGTCGTCGCTGAAGATTGGGCCTTCAGCGACGACAAATTGCCGTCGCTGAAGGCTTCATCTTCAACGCTGAAGGGCTAACCTTCAGCGATGACAATTTGTCGTCGCTGAAGGGATGACCTTCAGCGACGACAATTTGTTGTCGCCGAAGATGAAGCCTTCAGCGACGACAATTTGTCGTCGCTGAAGGCCCAATCTTCAACGACGACTTTTGACCTACAGCGACGACAATTGTCGCCGCTAAAAGTCAAATTTCAAATTTTTTTGAAATTTGAAATTATTTTCTGCAACGACTTTGTCGTCGCAAAAGGTCCATATTTTAGCGACGACAAATTGTCGTCGCTAATGACCTCTTCAGGCACGAATCTACACCGACGACATTTTTAACGACGACTTTTTCTTTAGCGACGACCGATAACTTTTTAGCGACGACAAATGTCGCCGCTAAAAGTCTTTTTTGCTGTAGTGATTGTAAATTTTTTATAGAGCTTTGAATAATTTTTGTTACAACTTTTATAAATATAACTTTATATTTTTGTTTACATTACACAGAAAATATTATTGCACTAGAATTGTCACTTAGTTACTATTTATTTTTATTTTATTGTCCAAAATTTTTATAGTAAAATATTTATACATGTCTAAAAAAAATACATAAATATAAACTTTATTAACTTAATTATATTTTTACAAATTTTATAAATTTTTATTATAATTATAAAAGTATGAATAATTTATATTACAATTTCTATAAATGAATTTTTAAAATTTTCTTTAAAATTTCATATTTTTATATTTAATTTGTAAGAAAATTATAATATTTTAAATCAAAATTACCAAAAGATTATAATTTTTTAAATAATTATAATCATTTTAATATATATCGAAATAAAATTTTATAATTATAATTGACTTGGATCCTAATCTGACCCCAATTCTACCCCAAATAAAGTCTAACCGTAAGTTATGTAACATCCATCCACTAAGGTTGTCCCACAAAAAGCTTTCCTATTAAATTTGTAGCTTTTTATTAAAAAAATCTGGTGGAGAATACCTTTTTGCTTCCGACCAAGTGCCTGGAAAGTTGTTTACCGTGATCGTTGGGCGGAGCCAAGAGAGAAGAACTATGTATATATGGGCATGTTAGCTCCTCTATTTAGTACTTGGACCAGATTCTGAAGATCAAGGCAATAAGTCCCAACCCAAATTTTGTTTTTACTTCATGTTCTTTGTCTGTTTGCTAACTTTGTTAGGGTTTTCCACTCCTCCCTCGTAATACTTTTCCAGTTTCATCCAACTTGGTTCATTATACGCTTCTTCTTACCGGTTCATCATCTTATGCAGAAGCAGCGTTGTATCCTTAACACAACATACCAGAACGACAGAGGTCAGTTTGCTCAATTCTCAAGTTACCAATTTTTTATTATTTAGCTATTTCTTTTATCAAAATATATGTTTGACCAGAAGAGTTTTTGAAACAAAAGTTGTACGATCTGTTTCATTAATTTCTTTGCTTTTATTTGTATGATATGAAAATTTTTCTATGTTTGGTATTGACTCGTCTGGAAAATATTTAAAAAAATTCAGAGAAAAAATTGAATATAAAAAAAAGAACTCACAGTTAAAAACTCAGAAAATTTTCATTATACATTCATACATAAAAATAGAGAAATAATACACTAATTGAATAAAACTAGAAAAAAAGCACACACATATATATATCAAAAGTAAGAAATTAAACAAAATCCCAAATCTATATTATTCTCTAATAACTAGTGATCAAATAATCATGATAGTTTGCTGATTGTTGTCATAGGTATGCAAAATAATGCACAAGGAATAAAATTTTATTTTATCTTCTTTCTATACATTATCAACTTCTTCCTAATGGCCAAAAACAAAAAAACAAAAAAAAAAAAACCTCTTCCTAAGTCACCAACCTCTTCTTTAAAGTTGTGAAGTGCTAAGACCAAATTAAATTTGAGGAGACAAAGTAAGGAAGAATGACTTGAATAACTGAATTTAAAACAGTTTTGCTCTCTAGTTTTTTTCTCAAAACTAATTTTGTGAGAAAATAAAATGAAATGATAGTAAAATAAGAGAAAAATAACCTCAAAATTAATTTTGAAGCAACAATAATTGAAATATAATTTTAGATTTGAATTGTAAAAAAAAAACTCATTTATCTTTAATTTATTTTATTCCCACATATTTCAATAATGTTCAGTTCTTAACGATATTTTTGTAATACTGCTAAAAATTTAATTTAACGTTCCGTACTGTTTAAGCCATTTCATGCTCAAGGATATATGATTTTTAACCTCCATTCCTCAACATATATAACATTATTCTTAAAATACTTAATGTTCCAAAATGAATTTTTTAAAAGAGTAAATACAATATTTAATTTTTCATTGATAAAGATGATGATTATTATATCCCTTAAAATTTATAACTAGTATTGTTAATCTTTTATTTTTATTTTTGTCATAATTATTTTTTTATCTCTTTACTTGTAACACTAAAATAAATATTAAATAGAAAGAATATAATAAAAAGGCAAATAAGTGTTTAACATTATTAAGCTGAGATTTTACAATGTACATCAATATTTGATTTAATATTAAGTAAATGAATTAACAAACAATTATAATAAAGTTAAAAATAAGAATCTAATAATATTAATTATGAAATATGAAGGATATAATAATTATCATATTTATAAATAAAAGAATAACTATTATATTTACGTCTTCCTTTTTTTAAATAATTTCAGTAGATAGTAACAAAATTTGCCCTATAAATAGGGTACAAATAGGCCATTTGGTCTAAAAGTCTCCAATAGCTTAACTTATTTTTGACTTAACCTAATCTAACTTTTTCAGAAAATAATACAGATTTTAGCCCATTTTATAAAATAAGTTAAGCCATTTAAGTTTAAATATAGTTTTTTAGCCTATTTATCTAATCCCTTAAAGGTTGAAAGTCTTTAGCTTTCTTACCTTGGTGAAAGGAGAAATGAGCCTAAGTTGAGATTTTCTCCTTAGATGTGAGCTTAGGGCTTGGAAGAGAAAATGAGAAATAATAATTACTTATATATGTATGTATATATGTATTAGATAATGAAATAAGATATCCTTCCCCTCATACATTATATCACGTACAAAATCTGAATCATTAGTATCTATTCTAAAAAATTGTGTGGCCAGAAATATTTTAAGATATAGATTTGTAAAAAATGTTTCATAATTGTTATATTGATGCATGACCATATTTCATAAGTCAAATGTTGATATATGGACTTTATGAATAATCGATATAAAAATGGAATTTCTCTTTAATAATTGTTCGAATAAAAAATTACCAGAAATGCTCTACTAAATTATATGTAATTGGTTTGTTTGGATAATGTTAACATTAATGTGCAATGATATCAATTTACGGAAAAAATAAGTACAATGACATCATGAAGTGATATTTGTTATGTGATATTTTTGAGATATAATATTATGATCCCTTTAAAATGTAATATATGTTTTAAAAGATAAAATGGATGATCATAATTATTGATAAAAATTAAAAATAAAATAATTATGAATTAAAAATTATTTTTAAATGATTTATAATTTATTAATTTTTCAACTTTTAATTTTTTAATTAGTAATTATGATTATTCCCTATACTCTTTAAAATACATTTCACACATTAATTTTAAAATTAGACAAAATATTATAATGGCACCAGATATGGTCCAATATATTATCTCCTAATTGGATTACATTGAGAAAGATATTCTGCTGCAACCCGACGCCTGTTTTAAACACGTGGACAATGGATTATAATTCTTCCTATAGGTGTGATTGCGCGATGGTTGTGTGTGTTGAAACTTAGGAAACCTATATAACATTTTTTTTTCTTTTTCTTCATTCTATTTTAATAATTTGGTGTTATTGATGTAGGGGAATACTGCCGATTCAAGTGAAGTCCTCTGGAAATTCAAAATGGTATGTCGACTTGTTATAATGCCTTTTAAAAAGTGTAATTACAAGAAACTGTTGCTTTTAAAGCAATGGAAAGTATTTAAGATTTTTCAATTTTTGTTAAAAAGTCTTAATCTTTGGTTTAATATTTTAACCAGATTTTTACCCTTCAAGTTAACAACTTTAAAGTACATTCATTTTTTTTCACTTACGTAGAATTCTTTATTCAATAATGTGCTCCTGCACAGTATAAAAATATAATCTTAGTGCATAGAAAATATTTAAAAATTTAAAAAGAAGAAAAGGTTAGATAAAATCTAATGCTTTAAACAATTAGTTAAATTCTTAAAATTGAGCTATTTATTTTTCAATGCTGATGGAAAATAATATAAGCTTTGACTATAACTAAAATACCCCGCTTTATAATATATCATTAATCTTAAATTGTTAGATTTTATTTCAAATATTATATAAATCAATAAATTTAAATCTTTATATTTTGTTTAGCACAATAATTGTGCGCTAAACCTCTCCCGCTGGGGCAATCACCGAAGCAAGAGCCAAAGGGCAACAAATGACAACAGGGCATAGCTACTACCCAAACCATTTTCGAACCTGTGGGCTGCGGACATTGAATTTATGGCATCGCATCACATGTGCTTTTTCACTTCAGTTGATTGTAAATAGCTCCCGTCTCTCGGATTTTAATTTTTTTTTCTAAATTGTTATCTAACAATTTTTTAAGACCCATACAGCCACGTGCTTTTCTTTCTTTCTTTATTTTTTCTAACTTTATGCAATTCTTATCTTTTAATTCTGTCCGGTTATGAATTTTGAGCTTTTTTAAAAGTATTTATTAGTCTCTGTTTTTTAATTAAAATTATTTCCCAACAATATGTGATATAATGATAAATATTTTTTTTTTTTACATACACTCTGCATTCACTGAGAAAAAAATATGATTTCACAGAAAATCAAATTCTTCACATGGTTACTCGTTTAACGCATATTTTACTATTATGGTGATGAAGTGATATGAATTTTATCAACTGTTTAACAAAAAAATTGTTATTATCAAATGGGTGATCAATTGATATGAATCTAATTTGTTATGAAATCATCATTTTTTTAAAGATTTTGCAGAGTGTATGTATTAAAAGGAAAGGAGTTTATTATTTTACCGCGTATTGTTAGGAAATGATTTCAAGAAAAAATTAAATAGAGACTAATAAATTATTTTCTTAAAAAAAGGACCTCAAAATTCATTGTTAGACAATTTTTTAAGAAAAATAGTTGGACAAAAATTTGAAAAGAAGAACTCATAGCTTTACGGAGTTTTGAAAATTTTATAATTAAAAAAAAAAACCACATACACAAGAGACGAGAGCTACTTGCCATCAACATAGTGAAAAAGCTCAGCTGATGTCTTAAATCCATTGGCCGTGCGTTTGAAGCTGGGTTGGGGCAGCAGCTATATCCATTTTCTTGGCGTGCAGCCAAACCTTATTTATATATATATATATATATATATATATATATATATAAGGTTGAGGATTGAAATTCACGATGCATGAAAAAGTAATGTTCTTAAAATAATATTAGATGTCATTAAAGATGTCCACAAAATCAAGCCCAATTTTATAATGTTGGCACTTGTAATTTTAAAATTAAAATTTACATATCACACAGTAATATATCAATAATATAATCTAACGTTAAACCGTCCTAATATTGCATCTGGTTGGGCTGTAGGATGAAAAATCTTGATCCGGCGAGCCCACTCAGTCGGACTTGCCACTGGATATCGTTGATCACGGGTTTCATGTCCCCGTTCATGGGCCCCCTATTCTCGTACATGCCGGGTATAGGCAGCCATAGCATACATCGCATTGATATCGATTACCATCTGGCGATTGTGCTTTGCGTCCTTCGTTCAGCCCTCGACTTTCTTTATTTTCTATGTATAATAGTCTATATATTAAGATGTATAAAGGGTCCGGTGGTTTCTTGGTTCGAAGTTTCCCTCCGCATCATCATTGACCTGCTATCAATTCTTCGAGTGCTACAGGTACAAAATTTCTCCTCTTCTGCTCAATCTAAAATGCTTTTTGATTTATTACAAAGAATGCTGAGGGTATTCAAAAATAAAGAAAACTAATAATAAAGCATTATCATCAATAGAAAATAATTAAATAACAAAAAGAAAATTTTTGGAGGCCTATGATTAAGGATATAAATAAGTTGAGTTAGTTTTTGTCTTAACTAAACTAAGTTTATTTTCTAAATTATTAATTTGATTTTGTCCTATTAACTTTTATAAAACTAAAATTCAAGTTCAGCTTAACTTGTAAAAAAAGTCTAACTTGAACTATTAACTTATTTAAAAGTTTATTAATATAAATAGACTTTTAAATTTATCAATAAACTAAATCATTTTAAGATCCAAAATTATTTAATAGCTTAATTAAGTGTATATATATAATTTGAAGTATTCATATTATTTATATGTATATATCTATATATATTATTTATAGTTTATATATTTATTAATAATTAAATTAAATAAATTAGTTTGATAGGTCTACAAGTCAAACTTAAGGAAAATAAGTCTAATTTATTTATTTAAATAGATTTATTTATTAGCTTTATTCTATCTTATTTAGATAAATAAATTAAGTTTGACTAGATTATAAATAAATTAAGTTGTAGATCTTTGATAGGCTGTCTAACCTATTAGCACCCTTACCTTTGACCATATTAATCAATCTTTCGCACCTGAATTACCGCCTGACACTAATTGAAACATGTGGGCTTAATCTATAATACTAACAAGGAAACCTTTTATTATTTATGGATCGGTAGTAGCCTATAAGGACATGCGCAATTCAATTTTTGTTTATAAATACTATATAAATACAAATTTGTTGACAAATTGAGTGATACTTGCTCATATGTTTATTTTAAATTTATACAGAAAAGTAAAATATATAGGTTAAAATATAAAGACAGAAAAATAAAATTTATAATATATCAGTATTATACGGAAAAGTAGGTATCAATATTAAGTAGATATGTTGTAGTATTGACCTTATTGATTATATTTATAGCGAAAACCACTAAAATCTGAAATGCGCATTTATACATCACGAAAGGCAAAATTGATGCGGTGTTGAGTAATGAGTATTAAGCGATATATATATATATATATATATATATATATATATATATATATAATTTATGAAGTTTTACCTTTTTGGAGTTTCCGCAATCGACTTACCACCACAATGGTGGCTCATAACAATCCTTCAGCCTGTAATGGCAATGAAGCGGGCGTATGAATCGGTGATATCGCTTGTGAGATGGCGGATAAGCCTGTCATCGTTCACAGCTGCTTACGTTTATATCTTCATGATTGTGATTAATGTAAGCGGATATCATATTTTTATTACTTGGACCGCAATACTTTTATATACCACATACATACATGCATACATCATAGTACCTTTCTGAGATTAATTTAAATAAAGGTGGCATTTCATGACAGATGGTTGGAGCTTTTTGGTACTCGCTTTCAATTTACTTAGTAGTGGTTGGTTGTTGGGTCTAAGAATTCCATATCCATCTGCATAATCTCAAAGAATCGTCTGATGCGGTTTTACGATTCAACAATTCTTGTTCCTTCGCTGGGTCAGTTGAAACCTTCGACTACCATATATGCACCGCTGCTCTAAAATCACATATCGTGGACTCATCAACAGGGTTTTTTTCAAAGTGGTTGTACTGCACTTTTTGGGCTCTGCGGAACCTAAGGTCAGTAATTTTCTTTTTTCAATTTCCAACAGCATTAATTGTTCCTCATAATATCGTTTATACCAGAATTTAAATGAAAATGATTCTATATATACATTTTTTTAAAAAATATATATTTTCAAATTTCAAATTCTGCTATATATGCGTTGTAGGAGAATTAATGTGTGAAGAAAATCATGTCTGTGAATAGTCATTTTCTTTCATTCCGCATTTCAATTACGTACCCTAGATGCCAAGTGCAGGGCTCAAAATCCATTATCTTAATCGATCACTGAAAAATGGAGTAGAGGACTTCAATGTGATTACTTTGTATGCTTTTATAGAAAAATACAATAATTCTATTTTAAATATTTAGAAAACAAAGTTGTTTTCTAATTAACTGTTAATATTGAGTCTAGTTATAGATTACTTATCATATGTTAGTTGTGTAAATGCATTCACATTTATAATTAATAATCATTCTCTTGATTTGTTATAATTTTATAGTATGTTTGAAAGTTAAAAAGGAAAGAAAATAAAAAGAAAAAAATAGATGTTTAAATCGTAATTTTCTATTCCCTTATTTTCAAAACACTTCAAAATCCAACAAATTAAAAAAAATAGATGTCTAAGTATTAAAGCAAGAGAATTAAATTAAAAAAACATATAAATATATTAAATATAATTTAATGTGAAAATATTCAATCTTTTAGAAGGTATCAAAATCCTCACAGAATTATTGTGTAACAAATTTAAATACAAGTTTATCTCATCAAGTTAAATTTTTATATGCATAATATAATGTTTAGTACTAATTATATAATAAAATACGAACTTAAAATTATTTTTAAGGGCTGACAATTTTTGGCATAACAAAATTATTCAATATGAACTAAAGGAACTTAATACAAGTTTGGATTATAAATAGATTGGGTCAGGATTGGCTAAAAATTAAATAGATTGATAGGCCAATTTATTTAAAAATTTATATTAAAATATTATAAATATTATTTGATAAATAACTAGCAATTAGATTATAAATAACTATATATAATAAAAAAGATAAACTTTATGTTATAATAAAATAATAATAAAACTTTAATAATATATTTAATTAATGATTAAAACATTTTAATAACAAATAATAAGTAATTATATTTGACAAATAGATTTATCGCATAAATTTTGTTAATTATTATTAAATAGGTTACGTAGGTTGATTCATTTAAATACATTTAATAAATAAATTGAATTGATATGATATGATTATTATTTAAATTGAATTCAAATTATGATTATTCAAATTATTACCTACTCCTTAAAATGACTCAAAAAATAACCACAAATTATCACCCTTACAATGCATAGCATGAGCATGAGTTTAAAACTACTGATAAAGAAGGTGAAGATAACCTAGTCAGATGGGTCAACTTTATAAACATATGAAATTAATGTACATAAAAATGAGTAATAAATGAACTTGTTGAAGAAGTAGGCTATAAACAAACTACAATCACACAAACTAATAATAAAATCATTTAAAGATCAAAGAGTTGCCAATTGTTCAAGTAGCGCATGCCCTAACTTTGACTATATTGCATGTTCTCTCTTGTATATTATATTTTTGTGACACTTTAATAGTACCTTATATGTCAATTATGTGTATTATTTGTTTCTTAAAACATTTTTTGAGTCATTTTAGAAGCTAATAACTTTCTCAGATGGGGTAAATTCAATAACGGTTCCAAGGGATTTATATCTCATTGTGCTGCTTATAATAAAATCAATTTAAAATGGATACCATTGATGTAGATCATCTGTCCAATATTTGTTCTTTTAGTTCTTTTTCTACATCTCTTACCTAATGCATATCATTTTTGAATTAATTAATTTGATATAGGAAAAAGATCAACAAACGATTATCATGTATAATTAGAGTGGTTCCATATTTATAAAATAAAAAAATTCAAAATTTTTAAAACTAAATTTATTCTACTTTATTTGCAATAATGGGAGCGACAATATATAGAGCAAATAAGGAATTAATAATATTAATTATAAAATATGAAAAAAATGTAATAATCATTATTTTTATAAATGAGAAATTAAATATTACAATTATTTTTTATATATAATATCAAACCAATTTAGATATTTTTATTTAGGTTTTATTTTTTCTTTAGTTTAGAAGTGTCGATTTGTAATACTATTTTGTTGTAATAAAATTATAACTTATTACTCATGTTAAATTATTTTAATTATAATTTATTATAAGTTACATATTATAATTTCAAATTTTAACGCAATGCAGGACATATGACTAACATAAATAAGGCGTAGCCTGTAAAGTTGCCCATCTCCAGCTATATTCTAAAACTTCCATTTAGATTTGTTAATTTTTGTCGGATCCAATCTCGAGAGGACCAGCGTAGAATTTTCCCTGTCTTTATTTTGTTAGAAGACATTAAAATTGCAACTTTTACACAGCACCAGAAATATTATTTTATTTATATTAATAAAGAAAAGCTCTTACTTCGAGGCAGAGTGGAGAAGTGAATTAAAGTTGCCAAATTTGAATATTGACAGACGTGATTCACGTTGTCATGGGTCCTACACTTTTACTTCTTATTTTTTAAGACAAGAATGATAAATTAATGATTAAAAATCTATTTTAATTTATATAAAGTTAAATTTTTATCAATTTCATCCTGTTTGTATCAACTTTGTTTTTATAGAATTAAAAATTTTAATTTAAAATTTTCTGTATAGTAATTTAATATTTCATTTTATGTAAGGAAGGATTAAAATTTAAGAATTTTCAATTTTATAGAAATCAAATTGTTATAAATTTTTAGTTAAAAATAAAATTAATAAAAACTTAATCTTATAGATCAATATATTTTTAGTCTAAATTAATTAAATTTACACACATAAAAGGCTAAAATTAGATTAAGAATATATATTTTTAAAAAAATAATTATATGAGGAATTCAACTTTTTAATAAATTAATTATTCTTACTATTAAGTTATTTTTAATATATTAAATTTTATATTTTTTAATATGATTGTTTTAATTTGAAAGTTAAAATGATAATCGAACAATTAAAGGTGGTGTCTGTTGTGCAAATAAAAAAATGGTGGACCAAAATAAGGAGTGTATAGCATGAGCATGTTGAGTCACATGTGCAATCGTAAATCCTCCATAATATTCAATTTTGACCCATCATTGATTGTGAAATTGCTGAGTTTTCCCCGAGAATCAAAGATTGATGCAGCACAGTCACATTAGATTTGTGAAGGAAGCTCTGAAATACCAATGTCTTGCCTTAGCTCAGCTGGCATTTGTTGGTTTCAATAAACTGAGCCTCGCCTGAAACTTGTGCTTATGCATCTTATACCGTATCCTATGGTATTTATTGGAGCGGTGACTGATCTACGATAAGGAGGAAGACTCAACGGTGACTCAAGAAGGAGGAGGAATCGTCGATGAGTGATCTGCGGCATGGCTTCCCCAGGAAGTGTAGCAGTAAACTGTGCGTGTATTCCTTCTGAATCAGTATGTATTTTGTAAGAATTGTTTATTTTTTAAGATCTGTCTATTAAATCCTTATTGATGCCATTAAATTTGCATTGTGCGGGTCTTCCACCTCCGCACCAGCACTTCGTGGATCCCCGACAATCTTCAATCTCTTTCCAACCTAGCAATATGAGTTGATGACACAAGTTCCAAGTCTTTCTTATGAAACCTCACAGGGAAATTTCATCACTTATGGGTTACTTTTCATATTTGTTCATTCTCTCACTTTTGGCTTTTCCTATCAATGGTATACATAATCCACTTGAAGATCCAACGTCTCCTATTCTTCTACATCACCCATTGCCCCCCTCCATGGGATCAAACCTCATGCACGGTAGAATCACAATAAAAATGTTCAATTGACTAAAGATAAAGCTTCCCATAAGTTTACCATTTAAGAAATGTTAAGCCAATGCTCAGGGATAAAAAAAAATAATAATAATAAAATTAAAATTTAATTCAAAATGAAAATAAAAAAAAAAATTGAATTATTAATATATGACATTATAGTTATCAAAATATAAGCATAAATTATACCCTTGCATTTTCTCTTCCCCCATTTTCCTTTCAACCAATCAAGTGAAAATTTTAATATTTAAACTTTTCTTTCCATTCGACCCATTTCCCATTTTACCAAGCAAAGTTAAGTGTTGCTTGAATATGACATCCGACTGTATCTTCTGCTTCTTTGTTTAAGATACCGCTGGGCCGACTATCCGTGTCCGTCCACCGCTGCCTCCAATTACGTTTTCCTAACAAATTGCCTTGGTCAAGAATGCATTAAAAAATCAATTTATTTTGACACACACCCACACACACACATATATTAATTTTAATATAAAATTTAATAAGATTTTTAATTAAATATTGTATAATTTTTTTCAAAATTTTGGTTGCATTTTAAAAGATAAAATTACAAATTTTTATTTATTTGTTGCATTTTAAATTTATAAGCACACTCAAATTTTTATAAAATAAAAAAATTATTAAATTAATTTAAAATCCCATAAAAATTTATAACTTTTTTTAAGGATATATTTTAGCAAAATTCTTAAATAATGGAAGTTTATTAATTATTTGTTGGATTCAATGGCAACATTGGCATGGTCATTCGTAGATATTTTTAGTAATTCAATAATATTCTATATTATTTTTACATTTTTAATATTTTAAATTTAAATTTAAAATGCTATTTTTATGTGTTAAATTATTTATCTTTTTTATTGTAAGTGAGATTTGTAAGGACAAAATTGGATATAACATTTCAAAATTTTGATTTTAAAAGTTGTTGTTATTAGCTTATTTTTATACAAAAAAAAGCATTGAATACGATTTTCTTAACGTGAGAAAAAAAATACAAAATACAACGTAATTACATGAGTCTATAATCTTTTTAAGAAAATCTTTTATCTATTTTCATTTTCATTATATTCCGTCGTATCACATGCAAACTAACAAATAAAAAAATTCTTTGAAGAGGGAATTATTTTGGAAATCGGTTTCGTAAAAGGACTATACATTGTATAATTTACTGATCAAAATGTCATTAATAATAGATAATGAGTTCACAAACTGTACACGTTGCTACAACCCCGTGACTCGTAGAATAATCTATTTGCAATATAAATTTTGTTCTCAAAGCATCTGTTTTTTTTCGTAGAATTTTTTTGTAAAATATAATTTTAAAATATTAAGATGATGGAAGATAATTTCTTTATTTAATATTAAATATAAAAAATTAATTTCTTTGAAAAAGAAAATTCTACTTTTTATTATTATTATAATTTTATGTGTCATATTTTTAACGATTTCAAGTAATATGTCACTTCATTATTAATATACATATAAATAATATTTTTCTACAAGACATCCATTCCAAGAAAAGTAAATTAGTAAATAGGTTAATTAATTGATAGTATGATGCCAAGTTGGCAGCGACAAAACTAATATAACTTGTTAATTATGTGAATTGAATTTAGACTCCTTTTTTTTTCCTTGCTGTGAATTTAGATTAAGGTACAATTTGTTTTCATTTGTGGAAATGAAAATGGAATGAAATATAATAAAGGTAAGTAAAGATAAAAAAATAATTATTTTTGTAAATTATTTAATTCACTTAAGGAATGGAATTATAATATTTGTGAATTTTTTCTGGTTGTTTAATTTATTAATTAGTTAGGAAATGAGAGATGGCGACAATAGCGATGGCAACATTAGTACTAGTGACGGTGTTGATGGTGATGGTATTAATAATACAATAATGATGGTGATAGTTATGAATAGTATTGGTAGTGGTAATGAAAAATGAGTATTATCTATTTTCACTATAAAATGTAATCTAAAAACTAAAAAAAAAAATAAAGAAATCGTATGAGAAAACTTGTTAGAGGTAAATAAGAGTAATAGATTCTACTATACATAAACAAGTGCTTAGTAAAGGAATCAATTATTTGATTTCATTTCTCACCCTTAAATCTCTGAGCCAAACATCACCTAAATATATTTTGATTGTTTCAATTTGTTGACGTCAAACAAACTAAAATAGGTGAATATAAATATTTTTTTTGACACATATTAACCCTAACAATATTTAAATATAAGATGAGATGTGAAGCATTAAGTTTTGGTAGTATCAAATTAAAGATAAAATTATTAATTTTATTTTTAAAATTATAAAATACTGATAAAGTATAGATGGACAAGGCTAGCTCATAGATTAAGCCACGTGAGCTGCGCCCATTTGTGTTACACATAACCTTCTATGTTCAAGGCCCTAGTTTAGTCACAAGTTAGCCTACAATTTTTTTAAATTTTAATTTTTTTAGTTTTTTAACTTTTAAACAATAAAAAAATTAAAATCATTTGAAAGTACTATATATTCATTCATAAATAAGTCATAATACACTTTAAATTTATTTATAACTTTTAAAATATTATATATGCAAAATATAAGTCATAAAATACCTACAAAATAAAAGTATCATTTATGAATTATTCATAACACATCCTTACATAGCTAAAAAAGAAAAATGAGAATGTAATTTTATATAAATTAAGAATTTTGGCTTACATAAGATTTAGAAAACATAAAAATAATTTGCAAGCCAGTTTGGCCCATCCATAGGCTAGCTTGCATGGGCAAGGCCAGTTGCGGCCCACATTTTTTAGAGCCTCCAAAATGGAGGCTAGAGTCTTTCAAAACTTGCAAGTTAATGACTCAACCAATGCGCATTAACCTATTTCAACGATTCTAATAAAATGGTCTCTAAATTTTATAAAGTTGCAACTTCATCTTTAAATATTAGCCTATACAAATAATTTTATCTCTAAATAATTGTATGGTGGGACGAAATTGTATGTATGTAATATTATTGAAGGATAAAATTGTAACTTTATATAATTCAGAAATTATTTTGCTAGTACCTTATAATTTTAAAGATAAAATTGTTAATTTTGCCTAAATTATAATTAGTTCTTTTTTGACATATTATATAGCAAAATATAGCCATAATTAAATAGTATAGCATGTTATAGTATAAAATAAATAGTATATTATATTACATTTGGTTTGTTACTATATGAGATGAATGTTTATATAAAATTGTTCTAATTTTTTCTTATTGTCATGTTATATAAGAACATATATAGACTTAAAAAAATAATTAATTTAATTAAAATTCCCTTACATATCAAAAGGAAATAAAATTGTTCCACATGAAATTGAAGTATGTAATTAAATCAAAATGCCATTCAATATCAATATTAAAAAAATATATAATATATATAAATTAAATATTTGCTCTAATGTAAGAATGGCAATTTGGGTTCCCATATCATATAAAAAACTAGTAATAACCCAAGTGACTTCAATCCTAACCCAATTCGAATAATAATTGTATTGTATAATGTTAACCTATTTATTAATTATGTTGAGGTAGGTCAACTCGTTTAACCTATTTAATAATTTTAATTAATAAAATTTACATTTGAAACTTATTTATCAAATTTAATAACTTATCATATTTCATTAATCAAAAGTATTTTTAATCTTTATTTAAATATTTTATTAAATTTTTATTGCCATTCTATTAAAACATGAATCTAATCTTTTTATGATATTTAAGTATTTATCATTTATTTACAAAATAATATTATTAGGCATTTTATTTCACATAAAGACTATTTATTTTTATTAAAATAATTCTTATAGTATAATATAAATCATATATGTTCATGTATGAAATATATAAATTATATATCTTTTTATGGATTGCATGGCTTAATTGGGTTTGGCAAACTTGCATAAATTATTCTTCACGACTTACCTATCAAATTCCAGTATTTTGTTTAGTGGTTTAGGCTCTCTTTGTTTTTGGAAAATATTTTTTATAAAACGATCTTACTTCTTTATATATAAATAAAGTAGTATGATGTACATCTATAATTTATGATTTAAAGAATGATATATAGAGGTATGATAGTAAAGGTAAATAATTATTATGAAGATGTATTTCACTAAATCTTTATATTTAACATTAAACATATAAATCATTTTGTATTATTATGATGTTTCATAACTATATTCCCATGAAAAATATTTTTTATTAAAAATACCAAACCCAAAAAAAATGCATCTATCTAAGATTTAAAAAACGGTTCACGACTGCAATATTGCATTTTCAGGGCAGACCGCATCCACAATTTTTCATAATTTTAGACCGTTATAACCGTATTTTTTCGCAATCACCTGCATTGCAACATGACTGCTACTGCGATCGCAACCACAATTTAAATCCCTGGCATCTATCAATAACAAAAATTACGTATCACATCCACTAACAAAGACCGGGTATCTAGTTAGTTTAATTACCACTTGTCTTAACCAAAAATTACAACAAGAATACATATGTTGCCTAAAGAACATGGATTCCTCAATTTTCACAAGAAAAAAAATTGAGGTTTAGAATTTAGAAGAGGAATAGATATAAAATTTTTCTTAATTTAATTGATATGGCGGATTTCAATGAAAAATTGCAAGTCTTAGAATAAAAAAATTGTGTTTCCATCTTTTCTAGATTGAAAAAATTGATAAACAAAATTGAAGAAATTATTGCCTAAAATATTATAATATAGATAGCATTATATACCACTCAATTGTCTTGTAAACTATACATTTGTGAACCAATAACTTTAGGGAACTAATTAAGAAACATTTAATTGTACTAGGTCTTATTATTTTAATAAAAAATATTTTCTATAAGAATATAATTACACTATTATAAAATGGTGGAATAGATGCTGTTTGTTCAATGCCAAATGTGAACAAGATAGTGAAAAAATAACATTATTTATTTTAAAGAAGAAATTATTTTTCATCACTATTTTATCACTAAATATTATTATCTTTTAACCAATGTATACAAGTAGTATGTTACTTCTTTTACTTTATATAAATAAATGAGATTCTTCAAAACAAACAAAATCTTAGAAACATAAACTTTTTAGCATTCTATATATTTTTATTTAGTTTTTTCTAAAATTTGCAAGAGATCGAAAATAAATTAAGTAAAAACTATTTTTAAATTACATATTTTTAACACAATTAAAGGCATCATAAAAATACTGGATAATAGGGACTCAAATTATGATAAGCACCGCCAGTTTATCCACATCTCTGGAAGTGACAACTATATAACCAAAACGTCGCCAGGAAACTTGTTACAAACATAATGCTGTTTGAAGACCCCCAGTAGAAAGTTTCTAAGAATGTAGAATAATTAATGGCAAAGAAAGCAAGAAAGAAAGCGGAGGAAGACTGTAAGTAAACAAGAGCAAGAAAGAAAACAAAGTGGAAAGTAAGACGACGCGTTTTGGCAATAAACAAACAATTATGGAGTTGGCGTGTTATCAAGCAATTTGGGACGCAACCACAAGGCTTCTTAGAAAGTGGAATAACGATATACAAAAACTAAAAACAAACTGGAACGTTTTGCCGGTTAAAAACAGTTGTGGAGTTGACGAGACTGACCGATTGGTTCTTCAGTGTGAAAACGCCTCCTAAAGTCTAACTCTGGATTTGGATTAGGATTGGGGCTAGAATTAGCAGTATATAATACTCTTCGATTAAATCTAATAGTTAAACTTTTACTTACTAGTGGAGCTAAAAGATCATGTAACAAGATTTAAATTAGATTTTATTTTTAATGAGTGTAAAAATATATTACAATTTAAAAAATAAAATCAGTTAAAAAAATATTCCATTTTTCACTTTAGATGATTTGCCTACTAGGAAAATAATTTTTTTTGTTGTAAAGATAAGTTTAAATTTTTAGTAAAAATATTTTACGTTGTTACACAGAGAGCAAGCCAAACGAAGACAATGATGGGAAGGAAGGAAAGAGAAGATAAATGAGGTCTACAAGAGACAAGAAAAGATAAAGAAGATGTATCTTTTATTATTTACAAAATTGTTAGGCCTAAGAGAAAATCACATTTAAATAAACAAATAAACATGTTTTCACTTTTTAATTTTTAAAGCAATACCTTAAGTTATAATCTTTAATAACAAAATATATAAGGAACTTAAGAAAAATATACTTTTAGTCCCTTAATTTTCATCAAAATTTCAATCTTATTTCTTAAATTTTATTTGAAGTAAATTTATTCACTACTTTTAAAAAAATATGCAATGTTACTCAACAATCTAATACTATTAGTATTTTTAACTGAGATGCTTACATGATATCCAATTTGACATCTTATATAGTCAACATAAGTCACATTTTTATATTCTTATTGAAAAAGGGTATTTTGGTCTCTTAACTTTCATAAAATTTCAATTTTTTCTCCCAAATTTTATTTAAAGCAACTTTACCCTCCAACTTTCTTCTTCCACAATTATATAACTTTATGATTCTTCACTCTTATAGTTGGCTTATAACACCATTCCATCATCTTTTTCTTCATTATCACCTTAATTTCATGTTTGTTTCTAACTTGATTTATTTTGTGTAATATTTTTTCTTATATGCAATTTCTTTCTCACACCAATTTATTGAAAAGCTCAAGTTAGTTGCTACTTATGCCAATAATGACTCAAATTTCTCAAAATTATTTTTGTCTGGCTTTTCATTCTTCATTGTTATTGAAATAAATTTCAAGTATATTATCTTCCTCCTCCCATTCAAGAATCAAGATCCTTTTCATCAACATTTTCCTTTAGATAGTAAATTTATTTCAAAAAAAATTGAGGCATAAGATTGAAATTTTAATAAAATTATGAGATGAAAATTATATTTTTTTGTTATAAATTATAAATAAATGAAAATATAACTTATGTGAATTATAGAGGATGACAAATTAACATTGGTAATTAAAAAAAATGCTAACAGTAGTCTATTGATAACATCACATATTTTTTTTTAAAAAAATATAAGATAAATTTATTTGAAATAAATTTGAAGTGATAAAACTCAAGTTTTAATATTACAGGTTAAACATGGCATTTTACCAAAGTTGAGGTTTTCTCAATTTAACATATATAAAAAAAACTTGAAACTCAATTTTAAATTTTATTTTTAGTACATTTAGTATTTTCCCCAAAGAAATGAGCAATAAATGTTGATAACATTTTTTTTAAAAAGAGGTTTTGATGAATCTTTTAATGGCTGACATAGTATTAAAAAAAATCTTGCATGATTATTTTAATGGGGATAGTTTATGGTGCACTATTCATTAAAATAGTAATGAGTCTCACCTAAAATTGGTTAAATCCTAGCTATTGATTTAGTGGTGTAAAAACCACTAAAAAGTAGTGCACAATATTTTTTTCATTTTAATATTTAGTTATTTCAATTATTTTTCAGTTTTTATATTAATAATTTTTTACCTAACTTAATTTTAAAACGAGTTCACATACAATATTGTTGTAGCTAATTTATAAAAATTAAAATCATTCTAAGAATTATGTACAAAATTTTCTAAATTAAAATAATATATAATTACAAAAAGGGAAAAAAACTAATTCCAAATTCCAAAATAAACCAAATGCAAACTAATTGTAAAGGGAAGCAATAGTTGATAAAATCAATTTTTTTTATTTTGTGGAAGATAATTTTCATAAAAAAAAATTCATTTCGTTATATACGAATGAAGAAGCATTATTTGTATTTAACAATGAAGAAAAAAAATTCCTCTTTGAAAAAAAATGGAAGTTATTTTTTAGAAAATTCATTACATTTAATATTAAACATATCAATCATTTTCTATAATTTTAATAGTTTATAACTATATTCTTATAAAAGATATTTTGTACTAAAACAAATAGAATAGAAGTAAGTTGCCAAAGGAATAAATTGAGATATAAAAAGGAAATAGCAATTAAAGGATGACTCTATATGCATGACTAGTGTTGATAGTTGAGTCAAGCTATTTAGCTGCTTGATGAATTCAAATCAAGAATGGCTTACTTCGACTTGACTCATGACTTGTTTTTATTAGGTTCAAGCAGAAAATTTAGCTCAATTAGCAATTTAAGTAGAGTACAATTTACTCTTACTTGATTTATTTAGCTTTTAAGTAGCTCATTTATATATTTCTATATATTCTTTTAAATATATATTAAGAAAATACTAATAGTCTACTCTTTTTTTTATAAGTATTAATGAACATGACTTTATTTTTAACTAGTTTGGAAGCATTGATAAAATTTTAATTTCTTTATTTTTTGCTAATTCATGTTTTTATATTGTAGAAAAAATCTACTATACTAATGATATTTATCATTGGTATTGATACCAAACTCGTTAGTATTGGTACCTACTAATGACAAAGTAATTGAAAAGCGATCATCATTATGAGGTTGTAATTGTAGGACCTTATACTGATAGCATAAGTTATCATTGTAGTAAATTGCATTATATTGATGATAACTATAATTAGAATAGGTGCCCATGGATTGCATCTATGTGACATGGCAACACACTTATATTGAAAATAATGTGTTGTCAGCATAAGGTCTGCTGATGTGGCAAAATATATACCAACAACACTTTTCATTAATATAGCCAATTATATTTTTTTGAAATGCTTAAATTATTATAATAATTGATTCTATTTTTGGGAATAATTCAATGTAAAATCAATCGGCATTGCTTGGCCCTCCATAGAAAATGGTAGACACATACATAAAAGCTTCTAGTTAGGGTTGTCTCCATGATAATAGATGAAAAAAGGAATTGTCAAGGCTTCATAAGGATGATCTAGTGGAATGATGTTCTTGATGTGATGTAATGATAGAAGGGGTAAAGGTTCCATGGTAACCCTCAAATTGCCTATCACCACATCATGGGTCTATGGAAATTTGGCCAAGCTAGTCATCGTAAGATATATGAATTAAAGGCCAATATAAAATGCTAAACAATCTTTTTGATGTGGGCATTGGTAGGAGGGATATTCATAGAAGAACTAAGAGAATTAGAATTTGCACTGGAGTAACTCATTGTTACTGGAAGATTAGGGTTAAGGACATTGAAGTTTAGTTTAAAAATCTAATTGGAGAAATAGGTCGTATACTCTCAGAAATCCTCCATCTCATCTATAATGCCTACAAGGATCTTAACCGCATCCATAATGGCTACAAAAATCATGCCATTTAATATATGATTCCTGATCAAACAAAAAATTAGTCCATTTTATGAGATACGCCTTAAAGGAAACTTAATTTAGAAGCTAATGCAAGTTAGAAAAACTAATTTGTCTGTCTGAAAATATGCATAAGACCACATGGTGAAGATGTATACCTCCAATCATTCTTATTATTATAGTGGTATGTGTATAAAGGCCTTATATTAATACCTAGGATGCAAAGCCTAACTTTGAGAATAATATTAATAGTATAGAAATAATAAGGATATCCTAAAGAACTTATTGGACTATTGAAAGGGTCCAAGTTCCAATGAATCTACTAGGTTGTAAAAATGCCTAAGTTCTTAATAGTAGAACTACCCCCTAAGGGGCACATTAAACCCTCAATCCTATTGGGTTTTAAAGACTCAACACATTTGGCTTAGAGGAGGGCTCATAAAAGGTTACATTCTCCTTAGCCTAAGTTTAGCCAAGAAAGGGAGCCCCACCTGCCACTTCTTTGGCACTATTTCGATAACGGGGGTAGAGAAACTCTTTCGTACCAACTCAAGAGTCTTATGGAGTATATGACTCGATAAAATTAAGATAAAAGCCTTGCCCTAATTCATAGGTGTTGCTATCATGCTCCCTATCTCAGTGATCATGATCTTTATAGTGGCCATGCCCCCAACTCTAGTCAAGGGCCCTAAACACCTAATTCATAACTTGCCATGTAAAATTTGTAGTCCAAAGAGGAAACTATTGTTTATTACCTTTCTCGTCATATCTATTACTCTAGGCTTGCAATCCCATGGGAGACTCTTTGTTCATATTTATCATTTGGCTAACTAACAAAATTCTTAAACACATAGACATCAATCAAAGCTTAATCCATCACTAACATCAAAAAGCTCTATAAGGTTCATCAAAATAGTACTAATGATATGTGATCTTGGGTGCACACATATCATTAGTACAATTTTGGTCAATACCTATTCAAGCAAAATAAAAATAAAACCTAATTAACCAACCCTAAAGTAACATTCTTACTGGGAAAAACCTAAAATATGCTATGATATCGCATTTGTTATGACTTGTGCCATGCTATGACCTATGTAAAACCTATTACCTAGTTTCCACCAACCTATGCTATATTATACACTTTCATATTAAAGAATGCATGGGAATTTAGAAGAAATTTCCATGCATCAAAGTGGTTAGGAAATATGATTCAATTATTAGAGGAGTTAGGCTTGCTGATAGTCTATATAAGCTTGAAGATAAGCTAGCTTAATTAACCTTAAAAAGGATCAAATTTTAAATTATCTGTCTTTAACCTATACAAAAGAAGACTTAAAATATCTAGTTACATCCAAAATATCCTATGCTACGTCTTTAAGGAGTTCAACTCTAATTTGGTGGTAAAGGTGGTTCAACCTATGAGTCTATAAAAGTAAAACATGGAGGGAAAAGACTAGGGCTTAGTGTGTAAAAATTCTAACATAATCAATCATAGAAAACAATTATAAACTTACTAATTGAATTTACCCTCTCGTAAACTTAAACACTTAAACCATACAAGTCAAACAACAAGTTCACTAGCGTTAACATATTCATCCATATTATATTTGTATATACTCTTCCATACAATTACTCAAATGCATATATATATCTATATCACAATCACATCATACAAGGCATAAGAATAACAAAATAAGGAGAGGAAGTGATTTTTCTTGTGACTCCTATTCAATCTTATCCTTTACAAGCCTATCTTTGTCCTTGCAAATTAACCTTATCCACTAAAGTTAGCTTTATTTTGTACTATTTTTAAGCTCAATTTTTATTATATAAATATGTTAAATAAATTAAGAATTTCATTTAATTAAGTTAAGTAACTATTCTTTTACTTTTAATTCTTATTATTTTATGATTTTATTTTTAACTCATATTATTTTATGATTCATACATTATTTCTCTTCTTTTTATTTGCTTCATTCCATATGTTTTGTCCATCTTTCAATAAGATATATTTTATTTTTGTTATGAATATTTTTAATAGTTAAATATCTAATTTAATTATATTATCTATTTTTAACTATTATTACTTTTTAATTCTCACATTTTCTCTTCTTTTCATATGTTATATTACTTTTCTTTCTTTTTCCATATCTATTTCTATTATTTTACAGTTTAAATGCTAATATTATTATGTAGTGTAAATATAATAAGGTATTTTTTATTTATACTAATTAATAATTGAAAGTTTTTATTGTAATTATTATTTTTTTGTTTTAGGACAAGTGTCAGCTTTTGAATGAAATTATTTCCTCCAATTTTTTACCCATTTTTTTTCTTTGCTTCCAATCATGCCCGCAAGTTTTGTTTTTACTGTCTCATTTAGATTACCCTTTAAGGAAGAGGAAATAATACATTTGAGATTTATTTTCTAATATTTTTAAGCTCAATTTTTATTTTATAAATGTGTTAAATAAATTAAGAATTTAATTTAATTAAGTTAATTAACTACTTCTTCTACATTTAATTCTTTCTATTTTATGATTTTATTTTTAACTCATATTATTTTATGACTCATGTATTATTTCTCTCCTTTTTTTTTGGCTCCATTGCAAATATTTTTTCCTTTTTTAATAAGATATATTTTATTTTTTATAAAATATTTTAAAATTTTAAAAATTTAATTTAATTATATTATCTATTTTTTAACTCTTATTACTTTACTATTCACATGTTTTTCTCTTCATTTCATATATTTTTTTGCTTTTTTTTTATCTATTTCTATTATTTTATAATATAAATGCTAATATTACTTGTAGTATAAATATAATATGATATTTTTTATTTCATAATAATATTTTAAATAAGTTAACATTAAATATAGAAAGTATTAATTTAATTAATCAATTACACACTATTTTTAATAAGATATTTTCAATAAAAAATTTAATTAATTTATTTAAATTTTGACTGTATATTCTTGATATCAAATTTCAATAAATATACTTGAAACTAAATATAAATCAACTTGGATTTATTAAGACTTTACAACTCACATGGACAGATTTATTTGCTTTTATCTATTTCATTACATCTTTCGTTATACATTAATTGTTTCTCTTTTTCTAATTGTTCAATTGCATATGTTTTTTTATTTCCATACATGTTATTTACTGCATAGGCACTAATATTATTAAATATTATAGATATAAATTTTTAAACATTATATATCAAATTGAATACACATTAATTAAAATTTTATCAAAATTTTGCGACTCATGCACTATTTATCTTTCTTTTACCTACTTCATGCTATATTATTTTTCATTCACTTCTAGCATTTAAAGGTCGGACGACACCAATAATACTGATTATTTTAAATATGATACATTAAATATTTTATTATAAAAATAATTTGAATAATTAAAAGGTTTTATTTAATTAAATTAATTTACTATGTGTTATATTTTTCTTATTTTTGTACACTTCACATATTATTGCTTTCATTTTATTTGCTCTTTGGCATATTTTTCTCTTTTTTTTCATGTGCACTTCTTTACATAGAGCTCAAACATTAATATCGTTAAGTGATTTAAATATAATATGTTATATTTTATTTTAAATTATTTAAAATTTTAAAAGAGCTAAAATTTTGACAAATTTTTTTTTTAAAAATAATTAATTTCATATATTTTTTAAATTAAAATTTTAATTTTAATTTATTTATTTAATTTCTTGTTAATAATTTTGCAAAACCAATTCTTAAATACTATATTTAAAATTAAAAACACATTAGTTGAAATTTTGTCAAGATTTCACAATTCATACACTATTTTTCCCCATTCTGTCTACTTTATTACATAATTATTTTTCTGTTCACTCTTAATATTTAAAGTTCAAATGTAATATCATTAATTAATATAAATATAATATTATATATTATATTTTTATTACAAAAACATTTTTTATAGATTAAAAATTTTATTTGATTAAATTAATTGACTATATATTCTATTTTCAACTCCTATTATTTTATACTTCACATATTATTTTTCTACTTTTTATTTGCTTTGTTTGCATATTTTTTATTTTTTAATATTCACTTAGTTATTTATAAATTAATTAATATATATTTTATTTTTAAAATTGATATTTTAAATTTAAAATTTAATTAATTCTTTAAACTTTCTTGATATTTTTAATATTAATTTTTAAGTATTATTTTTAAATCAAAAACATATTAATTAAAATTTTATCATGGCTTCACTTATTCGATTGAATTAACTTGCCACTTATTCTATTTTTAATTCTTATCATTTCACATATTATTTTTCTTTTTTTATTAGCTTTTTTTATATGCTTTTTATTTTTTTTTATGTTCACTCATATTATTTACAATTTAAATATTAAAATCACCAAATAGAGTAGATATAATATGATATATTTATTTTTATTATAAAATATTTTAAATAAATTAATGTTTATGTATAGAACGTATTAATTAAATTAAATAATTACAAATTTTATTTAATTTCATAAAAATATTAAAAATTAGGATAAATTTTATTAATATTACCTTGATATTAAGTTTCAAGTACTATAAGTTGTACAAAATATATATCAATTAGAATTTTATCTAAAGTTTAAAAGTCAAGCATTGTTTCTCTTATTTTAATATACATTATATGCTCTCCATCTTTTTTTTTTGGGCCTATTTAATCCTTATATTTAGAACTCAAATCTCAATTTACAAGATAGTATAAATATAACATCACACATTTTTTATTATGAACAATACTTAAAAATTGTAATTAATTTTATTTATTTAAAAATTTTCAATATTTTTATATCAATTTTTATGCACTACATTTCAAATTAAATATACAGAAATTATAATTATTGTGATTTTAAGATTTATACACTATTTCTTTTTCTTTTATCTATTTCATTGTAATCTTTTTAGTTTTTTTCCTATTCACTCTTGTTATTTACAATTTTGGCATCTTTGAATAGTATTGATATAGAATAATATATTTTTATTTTTATAAATATACTTTAGATAAAAAAATTTATTCAATTGAAGTTATTAACTATATATTATATTTTTGATTTTCATTGCTTTATAGAGGACACAATATTTTTCTTCTTATTATTTACTATATTACAATTTTTTTCTTTTTCATTTTTCATAATTATGTTATTTACCACTTACATAATATTATTATTAAATAGTATGGATATAATATGATAAACTTATTTTTATTAATAAATATTTTAAATAAATTAAAATTTTGATATAAGAAGTAGTAATTAAATTAATTAATTATATATTCTCTTTTTAATAAAAATATTAAATTTTAAAATAGTATTTATCTATTTTAATTTTATAAATATTTTTCTGATATTATTTTCAAGTGTTATATTTCATATTAAATGCATATTAATTGAAATTTTATCTTTTTTTTTATCTATTCCATTGCATGTTTTACCTATTTTATTTCAATCTGCCATATTATTTATAATTTAAAAGCTAATATTAAAGAGTAGTATAGATCTAACATAATATATTTTTTATTATGAAAATATTTGAAATAAGTTACATTTAATTAAATTAATTAAATTCATATTATATTCTTAATTTTTATTACTTTATGGCTATGAATTGTTTTTCTAATTTTGTTAGCTTAATTGCATATTTTTTTTCTTATGTTCATTTTTATTATGTATGGCTTAAATGGTTGTATTTTTTAATACGTTAAAATTTTAATATATAACTTATTTCTTGAGTTAATTAATTATATATTCCATTTTTAATTACATATATTCTTTCCTTTTTTTAAAATGGTTTTATTATTGATATGATTTTTAATCCTAGAAATAAAAATGAGTTATTAGTATAACTATTTTCATAATTATACCTTTCTTTCACCTTTTTTTTGCAACATATTGTACTTACAATACTCTTGAATAGTCAATTAATTTAATTGTACACAAAAATTAGAGTTTAATGTTTCTCTAAATATCAATTCTGGTTACAATATTTTTATTTTTATTCATTTACAACTAATGTGTTGCAATATGCAAATTTAATTAATATAAATTTATTAAATAATTAAAAATATTAATAAATTTGTGCATCGTATAGGCTCCAAAACAAGTATAAATTATTTTGCCAAGCCATATTTTAGATTATTCTTACGTGTCTTGCAAATGCGGCCTGCCCGTGTAAGATAGCACCACATAAATATAAAACTGGTACGGTTGTTCATTGAAGCAGACTTGCACGTACCATTGGTGCATTTCTATCTTGGTCTTTGCCATAAATGTTTTATTAAGCACATTAGGATTAGAAGATCAATTTAAGAAGGTTTGGTCTAGCTCTTTTGGTCAAATTAACTAAGTTGTTGCTAAAATATGAGCTTGTCAGCATGATATAAAAACATCAATTTGTGGTAATTTAATATTAAATTGGTCAATTTAATAATAGAATCAACATCAACAACGATATATATATATATATATATATATATATATATATATATATATATATATTATACACCTTACTTTTGACAAACAGTAAAAAGATAAATATAACCACCTGATTTTAGTTTAGACGACCGACTAAAAATTTTCAAATAGAGGTTACACATTTTTGTTAAAATTAAAATACAAATAACCCCTTATATTATACTGTGTTGTATGTGTAAAAAAAACTCCTTTTATATTCTAAAAAGTACAATTAAAACATTTAAATTATATGGGTGGTGTAAAAAACCTCCCTCTATTATCTTTTCTTTTAAATCTTAACAGTAGAATGAGATTTTCATAAAACTTTTTTAGCATATTTATTTACACAAAAATTAAATTTTAAAAATTAATTTTATATATAAATTTATTTTTAAAATAAAAATTATGAATAATAATTTTTATTTTTAAAATTAATATTTAAATATTTTAAAAATAAAATTTTAATTTATATCAATTTTTAAATTAATTGCTCATAATCAATTACATTAAAAATTAATTTTTCTTAACGTACAATAAACTTTGAAAAAGTTTCATTCCATTCTAATTTGAGCAATTTTCCTTTTTACAGGTACAATATTTTAATAAAGTTATTTTTTTAACGATACATATAACTTCAAATTACTTAACTAAAATTTATATTTGGATATTTTCTTCTATTATTTTTTATACATATGTATAAATATTTTTTAAATAATTTTTTAATTATGATTTATTTAGTTAAATTATAATTGTTACTGTTCCAATAAATTTGAGATAAAAATTATTTTCATAAATTTATTATACTTTTATAAGAATTTATTTATCAATTCATCTTCTTTGAATTTATTATAAGCATATGTAAACCCCATTTTAATTTTATATATTCTTTTCTAATTTTCAAGACTTTATTAGTAGTTTTAAAAAATAAAATAAATTTTAATCATTATTTTAAGTTATATATATTATTATAAAAAACCTTCACAAATAATTGTACTATGTGCTAAAGATGCAACAGAATAAAATATTTTTTAAAGTTATTTTTTGCAATAAGAAAAGTTAATTTTGTATGTTTAGTTTTAAAACATTGATTATAAATAAGTATTCTATATTTGGTAATATTTAATTACTAACTTGAAAGTTAAAGTTATAATTTGTAATTTTTATCTTAAAATTAGTTTTAGATATAATAATAATAATTTTTACAAGTTAATTTTATGTAATTAAACATACTAAAAAATTAATTACAAAATCGCCTAATCCTATCTATAGGCATAAAATATTAAATAACAAAAAATATTCTATTCATTTAATATAAAATGCACAGATTGGTGGAAATAATGTCCTCTAGAAAGGGAGTCATTTTTTTCATTACCGTGACATGATACTGCACATTTATTTCTTAGAAGTTATTTAATTTACACTGAAAGTAAATTTCCTTATAAACTTTTTGCAAAATATTTAAAATTATTTAGTTGATAGTAAAAATTAAAAATTTTCAAGAATTAACCTTTATATTTTATTTGATTCAATTTTGAACTTCTCAAAAGATATTTTAAAAATGATTACTAGGTCCTTCCTAACCATAATGCAAAATAATTAAAAATATTAATGAATTTCAATTAAATTAAAATTTTAAATTCACAATTTTTATTTTTATAATTTATGATTATAAATTAAAATTAAGAAGATATTTTTTTGTTTGCATTTATGTATTCTCATACTTTTTTCCCAACAATAGCACATTTATTTCTTAGAAGTTTTTTTATTCACGCTCTTATAAATTTCTAAAAAGTGCTCAAAATTATTTATTTGATAAAATATTGATATTTTTTAAAGAATTAATTTATTATATTTTATTTGATTTAATTTTAAATTTTTCAGCAGATATTTTAAGAATAATTACTATGTCCTTCATAATCATAATGCAAAAAATTAAAATATAAATGAATTTCAATTAAATTAAGTTTTTAAACTTATAATTTCCTTTTTTTTAAAATTTATCATAAGGAATTAAAATTAAAAAGATATTTTCATTAAAAATCTCATTTTTTTTTGTTTGCACCTTGCGAGGTATACCCATACCTTTCCTAAACAGCAATTTCAAAAATCAAAATGAAGACCTAATGCCTTGAAACTTAACTTATTACCACTAAACTAATTAATTATTGATAAAATTTCATTTACTTCTATATAAATAAAAGACTTACATATTACTTCCAAGAATTTAAATTGTGGTTACGATCGTGGTCACGTCGTGATATAGACGAATGCAGAAAAGTACGATCATGACAGTCTAAAATTGCGAAAAATTACAAATGTGGTTAGTCTTGAAAACACAATATTGTGAGCAATATTATAGTCGCGGATCATTTTTTAAATCCTAGATTACTTCTATAAAAATGATATATAGAACTATAGTGTTATAGGAAAATAATTTTTCCTTTAAAAAAGATGAAGTTGTTTATCACTAAATTCTTTATATTTAATCTTAAATACATAAAATATTTTTAATTATTTTATTAATTTATAACTATATTTTTATATAAAAATATTTTTATTAAAACAAACGGAGCTTATCTATGTTTATTCCGGACGTCGCTATCCCTGAGAGACTTCTGGATCTCTTTCATTTTAACAAGTGAAACAGTGGTTTGGACGATGGAAGAAACATGCAGTGAGCTGCCAGCCGCTTCTTCTTCCTCAGAAACCAAACAAGGAAGAATAGTGGACATCGGGTCCGGACAAATGGAATAAATTAAGGTTGTGTTTATTTTAATAAAAAATATTTTTCATAAAAATATAATTATAAATTATTAAAATAATAAAAAATTAATATATTTAATATTATATATAATACATTTTAAAAAATAATTTTTTGGAAAAGTTATTTTTCTATTATTATGATTTTAAAAATTATTTCTTAATCACTAAATATAAATACATATAATACTTCATTTATTAAATATAAAAAATAAATTTTCCTATAAAAATTATCTTAAAAGAAAATCGAAGCCTAAAAATGTGAACACTTGGACATTGGTACTTGTTTCAGGTTCATCTGGACGTGTATTTATAATTATTATTTTGCTAAATCGATTATCCAGATTATTTGAACGCGTCTTACTAACGTGGCCTGCCTCAGTAAGACAACAACACAAATGTAAAACTGAGATGGCTGTTCATTGAAGCTGACTTACGCCTTGGGTTCTTTTCTCAGCAGAGACTTCTATCTTTGGTCTGTCCTATAAATGTATTAAAAGGCAAATAAAAGGGTCAGTTTAAAATAGTGTGGTCAAGGTTCACTCTGTTAAATTAGTTAAATCGTTTATTACCAAAAATAAAAATAGTTAAATTGCCATTCAATCAGTGACAGAGGACTGAAGGGCCATGGCCAAAAAAAAAAAATGCAACTTTATAATAATATTATATAATTATACGTAAAAAATTGATATATTATTTGGCCCCAAAATATTATTACTCTCTATATATAGAATTTGTGAATTTTAAAATACATAAATATAATTTTTTTTAACTTAACAAGACACAACTCAAATAATACAAAATAAATTTAAAAAATAAGACTCCAGAATACAACTTCAAAAGTTTATTTTAAGCCCACAAAAAATGTATCAAATAAATGATGGTCCAATAATTTTATACAAGCCCACAGCCAAAGATTCAAAAATGGATATTAATAACAAAAAGGTTAAAAGAAAGGACAAACACATTCACCAATTTTTTAAGTTAAATCAAGAAAGTTAAGCAAAATTCTCGCCTTCTTCCTATAATTCAGCCTGAATTATCAATAAAGAAAAATTGGCCCAAAAAATTAAGCAAAGCTCCGCCACCGTAATCAACTATGGGCATCTCAGTATAATACAAAAACATCAACTTGTAATAATTTGATGCTAAATTGATCAATTTTATAATACTATTTAAAAAACAATGAATAATATATAGGTCAAGTTTATAATGACCGTGGGTTTTTCTCCAGAACAATTTTGAAAGCTGAAGTACGTGACAAATGAATTTGGATATACAAATGGATTCCCGAGTCCGTAAAAAATATAAATTAAAACACATAAAAAAAATAAGTTTGTTTAAATGCACATCTAAAATATTCCTGTCCACAGGCTCCATGATCTGCACAGAATGAATTTTACAATTCATGAATGGATTTACATTTTTTTTATTTTTACCTTCAGATTAAACTAATATATATTATATAAATCTTCACTTAACTAATCAAATATTCACTCTCAAATTCAATTTTTATCTCTCAAATTAATCTAAACTAAATAAATTAAATTTAAATTAATAATTTCAATGATTTTTATTATAATTTACTTAATTTTGAATTTTTGAATGTAAATTAAGAATGTATTAAATACATATATTTATTTATCATTATTATTTTAAATATAAAATTATCTTAAAACATCTAAAATTATTTTTTATAAAAAAAAATTCAGATCCGATTCATGAATTTTAAGACTAAAATCTCTATTCAAGAAATTTACAATTTTCGTAGAGCAAACTTAAGCTGATTTATTTATGGTCCATAGCCATACGGAACAATTTGCAAATGCACCCAAGGGTGTAAAATATGGCCACGGCCCATGGGCTTTTGCGGGTTGCCTGCTAATGCGGGGTGATCTGGTCCTCCTTTTTCTTAATTCGTTTTTATTGCAGGTTCATGCGGGTTTGACCATAGACCCCGCAATCCTCCATGAGCTTTTATTTTTTTTCTAACAATCTTTTAAATATTTAAGAATTTTTTTAATTTAATTCAATTCCTAATTTAATATACAATAACCTAATATAATTTTTTTAGATTTAGGTAACTAACTCATTATATAAAATAAAAAAATCTACTTAAACAATTATAATTTATAAAAAAATAAGATTTTTAATCTAAATTAATTTAATATTTTTTTAAGTGTGTCTTCCTTGACATTCAATTTTTAATTTTTTAATTTATATTTTTAATAATTTAATTATTTTTAATTATAAAAAATAAAGGATATCTCCCATCCTACTTAAAAATGCTCATTTTAAATGGGGACTTATGTATGTAAACTTGCGTGGGCCCAAGCTTGTGCGGGCCAGCCCCACCCTACATCCCTAAATGCATCCAAAAAGTGCACGTAACAGCTAGACTGGTCGGCAATCAACAAGAAGTGAATGTTTGGTGTATTTAACTCTTTGTACTTTGAAAGTGGCATAATTTAAAATTGTGCCCAACTATCCAACAAACGGCCTTCCCCTTTAGCATCCATCTTATGGAGCGAACCCACAGTTTAAAACTAAAAAGAATGATCACATAAGTTAAGCCAAAATATTAAATTTGTTTTAGTATTAATTAATCTGTTTAAAAAAATTCCTTTTTATTTATTTCTAAAATAATTAAAAAATTATGATTTCTTAAAATTTTATTTTATTCTTATTATTTTTGCTTAATGTTCAATCATTTTACATAATAATTAAATTTTTTAAAAAAAGTAACAAGAAAAAATATAATTATTTTCTTTTTATAGTTGAGACTATCAAGTCTTAAGTATACTTTTTCTTAAATGGATACCAGAACTGTTTGAATCTAAATTTTTTACTAAATTACTCAGCTTCTTCACTATTGAATCACATTTACTTATGGAAAATTCTTACATGCCCCAGTTATAATATGTATCTTTATGTTTAGCCAATGAGAAAAAAATTTATTGTCAATTTTATGAAACTTACATACATTAAAAAGTGTTTTTTCAATTTTCAATAGATTAAAAACTGTAATTGATTTTTTTTATTAACTGAAAGAATAGATAAGGGTCAAAGATTTTTTTTTTAATTTTTTATATGTGGAGAATTAGGATCATAACCAAGATGAGTCAAACTAAACATCTATATTTTGAGTTCAAATTTGATAAAGATAAATGAATTCAAATTCAAGTTAAAAGTTTCAAAATCAAACTTCACTATTGCATGAGTATAATTGAAATGAGACGAGTTCTAATATAATTAAACGTTATTTTTAAGACTTTGAATTTGATCTATTGTATTTTTAAAACTTTTTACACAATAAGTGAGCAAGAAAAAGATGCATCATTAAAAAAATAATAACAACTACGTAGCAAAGTATAAGTAAATTATAGTGTAAAATTAATATTTACCAATATTTAAATCCTTTTTTAATAATAATTAGAAGATATGATAGTAAACTCTATATTTAGTAGTTATTTCTATCTTGTTTGGTTTTTAAGTTGATTATTCTTTATTTCTTGTCCCTAAAAGAAAAAACGCTACGATACTGATTCATTGCACCATCCCTTTATATTCATTTTATTATTTAGAAGAAATGAAGCTTCGAAAATTTTCTAATAAAATTGACATACAGTTTTTTTTTTTTTTTTTTAAATCTAGGGGGTCAAGGTCCCTAAAATCAATGAGGTTCCAATTCTAAGTAAAAACACATATTATAGTTTTAATATAAAAAGAATTCTCCTTACTTATTATTTGAAATAGTTTTCTTAACCTTTTATTATTTAACTCAAATGTATAGAAAAAAATGTTGGATTTGATCTAAATTCAAATTATTATCAATTATTGATTTTTTTTATTGTGAGTTTTCCTCTTATTCGAATTATGTTTTTTTGTCAAAGTTAGATTGAGATTCCTTATCAAAAATAAATTTTGAGTATAAATATTTATATTAGTAAATGGTTTGAAATATGAGACATATGTGAAGAAAGTGCATATAAGGATTATGTGGGGACCCTCATAGATGTCTGTGAAAGATGTAAAGATGGTGGTTAAGAAGTTGTGGGGTTATAATTAAGAATCTTCATATGTATTATCTTATAATCTTTAACAATATAATGGATTTTTTTTCATCCATGGTTTTCCTCCCAGAGTTTGGAGTTTGCCATATTAAATTGTTGGTGTGATTTGTTATGAAACCGTGATTGATTTAATTGTTTGATACTTGTCTATTTGAGTGTGGGATATTTTTTGCAATAATTGATATCAAAGTGCATTTGGTCTGATGAGAGAATGGTAATTTGAGAGAACAAATGCCTAATTCAATTCCATGTATGAGATGAAAATGATAGATGAAGATGATGATAATGATGCTTGATGATTGATAATGAAGATGGAGATATGAAGAGTTTATACTATTTAAGAAGATGTTTACAAGTTTAATATTCTTGTCAATACGAGAAATTCTTGTGGATGAGAAAATTGTAAATAGACTTTGATGAATCTTATGACACTTGATTGAGGTGAAGTTACTTAATAAGAAGATAGTTATTCAAATTTGAAGAAATTGCAATGATAAAAGACTCTCATGGTTGGTGTTCTTTGAGAATAATTAAAGTATGGGGATTGATGAAGATGAAGGAATTTGCATCAAGATGGAGATTCTTGGGTTTGAATAAATTCAAATTATTGCCAATTAGTGATTATTTCCTATTGTGAGTTATCTAGGTTTTTATGTCAGAGTTAGATTGAGATTATTTACTAAACAAGTAATTTTGAATATAAATATTTATGTTAATCAATGGTTTGAGGTATGAGAAAGATGTAAAGAGAGTGTCTATGGGAATTATGTAAGAAACTTCATGGAGGTTTTGATAGACATAAAGATGGTGATTAGGAAGTTGTGTAGTTATCGTTGAAAATTTTCTTATGAATTATCTTATAATAATTGACATTATAGTGGATCTTTTATCATTTATGGTTTTTTCCCCTAAAGTTTAGAATTTTCCATACTAAATTGTAGGTGTAATTTATTATAATACTTCTATTTATTTAATTACCTTATATTTATGTGTTTGGGAGAGGATCCTAACAACAAAAAAAGTGAGGGTCACCGAACAAGAAGTGATCCCAACAACTTTGTTCGTGTATGCAGTTTATGTGTTGAACTCGCCCCAGATTCAATGTCGTTGTCTAGCTCAGTCCGACATACATAGTTCACTTCTCACTATCAAGTATGAAGAATGGATTCTCCTTTAATGGCAGAATGTCAGTGTTGCACCAGTATCAAATTTCGCTATTTAACAGATTTTTAGGATGCAAAAGTGTCAAATTGAGCCAAATATTTATATGTTTAAACCTGAACTCATTAAAAATAAATGAATTCAAACTTGAGTTATATATTATTAAGATTGAATAGTTTAAACTCCAGTTAGGGTTTGACTTGAATATTAGGCTAAATGAATTCACTTGAACTTATTAGAGTAGTATGGTACTGGTTATCAATCTTGAAATATTTGAATTTAAATTTAAGCTTTTAATTAATATAAACCTAAATAAGTTTATATAAACTTATATGAATAATTTATTGTTTTACCTAAATTAGATCATATGAAATCTTATTTTTCATTAATAAACTAAAAACTAGATTTCTTTATATTATTTCACTTATCAATATAAATTTTTTTAATCATTAAATAATTTAAATTTATTAAAAATATACACAATCATTATAGAATACGAACAATTACACTTAGTGAAAACTAATTATTTTAACCAAACCATCATATTTTTCATACAATCTCAATAATTACTTATATGATTGAATTTTTATGTACTATTTATTTATATATAGTATAAAAATAAAAAATATTTTTTATTATTAAGTTCATTTATACTCACAAATAGTTCAAGCCAGAATATATGAAGCTTAAACTTAGCTTATAAATTAATTGAGCTTAGTGTATTTAAGATCAATCAATAAGATTAACCTACACAAATATAAAATAAAAAATTAATTGAGATATAATATATTTGACTATTGCTTGAGTATAATTGAAATTAAGTGAGTTCTAACATATTTAAAATTTATTTTTAAGATTTTAAATTTGATTTGTTGTCATTTTAGAACTTTTTATACAATTAGCTAGCAAGAAAAAGATGCACCATTAAAAAATAATAATAACTAAAAAATTTTATTGGCAATGAGAGAGTTTTTACAATCTTTTGGTAATATAACAAAATATAGGTAGCTGATAGTATAAAATTATTTTTTTACTAATAGTGAATAAAATTTAAATTCTATTTTTAATAATAATAATAATAATAATAATAATAATAATAATAATAATAATAATAATAATAATAATAATATGATGATGATGATGATGATAAACTCTATTTTGACACCAACTATTTCTATCTTGTTTAAAATTTTTAGTTGATTATTTTTTTCCTTTTCTCTAAAAGGAAAGCACAACAATACTTATTCATTACACCATCTTTTTATATTTATTTTATTTTCTAAGGAAATAAAGTTTCCAAATTTTTCTAATAAAAGTTACATACAACAATAATTTAAAAAAAAATTAAGGGCTTATGGCCCCCTAAAATCAACGAGGCTCCACTTTTATGTAAAAACACCTAGATACAAGAATTTCTCTCTACATATTATTTTTTAAAAAAATTCTTAACCTTTCATTATTTAGCTCAAATGTATTGAAAAAATAGAAAAATAAAAAAGTGAGGATTATCAAATAACATCAAATCTTGGACATTGAATGAATTGTTAGATTTCTCCTAAATTCTGATTTTTATTCATGTGTGATTATTTCTTATTGTAAGTTATCTTTCTACTCAAATTAAGCTTTTGTGTTAGAGTAGGATTGTGATTTTTTGCCAAACAAGTATTTTTGGGCATAAATATTTATATTAATTAAATGTTTGAGATATAAAAAATATATGAGATGAGTGCTTATGAAGGTTATGTGGAAACCCTCATAGATGTTTGTGAAAGATGTGCAAATAATGGTTAAAAAGTTTTAGGGTTATGGTTAAGAACTTTCAGACACATTATCCTATAATCTATAATGATATAATGAATATATTTTCATCCATAATTTTGCTTAAGAGTTTGGAATTTTTCACATTAAATTTTTTGTATACTTTATTATGCTACTTTGATTGATTTAATTGTTTAATGGTGGTGCATTTGGAGATGAGATATATTTTTTTTTAAACAATTAGTACTAGAGTAGATTTGGTCCTATGAGAGATTGGTAATTCAAGAAATTAAGAGCCCTTTTTTATTTTGGAAGGAAGATGAATATGATGGTGATGATAATTGTGATGATAATGATTTTGATGGAGTTGATGATGATGATAATAGTGATGGTGATGATGTGAAGCATTCATATTAGTTCATAAAGGTGTTTACAAGTTTGATTTTTTTGTAGACATGAAAGATTCCTATGGATGAGGAGGTCATGGATAGACTTTATTGAAGCTTGTGATGCTTAATTGAGGTGAAGCTACTTGATAGAAAAATAGTTGCTACAGTTTAAAGAAATTATAATGATGGAAGACTCTTATGATTGACACCTATAATTGGTCTCGTTTGGTAATAAGTGGAACATAAAGATTTATGAAAATGATAAAATTTGTGTCAAGATAAAGATCGTTGGGTTTAATTCAAATTCTTATTATTATCAATATGTGATTATTTTATTTTGTAAGTTATCTTCTTATTTAAGTTAGGCTTTTATGTTAGAAAAGGATTGGGATTTTTTGTCAAACAAGTATTTTTAGAGTATAAATTTTGTGTTGGCTAATGGTTTGAAATATGAGAAAGATATGAGGTGAATGCTTATAAAGCTTATGTGAGAACTCTCATAGAAATTTATGAAAGATATATAAAGGGTGGATAGAAAGTTACAAGAATATGGTTAAAAATCTTTCACATACATTATTTAGTAATCTTTGATGATATAGTGAATTATTTCTCATTTGTGGTTTTTTCCCTATAGTTTGGAGTTTAACATGTTAAATTATTTATATACTTTATTATGCTACTTTGATTTAATTTTCTAATGCTTGTGTGTTTGGAGATGTGATGGCTTTCCTAACATCAATTGTGGAAGAGGCTAGAATTTGGTTATAACAACTCTACACAATAATCCTCAAAAGAGCCAATTAATATTAGGGTTCTAAGTAATGTTTTTAATCCTAGCTCAACCCATTCAACTAGTCAAACAAATACTTAGACTTAAAAACAAACTAGACAAATCCATAAACTTGTTTAGGGCAAAAACCTAAGTTAGCCTAATTAAACTTGGTTGACTATTTTGCTCAATTTTTTTTAGCATTTGACAAAGTCCAATCCTAATTCCTAATATAATTGTTATTATATTTACTTTATATTATAGTATATATAAGAGATAATATTCATAATTTTTAAATTTTAGGAGTTGGGATTTTGTCATCTATCTATTATAGTATAAACTGCTATTATAATTACTTTATATATCAGATGTAGTGTTTTTGCTAATGTGTTTGAAGTTTAATTCACTAAAATAAAAAATTCCCAACAAATGATTATTTTACAATTTGAATACAAGACATTATACTTTAGATGCCTTTGAGGTCTTTGATATCAATTTTCCTATAAAGACAAAATTATTGTCATTTGCTTTTTATTTGAATTAAAATTATATTAGATGATTATTGTAATTGTAGTAAAATCAATATTTATTTATTTTTTATTATTTGCCTTTTGTATACATATATGTAATATATAATTTATTATATAAAAAATAGTAAAATATGACAATTGAGTTAATTATTAGATTTGACTAGTTCAACTCATCTAACCTTGACTCACTTGCCTTGTCAAATTGATGGCTAGATTAGGTTTTAAAACATTAGTTCCAATTGATGGTCTGCTATGTGAGGGAGAGATTGTTGGATTATCTCATATTAGCTATGTAAAAGGTTGTGTATTAGTTTATAAGTTAAGTGAAAGTATTAACTTTTAGGTTAACATTTGTAGTTGAAAGAGGCTCGATAAGAACAGTTAATTCTAGTATCAAAGCCTAGTTTTACAATATCTTTACCTTATAAGATGATGTGTGAGAGGGAGATTATTATGTTTTTCCACATCCGTCGTTGGATTCTTCAATTCTCTTTCTATTTTTTAATTTTCATTTTTTTAATGGAAGCAATTTGTTATGGATGAAAAGAAATATAATTTAATAATTTTTTACCATTTAAAATCAATCAAACATCAACTATCAATTTATCATCAAAATATTCTTTCTCATTCCTTTTTAATTTCTAAAATCGTGATTATTTTCCTCTTTAAAAATCAAACATAATAGATGTAAAAAGCATGATTACTCATCTTTTATTTATAATGTTACTTCAAATTATAAATTCCAATTTGATTATATATATAATTTATATGACTAAAAACCTATTTTGGTTTTTATAAGTTTGTATTTTTATCAATTTCATTATTGACTAAAAATTTATATTAATTTGATTTATATAAGATTAAAAATTTTTAAATTTCAATTCTTTTATACATGAGATGGAATACTAAATTATTATAATAATTAAAATTTGAAAATTTTTTATCTTATAAAAATTAAATTGATGCAAATTTCTATTTATAGATGAAATTAATAAAAATTCAATTTTATGATAACCATTTTAATCAATTTATATTTTTTTAATGTTTCATAAATGCATATCGTATTATAATTTTTTTTAATTGTCTTTGCCATATTATATCATATCCATGCTTTATAGTTTGTTAACAATGCAATGGTGGATACCATTTCACTCCTATGGTAGCTCTTTCAATGCTGCCATTAATAGTGAAATTTGCTATTGCAGTTCATTGCCTTAGTTCAACACCATAATTAACAGTGCAGAAAACCCTTGTTGCTCAACATTGTTGATCTAGTTGGTTTAGTGTCTCAAGTCAGCCTTATGCACCAATTCACTAAACAAACAAGCTCCGTTCGAGTTGAAACTTGGTTGATAAATCAAGCATAAGAAAGAGGACTTGTAGCCTAAATTTGGGATCATTCCAAATCGTGTATTATTTTTGCCAATTTCTTATATTTTAGCATTTTACTTATATTTTTCACTAAGGTAACTTGTCCAGTGCGAGTAGGAAAGCACCCGACTATGATCCTTGCATTTTTATCTTTCCACTGGTGTATTTTGGTAGCAAAATTTCACTTAGAGCTTGTCAAAAAGCCTTTATGACAGTTAAAAAAAAGTATGTTTACTCCTGTTAGGCTAGCTTTTGCTTATAAAGCTTTTTAAGGGGGAGTGCCCGATGATCTTGATAGAAGCTTGGCACTAGTTTAGGGGTCAAAATGTGTAGCTTGTGCCTCCCTTGCACATTTCTAATATTGTATTAAAGGATTATGTGAATAATAGAAGTAGCCCTTCTTCTAAATATAATGTCTTGAATTTTGGCTACATTTAATTGCATTTGCCCACATTTATTCACATTGCATATTTTTCCCTTACACAAGTTATGCTTAACTTTAATATACTTTATGTTATGTGTTATGCTCTCATTGTCCTAATTTATGCGTGTTTTGGTTGTCTTGATTGTTTATCTTCCTTTTTAGTCTTTACTATGTTACCACTTGATATGTTTGCCCACTTAGGTGTCATGGGATTAATCCTTGGTTAGCTTGCTTTTAGGTTATTGATAGTAAGTTCCACACGATCTAGCAAGTGAAGTTACTAGCTCGTAACATTTGGTATCAAAGTGGGTTTCGACTTGCTTATAAATTATTTCGAATTGGTTTGGAGATTTAAAAACCCCTAACAATCATGTCAAATACAATGCACATAACTAAACTAGAAATTCGAATGAGGTAAATGGAGAAGTTGTATAGAGTTATTGAAGAAATACAAAGCCACGATATTCCTAAGCTTGTTGATAGAGCTAGGGAGTGGGAAGGTGTTTCTATTTGTGTAATGATTATGGAATCTTATTTGGGCATCAACTGAGAAGCCTCAAGTACTACTCCTGAAGGTAACTTCAGGGACATGGTTAAAGATTAAAAAGTCAAATTAACTGATGTAAAAGCCTAACTTCGTGTCCTTACAAGAGCTTTAGGGAATCAAGCCCCTAACCGTAAAATACCAAAATATGAGCATATGAAAGTGCCTAAACCCTATTTGCGGGTGCTAAAGATGCTAAAGAGTTAGAGAATTTTCTCTTTGATGTGAAACAATATTTTTGAGTTATTAGGTTAGATTCAAAGGAAGCCATGGTTACAACGACAACTATATACCTAATTGGTGATGCTAAACTCTGGTGGTGGACAAAGTATGAAGATATTTTAGCTAGCAAATACACCATCAATACATGGGAAGATTTAAGAGAGTTGAAGTCCTAATTCTTCCTAAAATATATGGAGTACATGGCTCAATGCTAACTTTGGGACTTTAAATAAACTAGTGTCACCTATGAGTATGTAAAGAATTTTTCTATTTTGATGGTGGACATACGGGATATGTCACAAAAAGATAAGATGTTTTTATTTCTTAAGGGTCTCAAACCTTGGGTAAGGACTGAACTCCAGAGACAATGAGTGCAAGAATTACCCATTGCCTTAGTTGTTGCTGAACACTTAATCAATTACCATGTTGAAACTCCTAGTAAGAAGTCCCAAAACAATAATAGATCTTTTTCAAGTGGAAGTGAGGGACAGTTAACTAAGTCTAGCAAAGGCAAAAGTAAGGGAGGAGACAATGAGAAAAAACTAAATAGTGCTAGCTCGGCATCATCTTAGAATATAACCAACATTAGTGGGAGAAAATCCCTAGCCTATTTCCTATGCAAAGGTCTACACAAGATGGTTTATTGCCCTCAAAAGGCTAGCCTCAATGCTATATAAGTCTTTTTGACAGACCAAGATAAAGAAGAAGAGGATTGCGATAATGAATAGGAAGAAACCCCAAGAATAGGCACATTGTGAATCTTGGGTGCATTGAAAAAGCAGGTTAAAAATAGGAAAAAGAACTTGAATTAAGGCCTCATGTATGTAAATGGGCAAGTAATAGGAAAGCTTGCCACTAGTATAATGGTGGACACTGGTGCCACTCATAATTTCATCTTTAAAGCAAAAGCCAAAAGACTTAGTCTAAAGTTAGAAAAGGACTCAGGCCGTATGAAAGCTATGAATCCTAAAGCCTCTACCACTGTAGGAGAGGTAAAACCAATGAGTGTGTAGCTTGGTCCATGGCAAGGAAAAGCAGATTTCATGATTGCTCGTATGAATGATTTTGATGTAGTATTTGGGATGGAGTTCCTCTTGTCATACCAGGTCATACCTGTTCCTATAACAAATTGCCTCTTATTCATAGGAGATAACCCCAGTATGGTACCAACCCAAATTAAATAACCTAAAGAAACAAGACTTCTGTCAACTATGCAATTTAAGAAGGGTTTAAGATGGTATGAGCCTTCATTTATAGCAATAATCATAAGGAGTAAGGAAAATAGGAAAGGAGAGGCAATGCCCCTAAAAATTAAGGGCATGTTAGAAATGTATGAAGATATCATGCCTGATCAATTACCTCCACACCTCCCTTCTTAATGAAAAGTTGACCACTAGATCAAGTTTGCTACTAGGTGTAAAACCCTCTGCAAAAAGTGCCTTACAAAATGGCTTTTCCTAAATTGGCCGAGTTGTGTAAACAATTATAGGAACTTCTAGACGCAGGGTTCATTTGACTTTTAAAGGCACCATTTGGAATGCTAGTGCTATTTCAAAAAAAAAAAAAACAAGATAGTAATTTACATTTATATGTGGATTATTAGGCCTTGAATAAGGTTACAGTGTGAAACAAGTACCTAATCCCTTTGGTGCGAGACCTATTTGACCAGCTAAGTGGTGCTCGTTACTTTACAAAGCTGGACCTATGATTGGGATACTACCAAGTAAGGGTAGCTGAAAGGGATGTAGCAAAAATCACTTGTGTCACCCATTTTGGGGCTTTTGAGTTTCTAGTGATGCATTTTAGGTTAATGAATGCCCCAACTACATTTTACACTCTGATAAACTAGGTGTTCCAATATTTTTTGGATAAGTTTGTGGTTATTTACCTAGATGACATTGTTATGTATAGTCCCATACTAGAAAATCACATTGAACATCTCCAACTGGTGTTCGAGAGATTGAGGAAACATCAGTTATTTGTGAAAAGAGAAATGCTTCTTTGCTCAAGAATGCATTAAGTTCCTTGGACATATCATTGAATGTAGTGGGATTCGTATGGATATGGAGAAGGTGAAAGCTATCCAAGAATAGGAAATTCTTATGAAAATGACTAAGTTAAGGTCTTTTTTGGGACTTGCCAATTATTATTGTTAGTTTATGGAAGGATACTCAAAGAGTATAGCTTCATTGATAGACCTTCTAAAAAAAGGTGTAGCTTGGAAGTGGATTAACAAGTGCTAAGTTGATTTCGAGGATTTAAAGCAAGCAATGACTAGTGACCCTATGCTCACCTTACCAGATATATCTAAGCCCTTTGAAGCTTAAATGGATGCTTCAGACTTCGTATTGGATGGAGTCTTACTTCAAGAGGGACATCCTATTACTTACAAGTGTCACAAAGCTTTTAGAAGTTGAATGGAGATACACGACACAAGAAAAGGAAATATTGGCAGTCATTTATTGCTTAAGGGTATGGAAACATTATTTGCTTAAGTCGAAGTTTATGGTGAAGATTGATAACTTTGTAGTTAGCCACTTTTTCACTCAACCAAAATTAGCCCTGAAGGAAGGCTGTTAGTAAGAGTTTCTTGCGGAATTTGATTTTAAGTTTAAACATAAGATAGGATGGAGTAACCAAGTAGTGGATGCCCTAACTTAAAAAGGCATGCTTACTGCAATGACATTAATGACATGCATGACAAGAAGTTAAATCACCTTAACAATGCGGGAGCAAATAAAGGAGAATTTTCCTAAAAATCTAGTGGCCCAAACAATTATGAATCTTGCTGGAGAAAGCAAAACTTAACAGTTTTGGGTAGAAGATAACCTATTGTGGGCAAAAGGGAGAAAGCTTTTTGTTTTCAAAGCTAACGACCTGAGAAAGGTGCTTTTGAAATAGTGCCATGATACTTTATGGGTAGGTCATTCAGGTTGGCAGAGAACTTATGCATTGCTAAAGCAAGATTACTATTAGCTGCAAATGCATGATGATATGGTCAATTACACAAAAACTTGTCTTATTTGCCAACAGGACAAGGCTATTAGAGATAAAGCCATAGGACTTTTGGAGCCACTACAAGTGCCTAATAGACCTTGGGAGAGTGTGTTGCTAGATTTCATTTCTAGCCTTCCTAAAATAAAGGATCTATCCACAATCTTAGTGGTAGTAGATTGCTTTTCGAAGTATGGAACGTTTATTCTAGCTCCAAAGTATTGCTTAGTAAAGCAGATGGCCCGACTATTCTTTAAGTTTGTTGTAAAGTATTAGGAAGTTCCCCAGAACATTATGAGTGACCAAGATAGTAGATTCACAAGGACTTTCAAGTCAGAAATTTTTAACATTCTCGAGTCACAACTTAGCTTCTCATTTAGCTATCATCCTTAAAGTTATAATGGCAATTGAGACATCGAACCCTACAGGTAGTGCCAGTCATGCATCAAGAGAGCTACTACCGTTGAATTAACATCCGTTTGGGAAAAAGAAGAATCTAGCAATAGCTCTTCCACATGAACTTGATCAAACTGACATTTATATCTCAAAATTGCGAGGCATTATGTAATATTTCTATTTGTATTTGGCTGTTTCACTTGTGTACTTGATACACTATTCACAATTAGCATGTTCCGTTAATCCTTTTGTTGTCTTCAAGGGAAAATGGTTGTAGGTTTAGATTTTATTTTTTGAAATTATAATTAGATAAATATATTATATCAGTCACCTTAATTTTGAATTAAAATTTTTAAAATTATAATTAAATATTATTTTTAAATTAAATCAAATTTTAATATTTTGCTATAAAAATTTTAAATTCTTTTTCAAGTGAAAGAGTTGGAGCCAACCATTAGATTACATAATTCATTAGTCTTATCATAGTTTAAAGTTGAAATAGTTTGAGATAATAATTTTTGGAATTCCAATTGATTGTTATATTGTTAAGCTCAGAGCGAAATCGAAAAGCTAATGTGAATCACTATTATATAATGATATAATTTCAATTGTTTTGTCTATTCAAGAGTCCAACCCAAAATGGGCCATAGGAATAAGGTTTTAAATATTTGGGCTTTTTGGTAAAGCTTGAATAAATTAGGGTTGAAGCATGTTCAAAATTTTTAAATAAGTTGAAATTGGATAGAGAATTTTATTAGACATTTCACTCATCATCTAACTTAAAATTTAAGGTAAAATACACAGTATCCTTTGAACTATGCTTCAAAATTAATTCATTCTTCTTAATTTTAAAGCTTGATATTTAAACCTTTTGTTGTTTTAATTTAATGATAAGTAAAATGTTTAGTTATAACAAAACCATAAAAAAAATGGTATATTAGTTGGAGCGGTCAAAATATTAAACTACACATAAAAGGTTCTGAAATTTAATTTAGAATGTGAAGGAAGACAAAAATTTTCAAATAACACCAGATGCCACTTGCATTAAATGTCATCAGGAAAATCCTCAAAATTTAATAATCCCTTACTTGCCTTTCGTATCAATTAAGCCCCAACTTTTATTACTAACGCAATTTTTAATTAGAAGTTGGGGCTTATTTTGGGTTTAGGTGGTAAATTGAATTAGGAAATCTTGGTAAGTAATTTCCATCCGTAGAATGTGTAATTCTTCTACTAAGAAAGAAAATTTAATATAACTCACCTTTTTGCTGTTGCTGCTTTTCTTTTGTTTCATATCAAAGTAAATTTATGATAATTAGTCTTGAGTTGTAGAACTAGAAACGACCCTCCCAAATAATTTTTGCCACTAGATAATAAAAAATGCATGTTTTTGAGTTTCAATTTTACATTCTTGAAAAGCAAGATGCAGAAAAAAGATTCGGCTTCTGAGAGCAATTTTTGCAGGGAAAACAGAACAAGACGATGTTCATGGAGAGAGACTCTAAGAATTTGATTGATACATCTTCACTACTGAGTACTGACCGTCGATAGTAGCAACGTAGATAAAATATGTGTGTAACTACGTTATCATTTAAAATTTTCTCATCAATTTCCTGCGCTTCATTTAGCGATTTAACTACATCTATCATCGAGGTAAAAAAAAAAAAAAAAAGAATCTATCAATAACAAATTATGTATCAATTTCACTAACAAAGATTGGGTTTCTAGGTTAATTGCCATTTGCACTGACTTAAAATTACTGCAAGAACACATATTCTACCTTAAGAACATGGACTTCTCAAATTTCAATAGAAAAAATTGTGGGTTAAAATTTAGAAGAGAAACAGATATAGAAGTTTTCTTTTATTGATGGTGAATTTCAATTAAAAAAATTGTAGGTCTAAAAAATTGTCTTTATCTTTTTAAAATCGAAAGAAATTGGTAAGTAAGATTAAAGAAATTATTACTTAAAATATTATAACATAGATAACATTATTTGCCACTCAATTGACTTCCAAACTATGCCTTTGTTTACCAACAATAACTTTAAGACATTGATTAAGAAACATTTACATGTATTAAAAATACTTTTTATAGAATATAATTGTAAAATAATAAAATGGTTCAAAATATACTATTTATTCAATATCATATGTGAATGATGTAGTGAAAAATAATATACTCCATTTCAAAAAAGAATTATTTTTCATCACTATCATACCACTAAATAATATAATTTTTAGTCAATATCTAAAAATATTATATTACTTCATTAATTTACATAAATAGATGAGATTCTTTAACAAATTTTTTCTGATAAAAAAAAATTTAGAAACATAAATTTTTTAGCGGTTTATATATTTTGATTTAGTTTTTTTATCTAAAACTTTCTAAGATATTGGAAATAAATTAAATAATTTTAAAAAATTATATATTGTTAACACAATTATAGAAATCTTAAAAAACACCTGTTAATAGGGACTCAAACTACGAAAAGCACCAACAATTTATCCCCATCCCTAAGAGCGACGGCTTTATAATCAAAAACATGGCCAGAAAGATCGTTATAGTCAGGCATTGAGGTGTTTTGAGGACCCCACCCCAGTGGAAAGCCTCCAACTCTAAGAAAGTGGAACAATTAAGGTCAAAGAAAAAAAATGGAAAGATAGGAACTGAAGTCATCGCCGTAAACTAAAGCACGAAGGAAAACAAACTGGAAAGGGAGACGACGCGTTTTGGCAATAAACACGGCTGTGGAATTGACGCATTATCCAATTGACCGATTCGTTCTTCAGTCTGAAAACGCTTCTTAAAGTCTACCTTTGGATTTGGATTAGGGTTGGGGCTAGAATTAATAATAATAATAATCATTACCGTAAATCAAGTGTAATAACTAAAATTTCACTTAATAATCCAGTTAAAAGATCATGTAACAAGATTTAAATTAGCTTTTATTTTTAATGAATGTAAGAATATATTTTAATTTAAAAAATAAAATCAGTTACAAAAAAAGTATTTCATTTTTCACTTTAGATGATTTGCCTACAAGGAAAATCAATTTTTTTTTAAAAACTAACTGTTGCAAAGATAAGTTTAAATTTTTAATAAAAATATGATATTATTACATTTAAAAATTTTCAAGGTGCTGGGCTAAGGGGGATAGGAGTGACTCTAGCTCCAAAGCTTTATATTTTTCTTTTATATGTACGTTATTATATATTTTAATTTTCTAAAATTTTAAAATATATATATATATATATAGTCATAATAAGAAAAATATATATTTATGTAATAAAAATTAATTTCATAAAAAGACAGAAATACATATATAAGGTATAAAAATATAATTATTCTATAATTAATAAATTATAAATGCTTTATATTTAAATTTTTAGTTTTCTCTCTCCTTTTTAAATATGAACTTTTTTATTATATATATTATAAATTAAAAAAATAATTTATAGAAGCATATGTTTAGTTGAAACAAAAAGTTTATATGACTTGCAAATTAATTTTCTAGTTTCCATATAACTCTAATTTTATTTATTTTTAAATATTATGTGCACCAAAATTTATATACACTTATTTATGTTACATATATAATATGATTTTATTAAAATTGTTACTTATTAACTATTTTGATTTTATTATTACAATTTATTATTACAATCCTTTTTATATGCGAAAAAAGTATATATACGTTTGAATTTCATTAAATCAATTATCTTTTTACAAAATTTTATAGATTTTTAATGCAAATTTTTTATAGAATCTTGAATAATTTATGTTACAACTTTTATAAATATAACTTTATATTTTTGTTTACATTACATATATAATATAATTGCACTAGAATCATCACTTAGTCATTATCTATTTTGATTTTATCATCCAAAATTTTTACAGTAAAATATTTATATATGTCTAAAAAAACATACGTAGATATGAACTTTATTAAATTAATTATATTTTTATAAGTTTTATAAATTCTATTGTAATTGTAAAAGTATGAATAATTTATATTACAATTATTATAAATATGTTTTTAAAATTTTATTTAAATTTCATATTTTTTACATTTAATTTGCAAGAAAATTATAATTTTTTAAATCAAAATTATTAAAATATTATAATTTTTTAAATAATTATAATCATTTTAATATATATCAAAATAAAATTTTATAATTATAATCGACTCGGTTCCTGATCTAACCTTAATTCTACCCCAAACCAAAATTCTTGGGTCCACCGCCCTTTACCAAGTCTAACCGTAAGTTATGTAACATCCATCCATTAAAGTTGCCCCACAAAAAGCTTTCTTATTAAATTTGTAGCTTTTTATTAAAAAAATCTGGTGGGGAATTCCTTGTTGCTTCCGTCCAAGTGCCTGGAAAATTGTTTACCGTGATTGTTGAGAGGAGCCAAGAGAAGAACTATGTATATATATAGGCGTGTTTAGCTACTCTGTTTAGTACTTGGACCAGATTCTGAAGAACAAGGCAGTAAGTTCCGATCTAAATTTTGTTTTTACTTCATGTTCTTTGGTTTGCTTCTTATTAATTCAGTTTTATGCTAACTTTGTTAGGGTTCTCCACTCGTCGCTCGTAATACTTTTCCAGTTTCATCCGATTTGGTTCATCATCTTTTGCAGAAGCAGCATTGTATCCTTAACACAGCATGGCGGATCCTGAGAGGTCAGTTTCCTCAGTTATCAGGTTACCAATTTTTCATTTGGAAAAAATTGCAATGACATCATGAAATGATATTTATTATTTGATATTTTTGAGATATAATATTATGATCGATTCCTTTAAAATGTAATATATATATATATTAAAAGATAAAATGGATGATTATAATTATTGATAAAATAATCAAAAATTGAAATAATTAAAAATTAAAAATTATTTTTTAATGATTAATTTATTAATTTCTCAATTTTTTATTAATAATTATGATTGATCCCTATACTCTTTAAAATACATTACACACATTAATTTTAAAATTAGACAAAATATTATAATGGCATCAGATATGGTCCAATGTATTGTCCCCTAATTGGATTACATTAGGAAAGATATTCTGCTGCAACCGATGACAGCAACATATAGCTACTACCAGACGCCAGTTTTAAACACGTGGACAATGGATTATAATTATATTATAATTCTTCCTATAGGTGTGATTGCGCGATGGTTGTGTGTGTTGGAAGTTAGGAAACCTATTTAACAATTTTTTTTCTTTTTCTTCATTCTATTTTAATAATTTTGTGTTATTGATGTAGGGGAAGACTACCGATTCAAGGGAAGCCCTCTGTAAATTCAAAATGGTATGTCGACTTGTTACAATACCTTTTAAAGAGTACTTACAAGAAACTGTTGCTTTTAAAGCAATGGAAAGTATTGAAGATTTTTCAATTTTTGTTAAAAAGTCTTAATCTTTGGTTTAATATTTTAACCAGATTTTTACCCTTCAAGTTAACAACTTTAAAGTACATTCATTTTTTTTCACTTACGTAGAATTCTTCATTGAATAATGTGTTCTGCACAGTATAAGAATTACGTAGAATTCTTCATTAAATAATGTGTTCCTGCACAGTATAAGAATATAATTTTAGTACTTGAAAAATAGTTAAAAATTAAAAAAGAAGAACTTCAAACAATTAGTTATATTCTTAAATTTGAACTATATTTTTTCAATGTTGATGGAAAATAATATAAGCTTGGACAATAATTAAAATACCCCGCTTTATAATATATCATTAATCTTAAATTAGATTTTATTTCACTTGTGTAATATTATATAAATCAATAAATTTAAATCTTTATATTTAGTTTAGCACAATAATAATTGTGCGCGAAACCTCTCTCTCGGGGAAAATCACAGAAGCCGAAGCCAAAGGGCCTACCCAAATCATTTTCAAACCTGTGGGCTGCGGACAATGAATTTATGGCATCACATCACATGTGCTTTTTCACTTCAGTTGATTGTAAATAGCTCCCGTCTCTCGGATTTTTATTTTTTTTCTAAATTTTTGTCTAACAATTTTTTAAAATCCATGCAGCCAGGTGCTTTTCTTTCTTTCTTTATTTTTTTTAACTTTGTGCAACTCTTACATTTTAATTCTGTCCGGTTATGAATTTTGAGCTTTTTTAAAAGTACTTACGAGTCTCTGCTTTTTAATTAAAATTATTTCCTAACAATATATAATTTGATGAAAGATATCTTTTTTTTTAATACATCGACTCTGCATGCATTGAGGAAAAAAAAATATGATTTCACAGAAACTCAAATTTATCATATGATTACTTGTTTAACACAAAATTTACTATTATCGTGATAAAGTGATATGAATTTGATTATTAATTGTTTAACACAAATTTTATTATTATCAAATTGGTGATCAATTGATATGAGTTTAATTTGTTATGAAATCATCATTTTTTTCAAGATTTTGCAGAGTGTATGTATTAAAAGGAAAGAAGTTTATTATTTTACATCGTATTTTTAGGAAATGATTCCAAGAAAAAATTAAATAGAGGCTAATAACTTGTTTTTTTAAAAAGACCTCAAAATTCATTATTAGACAGTTTTTTTTTAAGAAAAATAGTTGGACAAAAATTTGAAAAGAAGAACTCATAGCTTTACGAAGTTTTGAAAATTTTATAATTAAAATAAAAAAAACCCACCTACACGAGACGAGAGCTACTTGCTATCAACTAAAGTGAAAAAGTTCAGCTGAAGTCTTAAATCCATTGGCCGTGCGTTTGAAGCTGGGTTGGGGCAGCAGCTATATTCTGTTTTCATGGGGTGCAGCGAAACCTTATTATTATTTTTTTAATTGCACCAATTATAATCCATTTAATATATATATATATACAAGACTGAGGATTTAAATCCATGATTTACGGAAAGTAATGTTCTTAAAATAATATTAAATGTCACTATACTATTAAAAATGTCCACAAAACCAAACCCAATTTTATAATGTTGGTACTTGTAATTTTAAAATTGAATTATACACATTGCACAATAATATTTCAATAATATAATTTAACGGTATACCGTCCTAATATTGCATCCGGTTGGGTTGTAGGATGAAAAATCTTGATCCGGGGAGCCCACTCAGTCAGACTTGCCACTGGATATCGTTGATCACGGGTTTCATGTCTCCGTTCATGGGCCCCCTATTCTCGTACATCCCGGGGATAGGCAGCCATAACATACATCGCATTGATATCGATTACCCTCCGGCCATTGTGCTTTGCGTCCTTCGTTCAGTCCTCGACTTTCTTTATTTTCTATGCATAATAGTCCATATATTAAGATGTATAAAGGGTCCGGTGGCTTCTTGGTTCGAAGTTTCCCTCCGCATCATCATTGATCTGTTATCAATTCTTCCAGTGCAACAGGCACAAAATTTCTCCTCTTTTGTTCAATTTAAAATGCTTTTTGATTTACAGAAAAGAATGCAGAGGGTATTCAAAAATAAAGAAAAACTAATAATAAAGTATTATCATCAACTGATAATAATTAAATAACAAAAAGAAAAATTTTGGAGGCCTTAAATAAGTAGAGTCCAGTTAGATTTTGCTCTAAATAAACTAAGTTTATTTTCTAAATTATTAATTTGAATTTGTCTTATTACCTTATATAAGACTATAATTCAAGTTTGGCTTTACCTATGAAGAAAGTCCAACTTGACTTATTAACTTATTTAAAAGTTTATTTATATAGATAGAAATTTAAATTTACTAACAGAATAAAATCATTTTAAGATCCAAAATTATTCAATAAATTAATTAGGTGTATATATATACTGAAGTATTTATATTATTTATATGTATATATCTATATATATTATTTATAGTTTATAAATTTATTAATAATTAAATTTAATAAATCAGCCTAATAAACTTATAAGTCAAACCCAAGAAAAATAACTCTAACTTATTTATTTAAATAGATTTACTTATTAGCACCCTTACCTCTGATCCTATCAATCAATCTTTCGCACCTGAATTACCGCCTGGCACTGATTGAAACATGTGGGCTTAATCTATAAAACTAACAAGGGAACCTTCAATTATTTACGGATCGGTAGTAGCCTACAAGGACATGCGCAATTCAATTTTTGTTGATAAATATTATATAAATACAAATCTGTTGACAAATTGAGTTATACTTGGTCATATGCTTATTTTAAATTTATACAGAAAAGTAAAATATATAGGTTAAAATATAGATACCGAAAAATAAAATGCATAATATATCAGTATTATACAGGAAAGTATCAATATTAAGTAGATATGTTGGAGTATTGACCTTATTAATTATATTTACAGCAAAAACCACTAAAATCTGAAATACGCATTTATACATCACGAAAGGCAAAATTGATGCGGTGTTGAGTAATGAGCATTAACCGATATATATAATTTATGCAGTTTTACATTTTTGGGGTTTCTACAATCGACTTACCACCACAATTGTGGCTCATAACAATCCTTCAGTCTGTAATGGCAATGAAGCGGGCGTATGAATCGGTGATAACGCTTGTGAGATGGCGGATAAGCCTGTCATCGTTCACAGCTGCTTATGTTTATATCTGCATGATAGTGATTAATGTAAGCGGATATCATATTTTTATTAGTTGGCCCGCAATGCTTCATCTTATATACCATGCATACATGCATACATCATAGTACATTTCTGAGATTAATTTAAATAGAGGAGGCATTTCATGACAGATGGTTGGAGCCTTTTGGTACTCGCTTTCAATTTACTCAGTGGTTGGTTGTTGGGTCGAAGAATTCCATATCCATCTGCATAATCTCAAAGAATCGTCTAATGGGGATTTACAATTCAACAGCTCTTGTTCCTTCGCGGGCTCAGTTGAAACCTTCGACTACGGAATTTGTACCGCTGCTCTAAAATCACATATCGTGGACTCATCAACGGGGTTTTTTACAAAGTGGTTATACTGCACTTTTTGGGCTCTGCGGAACCTAAGGTCAGTATTTTTCTTTTTTTAATTTCCAACTGCATTAATTATTCCTCATAATATCGTTTATACCACAATTTAAATTAAAATGATTCTATATATATATATATATTTTCAATTTTCAAAATTTGCTATATATGCATTGTAGGAGAATTAATGTGTGAAGAAAATCATGTTTGTGAGTAGTCATTTTCTTTTATTCCGCATTTCAATTACGTACCCTAGATGCCAGGTGCAGGGTTCAAAAATCCATTACCTTAATCAATAACTGAAAATTGAAATAGAGGACTTCAATGTGATTACTCATTTGCGTACTTTTATAGAAAAATGTAATAAATCTACTTTAAATATTTAGAAAAAAAGTTGTTTTTCTAATTAACTGTTAATGTTGAGTGTAATTATAAATTACTTATCATGTTAATTGTATAAATGTACTCACATTTATAATTAATAACCATTCACTTAATTTGTAATAATTTTATGGTATGTTTGAAAGTTAAAAAGGAAAGAAAATAAAAAGGAAGGAAGAAAATAGATGATTAAATTGTAATTTTCTATTTCCTTATTTTCAAAACCCTTCAAATAAAATGCAACAAATTGGGGGAAAGAATTTAGAGGATAAATCATAAACTTTTTTAATTCCTTTTTCTCTTTAATAAAAACTCTCAAACAATAAGAGTGTGATGCATAACTTTCTGTCTGCTCCCCTTCCTCTCTGTTCTTCCCTATTCAATCATAATATTAAATATCGTCATTTCAAGGCATGAATTCCGTCTGTGTTTGCAGTTCTTTGGGCCAAAACTTGGAGACAAGTACTGATTTTTTGGAGATACTGTTTGCTACAACGATCCCCATTATAAGTTTGGCTTCGTTCGCAGTGCTTGTTGCTATAATACAGGTAATTAGCATTAGGAGATCATACGTAATGTATGGAGGAGCTATGTCTAAGTGTTGTGAACATGATCATAACATAATATATCATACGTTCCTATTTATTATATAATACAAAAACAAAAAACGGAGAGTGTGTAGAGAGTAAAAGATCCGAAATTTGATTTGATAGATCGCACTACTTTATTCACAAATATAAATTTTACCGTTTAGGGATGTAGAAATGATTTGCAACTCGAAAGTATTGCCAGTAGGGCCAGGGCAGAAAATTCAGGTCCGAAAAAATACAAATTTAGATGGGTTAGCCCACACGGGTGTGGGCAGGCTCTTTTATATATATATATATATATATATATATTTAATTGTAATTGGAATGATATGATACATTAAAAGTTCAATAACTTAATTTAGAATAATTTGTATATTATAAATTATGCGGGCTAACTCACAACTCCCCTACTTTTATATATACAATATATATTTTTTAATTATAATAAAAATAACTCAATATTTTTGAAAGTCTAATAATTTAAATTCATACAATTTATTAATTGTAAATAACATAGGCAGGCTTATGCAAGAGAGGCCGAGTGGGACAGACCTATTATTTTTAGTCCATAAAAAATGAGAGTTTATGTGGGCAAACTTGCATAAGTTCATTTTTGTGCAAGCAAAACCCATTTAAGCTGACCTGCCCTGTTTTGCATCCTTATTGCCGTTCTTGGCAACATAGGTTGGCTTGAATCTAAAAATCTCAATGCTTGGTATAATGTGTTTAATGAAATCCTCTAGTTTTTTTGTTCGGGGAGATGTAGGATTTTTATAGATATACTATCTCATTCATGAAACTGGGAATTTTCTGAACAGACTATATTAGTGGCCCATATCATCATTAGTATTATCATTCCTCCATAAGATTTTTCTGTCACCAGAACTATGAGTGAGAAAATTGGCAACAACCCAAAGTACATGAAAACTCAAGCAAGGTAGCTTGTTTTGAACATTCCCTTTGACTCGTGGTTCATGTAAATCTAAAAGGCCGATAGATTTGGGGCCAAACTGTGTTGGTATGCAAATTAATTAGACGAAGGGGTCCCTTCAAATTGTTCAAGTGCATGCATGTTCCAAGAGAGACAAATTGTTGAACTCAATCAGGAAGGAAACTGTGCTTTGTTTACAGGAAAAATAAACTGCCTATATTTTTATTTAATTTATACGTTACTTATATATTCTATACCCTGTCAGAATTCGCTCCAAAATGTTTTCCAAAAAAGGAAAGAGAAGGACACCAAAGAGGAAGGTACAGAAGCATGGATGTCACACCAAAACGTTCCTGAGCAGTTGAGGGACAGAATTCGACAACACGAAGAACACAAATTATGGGAATGTAATTGGTTAGTCGAAGAGGAAACTCTAGTGTCCAACCTCCCGAAAGATATTAGAAAAGACCTAAAGCGTTATCTTTGTTCGCCTTTAGTTGCCAAAGTGGGTATCTTTTGTCTCTATATCTAATCTGTTATTACTTGACATATAATTTTATATGGAGAATTAATTGAGATTAACTAGTCAAATAATTTATGTTGAATTCATTGCGTCAGGTGCCACAGTTCAAAAGCTTGATGCGAATGGATCCGTACTATTTGGATGCTCTGTGTGATAGACTAAAGCCCGTTTCTTATATGGAGAAAACGTGCATTTTACGTGAAGGTGAACCAGTGGAAGAAATGATCTTCATCAAGGAAGGAAATCTTGAAACAAGGGCAAAAAATACTCGAAGAGCCGGTTCCTATAATCTCCCTGACCTCAAGGATGGTGATTTCTGTGGAGAAGAGCTTGTAACTTGGGCCTTAAACCCCAACTCCTCATCTGATCATCTCCTTCCCATTTCAACTAAAACTGTGGAAACAATATCAAAAGTTACGGCATATGCTCTCTCGGCTGATGACCTCAAGTCTATTGCTTCTAGCTTCCCACCAGGTAAGGCTTAATATGAAAATTTTCCGGTACTATTCACCCACATTGTGACATTTGGCATTCTCATTCCTACCATACATGACAGTAATCCATGATATGGCGTTCTCATTCCTACCATGAAGTAATGTGACATTCAAACCCCCAATTCAATGAATTGACTAAATACAAATAGTTCTTACTCTTAGAAAACCTACCTTTTAATCACTAATATATGGATTCAATGACCTAGAAAACTGATTCTATAAACTGACAAAATACAGCTAACTGTGACTTTAGGAAAAGTTTATAGTTATTTTTTTTTTTTATTCTCCATCAATTAAATCCCACCTTTTAGAACTCGTCTCTGACAGATTAGGGGCTCGCTATCTTTTGAAAACTCTGTGTTTACACCCTCTAAACTCAAGGATGGTGTTGATGACGATAGTTGTGGAGAAGAGCTTGTAACACAGGCCTCAGACCCCAACTCTTCATCTTATATTCTTCCCTTTTCAACTAGAACGGTAGAACTAAAAACCATATCAGATGTTCAAGCCTATGTTCTTATCGCCAATGACCTTAAGACTGGTGCTTCCCAACTTAACGCCATGCAACTTTATCAAAGTTCCAGGTGCAGCTGCTTTGTGCATAGTTGCGTATCAGCATCTACTGACTGCAATCTATTTTCAAAATAGCCGAATTTATTTGCGATTGCAATTTTTGCAATGCTACTATAATTACCACTTAAGACACAAGTTATTAACCATTCTATCTAATTTTGAAATGGTTTTTCAGGTAAAGGATCCTGCATTTGAGTTTGTAAAGGAAGCTGCATTGGCTTTCGGAGAAACACTACACGATATAGAATCTTCGAAACCAATTGGGCAGTTTGATAATTCTATGTGGTTGTAGTAAGGTCTTATTATCTACGCTTGAATTTGTTAAATCTGATCCGAATCAGCAAATCTGTATCTTGAATGAGCTGCCACAAGCAGGTTGAATGCTTGGTTGAGTGCTTTTACTTTTAATCTTGATTTCTCCATTGATATGAGTGATGTGGTGTTCAAAGTTGCATTAGGAGTTCTGTCGGGGAACAATGTAATATGAAAATATCGTTCTTTTTTGCCTTTTTTTTTCCCCTTAGTAAATGAAAGGGTCATTGAATTATTCAATGCATGTATGCAAACATAAAAAATTGAATTCTGAATATAATATAACGAAATATATAATAATTTTAAGAAATATCAAGTGTCACAAGTTAAAGACTCTCAACTTTCTTTTTTTTTAAATACATGCTTAATACAGATATATTAACATTTACATGATTAACATGATAACATGACATCCATATGTATAATTAAAATATTGTTCTATAGTAGCTATACTCCCTAATATGTCTAGGATTTGAATGCAAGACATTATATATGTATATTAAGTGAATCATTATTCTTTCCATTAACAATAATGTTAACTACATTGACACACACACACTTCTATTGCTCTATATGATACTTGCTTTATGTCAATTTAATGCTAAGTCTAGCATAGATACTCTTCTTTATGTAGCCATAACACGAGTGAAATTTTTTTTAACACTTATATAATATTTTGATCTAGATATTCTTTGTTTACAACTCCACTTGTTATTTAGAAAATATTTTTTTTATAGAGAAATCTTATTTCTTTATATATAAATGAAAGTATATAATATATTTATGTAATTTACGATTAAAAATTTTGATATTTAGAGGTATGGTAGTGGAAGAAAATTACTTCCTCTTTAAAAAAGAAGAAGTCATCTTCCACTAAACTCCTTATATTCAAAATTGAACATTTAAGTTATTTTTCAGCATCTTAATATTTTATAACTATATTCTTATGAAAGAAAATTTCACCAAAACAAATGGAGTCTATATAATTGATTTAGGAAGAAAATGAAAGGTAAAATTAAAAAATTCTACTCTTGCAAAGGAAAAAAAATAACTAATAAAACTCTTATCATTTGCTTTGCGATATTATTATTTTGTTAATTACTCCATTCATCGGTAATACAATGATGCTATATGGATTTTAGTTGCCCCTATCGTGAAGTTTTGATCTTTATATATGCTATGGTTTTGTCACATATTAGTCTAAAAATTGTTGTTATGATCTAATAAAGTCTTGCTAACTATTTAAAACTATATTTCTTCATTGTTGTTTTATTCCAATAAAGGAGGCAATATTCGTACTGTGTGTATTTGGAAAATGATATTGATATGAATGAACCTTACAAATGGTATTTAGACTAATTATAATATTCTACATTAATTCCAAGGTGTCTTCGTTTAAAACAGGGATCTTTCTAGTTTGAAATTTTAATAATTATTTTTCTTCTTTAAAATTGAATATATAAATTTGGTTGTTTATGAAATAGTGTATTGTCTACATTAATAAGATCTAGCTAATTTTAGTTTCTTGGCCTATGTGGCAACTGCACTAAGAGAGTTTTGAGAAGACTGATACATCCTTTTGGCGTAGAGATGAAAATCATTAAAAGTTCTTATGATAAGTAAATTGATCTGAGTGTAAACAAAATTGATTTTTTTTCCTCTGCTGTTGTCGCTTTTTACCTTTGGTTTTAGCACTAAAATTTTTTCTTCAACTATTTTTTATAGGCATATCCTTCCAATTTTATAAAGTTAAGAACAGCGCTTTTTTATATATAACTATTCATTTACAGGAGAAATTGGTGAAAACTGGATGGAAAACTATTTAATGAATGGAAGTTTTATTAAGTGATAGAACTCTAGGTTTTATTTCTATAATCAGAATGGTGATCAAGTGCATGCATGTTATTTCTATTTTCAGAGAATACATAGGATAAATCAGAAAAATATTTATATATCTCAGTCATAATACATGTATTTATTACTTCGATGTAAGAAGAAGAAAATAATTATAAATTTTAATGTCTATAAAAATTGAAAAGATGCATGTTGGCTTCATAGAAGCGACATGTCAACAACAAAATTGATATTTAGTTACTTCATATTATCAAGGGTGAAGACATACGTTATTGACTCGGGCTATACTTTATGAGCATATTTCTCCATGAAGGGAAGCATTTTTACTTGAGCAATACCTTCTACAAAAGCAGTACTTTACAAGAAAACGTCTCGTATCATTTGTTACTACAATGCCTTTCGTATGTTATTTCAATTTGCTGAATCTCAGTGCGTTCTAATACTCAGGGAATATTATAACAAAGGATAATCCCACAAGTTTCTTTTCGTAGAAGATACGTTAAGTAATTTTATTATTAGATTATTTTTTAATTAAAATAAGAGAATTAAATTAAAAAACACACAAATATATTAAATATAATGTAACAGTAAAAATATTCAATCTTTTAGGAGATATCAAAATTCTCATGAATTATCATGTAATAAATTTAAATACAAGTTTATCTCATCAAATTAAATTTTATATGCACAATATAATGTTTAGAACTCTTTATATAATAAAATACATACTTAAAATTATTGTAAAGGGGTGAGGATTTTTGGTATAATACAATAATTTGACATGAATAGAAGCAACTTAATACAAGTTTAGATTGTAAATAAGTCAACTCATATAATATGAATATAAATGAGTTGAATTGAGGTTGGCTCAAAATTAAATGAGTTGATATGCCCATTTGTTTAAAAATTTATATTAAAATTTTATAAATATTATTTGATAAATAATTAGCATATAAATTATAAATAATTATATATAACAAAAAGATAAGCTTTATGTTATAATAAAATAATAATAAAACTTTAATAATTGTTAACATTTAATTTTGTCCATGTAAATAAAATAAAATATTTAAAAATATATATAAATTAAAAAAAGTTGTAACTAGTTATGTAGTTCCTATTTTCCTCACTTTCAACATGGGTGACCATCAACCTCAATCATGAGGGATGAGTGCTACTAAATCCACTGCTAGCTGAAATGCACACCTGGACAAGTGCCCCTCCGGAAATAAAACTATGAGGTAAATTCATTACAAGGGAAGGCGAGATAAAGGAAAGGTCTCTCTCTCTCCCCACTTCCATCCAAACTTTTGATCACCATAAATTCTCAGTTGTTTGGCAACCTCCAATAAAAAAAAACCAAGTGGAGGACATTTAGAAAAGCATGTATTTTTAACGTATTTTCCCCTTAGCAACTTACTTCCTTCGAAATTCTCAATTAAAGAATAGTATAGGAATTGCTAGCTTATGTTGGTGAATCCTCAAGAAAATGATGTTAAGTTAGGGATTGTGTAGAAAGCGGGAAGGTCTAATGTTGTGGACTTCTTCTAATTTTTGGAAGTTTCTTTCCATTTTTTTATATTATAATTATGCGGGATGGGATAGCACCATGGTATCCGTCCCACCCCACATGAATTTTTATTTATTTATTTTTTATTGTTTTTCTATTTTTATTTACTTTTAAAACTTTCCTATTTCATTCTAATGCTGATATTAAAATATTTTTTTGGTAAATTTTATAATGGAATAAATTAAAATAGTTTGAAAGTTCACTATATTTTCATAATTTTAAGATGAAAAACACTTTTAAACTTAAATCGAATTGGTTGGTTAAATAAAAAAATCTTAATATTATTATACATAAAAATTATCTTAAATTTATTATTTTTTGTATATAATATGTTTTAATTTATTTCACTCTATTATATTTATGCATATATAATTTATATTGTGTTTTTTTTTTAAAAAAATATTAGAAAAAGGGCTTCCTTTTCATAAAAAAAGGGATGTGATGAATGGGATGGCATAATGGCAATGGCAATGCCATCCCAGCTTAAATGGCCTTTATTTCTTTTTTTAACTTAAAAGAAAATTTCCCTTTTTATTTTAATAATATTATTAGGATATTATGTGTATGCAGCTTTTATGATGGAATAAATTAAAATAATCTAAAATTTCACTCTAATTTAATATTTTTGAGGTAAAATATATTTTTAAAATTAAATCGAGTGAGTCGATTAAATTAGAAAATTTAATATTATTACGCATAAAAATTATCTTAATTGCATTCATTGTATATACTCATAATTTATATTTTTATATTATATATTTTTATGATGGTGGAATAATATTGAAATTAATTTCCAAGTACAATAAATATAATTTTAATTTTTCAAGGCAATTTCTTTATTTATATTTGGTTATAAAGTTGCACAAATTTGATACTTCAAAAATTATAAAATGATATTAAAATTATCATTTTAATTTTTTTAAGGAATTTCTTTATTCAGATTGGTCATGAAGTTAGACAAATATGATATTTTAAAATTATGAAATAAACAAATATGACATTTTAAAATTATTAAATAATATTAAAATTTTAATTTTAATTTTTCTAAATATTTTTTTATTCATATTTTGTTATGAAAGTTAGATAAATTTAATACTATAAAATTATAAAATAATATCAAAATTACAATTTCAATTTTCTTGAATAATTTTGTATTTAGATTTGGCAATAAAGATGAACAAATTTGATATTTTAAAATTGTGAAGTAATATTAGAATTATAATTTTAATTTTTCTAAAGAATTTCTTAGCCATAAAGTTGGACAAATTTTTATTTTAAAAATTAAAATAACATTGAAAGTATGATTTCAAATTTTCTAAATATTTTATTTATATAGGTTTGGCCATAAAATTGGACAAATTTGATACTATTAACTAAACATTATTGACTTGATTCTTTTTAAATAAATAAATAAATACGAGTACTTAAAATATTTTTCTTTATCATATTATTTTAAAATCTATGATACAATCATTTTATTAAAAATATTTCTATAATGATAAAATAAAATATTTCAAAAATAAAATAAAAATATTTCAAAAGTAATAAAATTTATACTTATGATGCATTAAAGTTAAATAATCTCATTGTAGGTGCGATCACGACAGTACTTAACTTAATTAAGGCATTTTTATTTATTTTAGATCCTACCATGAAGTTAGATGGATTTGACAACTAAATCAACAAATAAACCAAAATTAAAATCATGTTTTAAAAAAACACACATATATTATAATAAAGACTTTCATAATTTAATTCAAAAGATAGAATTAAAATAAACAAGCAACTATTCTTTAACACAGACATTGTGGGGTCTTAATATATTCCTTACATGTAAATAACTCCTAAATCTAAACTTTAGGAATGAAAGCCACTTTTTGTGTTCCAATCACATAATAAAAAAAATGTCTCTATTTTCTTTTTATTCATATTCACTAATATTCTGAGGAAGTACAAAATTGCTTGCCTCCCACCATATCCACTGCAGGACATGTTGTGACAGCTTTGCAACTCCAATGGCGAAAAATTAAGGTTAGTCCATTATGTTTCTTATTTTTCTATCTGAGCTTTGAATTTTCTTGGTCCATATTAGTTTAATATTTTCTTTACATGTATGTTTATCTTATTTGTTGCATTATGGCTTTTTTTTTATTTATTTCATGATAAATTAGTCATGTGAAGATCTTGAAATAGTTGATGTTCCCTCTCACACATTATAATTGTAAATCTTACACATATATTGCAAGCCTTCTACCTAAGCTTTACAATACCTTTTAGGATTAGTTAAGGGGTAAAGTAGTGATGGCATCATAAGTCTACCGATCCCCATGCATACTAATGAAACACCCTCAGCACAAATTGAACCCTTTCCATTTGTAACCTATCATAGATAAGGATTGGAGGCCTTGCTAGCCTATAGTGGTGATAAAAAGGACAATTGGGGAACTTTTTATCAATTAAGTGTTACAAAACTTATACCAAGTTCAAATTAGAATAACCTTACTTGAGAAAAGTCTATCACATGATAGAAAATTTCAAGCCTAGGAAAAATTCTTGTATAACACATGAAGGAACTCTTCTATGACTAATCTTTTATCTAAGCCATGCAAGTTTACCTAAAAATGATAATTAAGACATATATCGATTAAATTGGATGGCTTACCCTTATTTTAAAAATTAAATTTGAATGACTTATCCCATATTGTATTCTTACCCAATTGAACATGATTGTTATTTTTGTTCCTTAGCATCTTGCATCTATCATTTCATCATAAGCAAGTATCACTAAAGGTCATTTATATCACTTGAACTCATTAGCAATTGATTGTGAACTTCAAGGACTAGTAATATGTACTAAAAAAATTGAAACTTATGATTATGATTGATTGAAAATAAATACTACAACAAATTAACACTTGTGCCATGAATTATGCCACAAAAATTAAAAAATTGTGGCAATTTTACCATTTTCCACATGAACAAAAAAATTTAAACAAATGTCTAAAAAATTAAAAAATTTATGCCACAGAAAAACTTTGCCTATGGTAAAATATCACTTATGCCACAAATAAAGGTACGAGAACATAATTTTCATGGCAAAGTATTACTTATGCTACGAAAAAATTTTATTTGTAGTAAAATATCACTTACGCCATAAGATTAAGCTACGAGAGCATAATTTTCGTGGTAAAATACTACTTGTGCTATGAAAAAACTTTACTAGTGGCAAAGTATTACTTGTGCCACAAATTAAATTATGAGAATATATTCCTTATGACAATGTATCACTTGTGCCACAAATTAAATTACAAGTACGTATTTTATGTGATAAAGTATCACTTATTCTATCATATAAGTAAAAAAAAAATTTCTATAGCAAAGTATTACTTATGCCACAAATTACTTCTATGAATAAAATCATAGTCAAATGTATCATTTTTTTATAACTATACATATGAAAATATTATTTATAATAAGTACAACATATTACAATATGGTAGACAATAAAAAATATAAATATTTATATATTATGGATGTTTAACAAATAACTAATTCATCATTTGATCAACTGATTAGCTCCATCAATCAAAATAAAAAAAATTATAGAACTTAACATTTTCAAATAGTTAATTCATAAAATATATGTAAAAAGATAGAACTACCCATAAATTATATAGTTATATGATTTTATTATTTTTTTAAAATAATTTAAATAGGAGTTGAACCCTACACTTTAAGATATGTAAAAAAGAATTCAATTGTTAAGCTCTTAAGTATTTTTATATACATATGTACCAAATTTGCTTTATTAGAATGTAACTATTTTTTATGAATAATAAATAATTATTTAACTTTACATTAATTAAATTTATATAATAAAATTAATATACATCAATAAAATAAATATTATAATATTTTAAATATTGTATTATATAATTATTGAATGAATTTAAATTCTATACATACTAAAATTAAAAATTAATAAAATTTACATATACATATATATAACATTTTTTTCAATTCATTATTCAATCCAATTTTTAAAATATCAATTAAAAAAAATATTCAAAGTATAAAATATTATAAAAATATATTTTTTTATCTCATCACATTATTCTAAAAAATGTGATAGCAAAGAAGATATATATTATGAAAATACTAAAATCATTATATTATATATAAATAGTATAATTTATGAGATAAGTTATAACAAGTTTTATTATAGAAATATGTAATAATAAATTTTACATTAATCACTTTAATATCAAAAAAAGTTCCATAAAAAATTGAAAATAATAGTTATGTAAAATTATGTATAATTTAATGATAATAAATTATTATATTAAAATATTTTTAAAAAATTATATTTGAGGGAGTGATATATATAAAATAGTCTAAATTTTCATTTTCATCCTTTATTAATTCCAATTGTATTAATTTCATTTCTTACATATATTTTGTAATAATTTCTTTCCTTCTAAATAATAATTTAATTAATTTAGTCTATTCATTTATAATTTTATTGAAAGGTTAATGACTTAATAAATGGAAGAATAAAAATTAAATATAAATAACATATGAGAGAAGAAATTAATATAAAAATTTTATAAAGGTTTGAATGATTTAATTTATATTTGTGAATGAAAAAATATGTATTATTAGTAAAAATTAAAAGTAAATAATTTATAATAATTTTAATTTTAATTTATAATTAAAATTTAAATATACATATAGTTCAAAATTATGATTTGTATGGATATTTATTTCATATAATTCAACCTTTATTGAAGAAATTTTTTCAAAAATAAAAAATTACCTAAAAGATATAAAAATCTTACTTTTATTTTGTAATAACTCAATTAATAATAATTAATGAAAAATATTAATAGATGGATAAAATTAACTAATTAATTATTTATGAGAGATAAATTTGATATAAAATATTTGTAAAGAATAAATTTGATATAATCAAAATTACTAACAAAATAAATAAGAATTTAGTTTATAAAAGATTAATTTTTAAAATAAAATTATAAAATGTTTTAGTATTAGTGCATATTTATTATATGCATTTATGTAATATTTTATTATATAATTAGTGTCACATAAGTGTAGTTTTATTTTTGAAGTTAATTGGTCAATTAAAACTTTATATAAAATATATTACATTATAATACTAAAAAAGCAAACTAGCGCAATGGTAAGGCATGATATTCCTCAGCTTGGAGATTCAGATTTGATTCCCGGTAAATGCATTTATAATTTTTAGACAAATAGAATTTTAATAATTTACCCTAACTAGATATGGTTAAAAGTATTAATAGATTTCAACAAATATATAAATAAAATAATAAGATCAAATCAGATTAAATCGGTTAAATAATCGATTTAATTTAGATATATAAAAATTATTTTAACTAATTATATTAGTTTTATATTTATTTTATTTTATTTTATTTTTTACGATGATTTTATTCGTGGCAATATAAATTACTAGCTACGGTTGTGCCTTTCTTGCCATGTTTGTACTCGTAGTTAGAAGAATCTATTAGCCACAAGTAAAACCTTAGCAAAAAAAAAAATCATTTATATCATAAGACCTTTTTTCCCGTGACAATTTCCTTGTCACGCTTACTTATGCCACAGGACCATTTAATCAGTATTTCCATGGCTAAATAGCATAGCCACAGAAATTTTGATCTTGTGCCATAATTTTAACTATGGCACAAGTGTTAATTTGTTGTAGTAAAACCACAAAATCATTTTTTTAATGGAATAAATAGCTTTGTTTAGCAATATCACTTTCCTATAAGTATACCATTATACTTATACATTCATCCATAAAAGGTAAAATAACTCATCTTAAAAGAAAAACTTTGCTTTCATCCATATCAAACTTGCTTCCAAGCAAGGATTATAAAAGATATAGAGAAAACCTTCATAAAACTCAATATTAAGTTCCCTACTCTTTCGTAATATTTGCATAGAAAAATCTATAAATGCCAACTTGAAAGAATAAAGGCACTCATGCATCTAGGCTTTTCTAAAGATGCATGTTGGATGATTAAAGTTAAGATATGTCTAGCAAATAAGTGTCATGATTCATTTGTTAAATATATATTGAGCATGGGAAGAAATTTTTATGTTAAGAAGCAAAGAGATAAAAAAAAGGGAGTTTGCCATAACTGTGCAAGTTGGACATGTAATACACATTGTAAGAGCACTAGAACAGTTTCCTAAAATCAGGAAGACAAAATTTAGTTTATAAAAGATGGATTAAGTAAAGAGTCACTAGATGATATCCTTCAAACACTTAAGATGCATTCTAATGGACAAGTTTACAGTGTTCTTCTTGATTTAATGGATCTATTCAATAAGAAAAAGGAGGGTTATAGTCTCAAGAATCTGATGTTAAAAAATCCTATTTGCCAATTTATAAGAAAACTAGATGAGAAGCAAATCCTTGACTCATAAAAGACATTTAAGCTATTACTAGACATAAAACTAGAGGAAGATATGAGATAAAATCATAACTACTATTCATGTTCATGCACACATCTTTTCTTTTTAACTTTTCTATCACTTTTTTTTTTTACTTTTTGTATAATTATCTTCACTTTTTCATGTTATTTTTTGAAATTGCTATACATGATATTTATTTTTGACTTTTTTCCTCTACAAATTTAAAATTTTTAACAATAATTAATTTGCATGATCTTTTTTACTTTTCTTGTACATTTTCCACCATTTTTCCAAAATTACTACTCCCAACTCTTCAAATTCAAATTTCTTTGAAAATAGTTGATTTGCATAATCTTTTGCTGCTCATTCTTACCATATAAATATGCATATTCACACTTGTTAATACACATATGCCTCATCCTAAGGTAGAAGAAAAAAAAAGAAGGACCATTAATACGTAAATTTAAGTCAATTTATGTCTTTAGTGGATTAAATCTAGGAAAGAATGATGAGTTTGTGAAAGCAGTAGATGAACTTGATAAGGTGTTAGCTGCAAAAAATATTAACCTTATGTATAGGGGAGGAATCCAAGGTTTAAGGGGATGTGTGGCAACAACTGTAGTCATTAGAGGGAGCAAAGTCTTGAATATCATTCTAAAGGATTTGGGTGACAAGATTCTCACTAATTATACCTTGGGTATTGAGTTAAAGATTTCAAGCTTGCATAAAGCTTTAAATGTAGGCTTAATAATTTTGAAGCCTTTATCACATTATCCAGTAGTCTAGAAATATTAGAAATAATTTCTAGCATTATATATTAGGCTAAAATAAACTTTCATAAAAAACTATTAAGATTGCTAAACATTAATCATTTTTATGAAGAATTGTTATCTTTCTTAGATCAAATTGTGGAAAAAAAAGTTCATTTCCTATGCAACTTATTGCCTCATAATATCTACTTTAACTATTGATCAGCTGATTAACCAATTACAAATTTGCGTATCTAAACTTAATCCATTAATAAAACAGGCAGATTGGCAAACCTAGGGTAGCAACAAGAGGCATAAACCAAACACCACTCTTTAGTTATAACTTTCTTTACTCTCATGGTTTTACTCCCAATTTTTTTTGTCATGTGTTTCTATTTTTCTTTTCTATGCCTTTGCTTAGTTATGAAGATGTTAGGATATTGTCTAAGTTAGATTGGGAGAAGGAATAACAAAAAAAAATTATTAGTTAAATCATCAAAGTCATTATGTGTGTAAAGAATAGCTGAGTAAAAAGTTATTCTTAACTTTTGATTCACATCCCATGAGTAACATGTTTTTCTTCATGACTTATCCTCATTTTAAAAAAGTTGTTGTTAAAACCATTAAACTCACTATGTGTATAAAGGATGAATAAGTAAAGAGTTATTTTTAACTTTTGATACACATCCCTTTAGTAGCATGTTTTTCTTCACGATTTATCCTATTTCAAAAAAAAAATTATTAGTAAAACCATTAGACTCATTGTGCATGTAAAGGATGGTTGAGTAAAGAGTTATTCTTAACTCTTGATACACATTCCATTAGTAATATGTTTTTTTATGATTTATCCTCATTCCAAAAAAGAAAAAAGAAAGAAAAAGGGAGGTCCATTTTTAAAATTTCATTTTAAGTGTTCTAGGTTTTCTTACTTATTTAGGTGCTCTAACTAATTTAAGAATTGTATAAGTTTTATGTATAAATTCATTGGATTTGAAGGTTTTATAGCATGATTGAACATTTGTTTTACTTCTTAGGATCAATAAATTTAATAATAAACATTAAATTGAAAGAATCAAGTTTAGCAGCCTTTTAACCATGAGATTTTAAGCCTACTTGACTAATCATAATTGTCTTTCTTATGTGTGAGATTTACTTATTATGGTATCATTCCAAAATTTACTTTAGTTCTTATTAAGATTACATTTTCACATGTATATGCAAATATGACTAAGATATTTTTATTTGAATGAACTATTTGTACCTGAATAGCCAACCTTCACATTTTTATTAATTAGCCCTTTTGTGTTTAATTTATTTTTCCTTCTTTTTAGCTCATTACAAGCTTAAAGTTAAAAAGAATACAATGTCTTACATAACTGTAGAGGCTAGGAAAGTATTAAATTAATAAAATAATGGATTGTTAAATAAGTGCACAAGTGTATTAAATGCTTGTTGAAAAGGAAAAGTTCATTAAAAAAAGAAACTAAAAAGAAATAAGAAAAGAAAGGATGTTATATCACTAGAGCAATTACAATTCCAATTATATATCTTTTCAGTCACTTGCTATTTAGATATATATATCAATACTTTTTTAATCTCTTTGGTTTATAACTTCTCATTCCATATTATTACCTTCCCTTTACCTTAAACCCATAACAACCTTTAATAAGTTCTTTTGATTTTCTTAGTGCATGTGAATTAGGTAATGGAGATTAAGAATTTAACCAAGCTTACAATAGTGTAATTCTTAATAAGTTAAGTTTGAGTGAAATACTTATGCTTAAACACTTATGGGATTGACAGTATGACTTGTGAGATATTTGTCAATTTGATTCTTTCTTTCCCAAATAAAGTTACCATAATTTATGGTTTTATATAACAAGCATTGTTTACTTATGGATACTATGATCTCTTTATACTGTAATAGTTTTTTTGCTCATGACCTTGTTTTCTTAACTTTAGTTAAAAATTAGAGTCTCTGTTTTCCTAGGATGTGTAAAACTAAGCATGGTGAAGTTTTATGAAACTAGTTTCCATTTCTTCAATTACTTCATTCTTAACTTTTAAGGTTTTTTTTTCAAAGCTCAATTAAGTTAAGTTATTGATATTTTGTGAAATTAGGCTCTTTTGGGTCAAGTTGTTGCCATTAGAAGAAGCTAAATGGATTTGGACTCAGTATGATCAATTGAATCTTATCAAAAAAAAGTTTGCATTATGCCATGGCTAACTTTGTCAAAAGGGATTAAGGATGACATATGCTAAAAGGACCATATGATGTGAAGAAAGATTTCATTCATAAGGCTTATTATGCTTAATTTCATAATTTGTAATCATCGAATCATATGCAGGGATAACTAACAATATTGTTCTAAAACACATTGTTAAAAGGTTAGAATCCTTTGTAAATCCTAATGCAAATAATATTTGTTACCATCTATGTTGGAATTTTACTTAATGGTGCTTGATTCTTAGTCTTTGTTGCAATGATAATACTCATTATTATGTCTTCCTCTCCTTTCTTGTGTAAATATTATGCATTTGCATATAGTAAGTGTGTATTGAAATACTATAAGACATCATGCCCATCTAAATGTGTCTAAATGCAAATATGGTTAACCTAAACATTAGATTTGTCTTAATATAATTGTATAGAAAATGAAAGGCAATGTTGATGAGGATTTGAACTAAACAAGGAAGAAATAAGGATAATGGAAAATGACAAAATTCAGCACTCTCCAAACATGACCTTCTTAGAAGAAAGTCCTTAAAAGGATGAAGCAAGGAACTCTTTTGAGAAATAACCAAGTTATTACTAGATACATCACATTGTTGTATCAAGTCATGTTTGCATAATTTACCTTCTTAAATCAAGCTTGATCGATCTAGGTTATTTTATTATTCATTAAATCAAACTCAATCAAGTTGGATCAAACCTGTGTTAATTTAGGTCATTTTTCTTTTCATTGTTAAATCGAACCCAATCAAGTTAAGTCAAACTTGTGTTAATTCAAGTTATTTTCCTTTTTATCATTAAATCAAACTTAATCAAGTTAAATTAAGCTTGTATTGATTCAAATTATTTGCTTTTTCATTATATTGAAGTCAATCAATTCAAGTCGAGCCTATGTGAATCCATGTCATTTTCCTTTTTATCGTTAAATTGAACTCGATCAAGTTTAGTTGAGTCTATGTTAATTCAGGACATTTTCTTTTTTATCATTAAATTAAACTCAATCAAGTTGAGTTAAGCCTGTGTAAATCCAAGTCATTTTCTCTTTTATTATTAAATCAAACCCAATCAAGTTAAGTTAATCCTATGTTAATCTAGGTTATTTTCCTTTTTATCTTAATTCAAACTCAATCAAGTTGGGTTGAGCCTATGTTAATCCAAGTCGTTTGTTTTTTCATTAAATAAAACTCAATCATGTCGAGTCAAGCTTGTGTTAATCTAGGTCATTTACTTTTTCATTAAATTGAACTCAATCAAGTTAGATTAAACTTATGCTAATTCAGGTCATTTACCTTTTCATCAGTAAATCAAACTCAACTAAGTTGAGTCGAGCCTATATCAATCTAGGTTATTTTCCCTTTTATTATTAAATCAAACTTAATCAAGTTGAATCATCAGTAAATCAAACTCAACTAAGTTGAGTCGAGCCTATATCAATCTAGGTTATTTTCCCTTTTATTATTAAATCAAACTTAATCAAGTTGAATCAATCCTATATTAATCCATATCATTTTTCTTTTTTTCATTAAATTGAACTCAATCAAATTGAATCAAGCTTGTGTTAATCTAGATCATTTTACTTTTTTTTTTATCAAATCTAACTCGATTAAGTTGAGTTGAGCTTATGTCAAAGTAGGTCATTTTCTTTTTTTATTATTATATTGAACTCAATTAAGTTAAGTTGAGCTTGAGTCAATCTAGATCATTTACTTTTTCATTAAATCAAACTTTATCAAGTTGAATTAAGCCTATGTCAATTTATATTATTTGCCTTTTTATCATTAAATTAAACTCAATCAAGTTGAGTAGAGCCTGTGTCAATTTAGGTCATTTCTTTTTTATCATTAAATTGAACTCAATCAAGTTAAGTCGAGCTTATATCAATCTAGGTCATTTTTCTTTTTTTTTCTTTAAATAGAACTTGATCAAGTCGAGTTAAGTCTATGTCAATTCAGGTTATTTTACTTTTTTTTTATTAAATTAAACTTGATCAAGTTAAATCAAGCCTACGTCTAACCTATGTCAAGTTAAGTTATTTTATTTTTCCATTAAATTGAACTTGATTAAGTCGAGTTGAGCTTAGTTAATCGAGGTTATTTACCTTTTTTATTAAATTAAACTTGATCAAGTTAAGTTAAGCCTGTGTCAATGTAGGTCATTTACTTTTTCATCATTGAATTATACTCAATCAAGTTGAGCTTGTGTCAATCCAAGTCATTTCCATTTTCATTGTTAAATTGAACTCAATCAAGTTAAGTCAAACTTATGTCAATCTAGGTCATTTTCCTATCTATTAATAAGTAAAACTTGATCAGGTTAAGTCAAGCCTATGTCAATCCAGGTTATTTCCATTTACCTTGTTAAATCAAATTCAATCAAGTTAAGTTAAGCCTATGTCAATCCAAGTCATTTACTTCATTAAGTTAAAACTCGATCAAGTTAGATCAAACCTAATTAATGTTATTTACTTTTCTATTAAATTTAACTTAAATAAGTTGAATTGAGCCTATTTCAGTCCAAATTATTTTTCTTAAATCAAACTCAATTAAATTGAGTTAAAAATATGTCAATCCAAGTTAATGCCTTTCCATTGTTATATCAACTTATTCATATTGAATTAAGCCTATGTTAATTCAAGTCATTCACACCAAACCCACCTAAGTTGGAATAAGTTTTTGTCAATTCAACTTATTTCATTTTATTGTTAAATTGAATGCAATCAGGCTCGTGTGAATGTAAGTCATTTATTTTGAACCCTATTAGTTTGGGTCAAACTTGTTAAAATTAATAAAGTTAAGTTCATACCATGTCAATTTAATTAATTAATTTATTTAAACCTAATTAAGTTAGGACAAATTTATGAGAAATAGGTTGTTTACCCTTCTTAACATAATGTTTATGGATCAAACCACACTTACCCTTCCTTTCATCTTCTACTCGACACAATGGTTTCTATACATTAAAAATTATACTTTTTTTTAGCATTATCTCTTTCTCTCGATTCTTTTTTTATCCTATCACACCATATTCTCTCATCTTCTTTCAATCTCCAGCCTTTTTATCTTCATTCCTGCCCTCTCACTCAACCACCACCAATTTCTTTGCTTCTTTTTATTATTAGCCCTTATCACCACATTCCCTTATCTCCTCACTCAACCTTCATCACTTAGTTTCTTAGCTCTCCCTTCATTCGACTCTTCACTCCTACCATCTTCACCTTCTACTACTTTTGCTCCAAGTTGCCACTACATTACATCACACCATAACAAAAACACTATATAAATTTAAAAGCTCTTTGATTTCTTTCCAACCATCTTTGATTTCAACTACTCTTACATCAAATCACTACTACTTTGCTTCATGCTAGAACAAAGATGTTGCAATAATTTGAAGGGCTCATTAATCTTACAAACACTAGAATGTGAAAATTGTATGTTTAGGTAGTTATACTCTATGCTATAGTTTTAGCATGTGTGATGATTTGTGATCCATGGCAACATGATAGTACTTATAATTAGGGTTGAATCAATAGGGGATGATCTATCATTCTTTTCAAAAATTAATTAGTAAATAATTTCTTTTTGTAATTGTTGTTTAATTGAACTCATATCTCATGTACAATTTTTGAAATAAGTCTTCATAAAGATGTTTCACAATAATCTTCCCTCACCAGTGTCGAGCTGGTAACATGCCCTTACAATAGCCAAATTACTTTCTTTCTTGTTGTTAAATTAAATCTAGTCAAATTGGATTGAATCTGCATCAATTCAAGTCATTCATAGTCTCATTGTTAATTTAAGCTTTGTCAAGGGTAGCTTAAGTTTTCATTCTAAATCATTAATATTTCACAATTGAATTTATTTTCATCATGAATTATGTGTTAACACCTTTACTCACTTTCTAATCCTAAAAAGATAAGTAAAGTGAGGCAATTGCTGACACTCAATTTTGTTTAGGTAACAATGTAAATAAAATAAAATTTTTGACCAATTGTATATTTCCTATTTTCCTCTCTTTCAATGTAGGCGGTCCACTAACCTCAATCATAGAGGATAAGTGCTACCAAACCCACTACTAGTAGAAATGCACTCCTGAGTAAGTGCTCCTCCGTAAATAAAACTATGAGGTAAATTCATCATAAAAGGGGGAGGCAAAGAAAAGCTTTCTTAACTCTCTCTCTTTCTCTCTTTTTCTCTGCGCTACCATCTGAACTTTTGATCACCATAAATTCTCGATTGTTTAGCAGCCTAAAAAACAAACCAATGTAGGTTATTTAGAAAAGCATGTATTTTTAATATATTTCCCCTTAACAACTTGGTTCCTTTGAAATTCTCAGCTAAAGAATAGTATAAGAATTGCTAGCTTACGTTGGTGAACTCTCCAAGAAAAGATGTCATGTTAAGGACTGCGTAGGAAGCTAGAAGGTTTAATGTTACAAACTTTTTTCTAATTTTTGGATGTTTCTCTCTATTTTTTATATTATAATTATATGAATTATTTTTTATTTTTATTTACTTTAGAAAAATTCCTATTTTATTTTAATGACCATATTAAAGTATTTTTTACAATTTCTATGATAGAACAAATTAAAATAATTTAAAATTTCATTTTATTTTAATATTTTTTATGTAAGAGATATTTTTAAAGTTAAATCAGGTGAGTTGATTAAATTATATTCATCGTACACACTTATAATTTATATTTTTATATTATACATTTTTGTGATGATAGAATAATAATAAAATTAATTGCAAATATAATAAATATAATTTTAATTTTCTTAAGCAATTTCTTTATTAAGATGGCTATAAAGTTGGACAAATTTGATAGTTTAAATATTATAAAATGATAACAAAGTTATCATTTTAATTTTCTTGAGCAATTTCTTTATTTAGATTTGGCCATAAAGTTAGACAAATATGATATTTTAAAATTATGAAATAATATTGAAACTATAATTTTAATTTTTCTAAACAATTTTTTATTCAAATTTATCCATGAAGTAAGACAATTTGATACTTTAAAAATTATAAAATAAGATCAAATTTATGATTTCAATTTTCTTGAGTAATTTCTTATTTCAAATTTAGTGATAAAGTTGGATAAATTTAATATTTTAAAATTGTGAAATAATATTAAAACTATAATTTTAATTTTTCCAAACAATTTTTTATTTAGATTTGACTATGAAGTTAGATTTGATACTTTAAGATTATAAAACAACATCAAATTTATGATTTTAGTTTTCTTAAGGAATTTTGTATTCAAATTTGATCATTTAATACTTTAAAATTGTAAAGTAATATTAGAATTATAGTTTTAATTTTTATAAACAATTTCTTAGGCATAAATTTGGATAAATTTACTATTTTAAAAATTGAAATAAAATTAAAATTTTAATCTTAATTTTTCTAAATAATTTTTTATTCATGTTTGGCTATGAAATTGGACAAATTTGATACTACAAATTAAAAATTATTGACTTGTTTATTTTTAAATAAATAAATAAGACTACTTAAAATAATTTTTTATCTCATTATTTTAAAATATATGATACAATCATATTAATAAAAATCTTTCAATAATAATAAAATAAAAATATTTTAAAAATAATAAAATTTGTGCCTATAACATATTGAAATTAAGTAATTCAATTGCAAATACAATCAAAACAATACTTAACAATATTGGGGCATTTTATTTCGTTCAAATCTTATCATGAAGTTAAACGTGTTTGACAATCAAATTAACAAATTAACCAAAATTAAAATTATATTTTTACAAAAACATATATATTATAATAAAGGCATCATAATTCAATTAAAAAATTATAATAAATAGGAAATTGTACTTTGAATAGACATTGTAAGATATTAATACCTTTTCTATATGTAACAAACTCTTGAATTTGAACTTTGGGGAAGCAAATCATTTTTGGTATTCCAATTTCACCATAAGAAAATAATTGGTAGTAACTCCTTTTTTTTTTATTCATACTCACCAATATTTTGAAGAGTTATGAAACTACTCGCCTCCCACCATATTCACCACAAGACACATCGTGACAATAATATATCTAATTAATAATTAAAAATATTTTTAATGATAAATAATTAGTAATTATATTTGATAAATAAATTTATGCTGTAAATTTTGTTAATTATTATTAAAAGGATTGTGCAAGTTGATTTATCTTAATTCATTTAATAAATAAATTGACTCAATATAACACAATTATTATTCAAATTGAATTCAAATTGTAATTATTTGAATTGTTACTTATCCTTTGACACAATAGAAACTATCACATATTATCACCCTTCTCATGCATAGCATGAGTTTAAAACTAGTGATAAAGAAAGTGGAGAGAACCTAAATAGAAAGGTCAACTTTACAAATATATGAAATTAATGTATATGAAAATAAGTAATAAATGAACTTCGTGTAGAAGTAGGCTATAAACAAGCTACAATCACACAAACTAATAATAAAATCATTTAACGATTAAAAAGTTGCCAATTATTCAAGTAGCGCATGCCTTAACTTTAACCAAAGGTGTGATAAAACTATTCTTTTATTATATTACATGTTCTCTCTTATATATTGTATTTTTGTAATACTTTAATAGTACTATATGTCAATTATGTGTATTATTTGCAAGAATAAAATTTATTAAATAGAAAACTCCGAACTCTAGCTTTTGATTATGGCATGAACTAAAATAGGGAGCATATTCAATTATTTAAACTTAATAATACAAATACTTAAAATTAAGGAAGTTTGATTCTCAATTTAGCTCCCTTAATTTACTGATTATGGTCTTTTTATCTCCTACCTCCTTGCATTAGGATTCCTAGGAAAACATTAATGAAAATTTACGAGGTCTAGATTGCCTCTATCATAACCATCCCCTACACTTTCTCTGAGAAGAAAAAGATCAAATGTCTACACATTAATGGGAAAGTCAAATTCCGATAACTACTAGAGGCAAGGGACACTTTAAATAAATTAGGTTGAGTCATGGATCCTATTCATCACAGGATTCATGTCCATCTAACCCATATTTGGGTCATAATACCATACAAGACTTGATTCCAATTATCACTATATTTTAAGCCCACATAACAAAATATAACATTAATTGTCATTTATTAAATTAATGCAAGATCCACATTAAAATTTTTAACTATGTCTCACTTGAGCCTACATTAATTTATAAATAATGACCATTTGAAAAGAATTAAAGTTAAGATGGTATTATTTCACCCATTGATCTAATTGATATTATAAGTATCCAACAATACTAATTATTATATCCTAAAGGATATCAATATTAAATATGTTGAATGCCTACACCTCACTAATCAAATGATTAAATATAACGTGCATAATGGGATTTACATTACTTTAATGTGACTAAATATAAATCCTCATACAATGGTCCTAGCATCCACCCAAGACACTTAGTGAAAATTAATATTCTCATCACATTAATGAGATAAGGTCTAAATGTTTCTACTCATACGCCATAACTGAAATGTGCACACTATATGACAATATTAAAAATATCTTATTATAAGTATTTCATTTAAACATATCATGAGATATCAATGAGCTTATATTAACAAAACTCCCACTAACCCAAAACACTAAAAAAGCTTAAGAAAGTTCACTTTATTCACATGCTTATGCTTTTGTATTTACCTGTAAGCCTTTTAGCTAGTGGATTTGCAAGCATATGATCCGTGGAGAATAAATAATCATAACTATTTTCTCTCTCACAAATAAATATTTTAATTTGAAGTCTTTTACATAGGCAAATTCATAATTATTGAGAGAGAATTCTATGCCAATAGTATTGTAGCAACATAAATTTGGTTATAGTTAAAAACTCTTAACTTATCAACTTAGTAAGAAATTTATAACATGCAACAATAGTCCTGCCTTTTAATGGAGGTTGCTGCAATTAACTATATAATAATTCCATGATGCACACCTCCTAACACATGTCTAGTCACAATTTTATGTATACCTGGATAACTAATAAAATAAGTTTGAGTAATTTGTATATACAAGATCTCCTAATCTTCTAAAAGTCAGTATGTAATCATTTGTATCATCCAAATACAAACCCATTGGCATTCCAAAACCACTAACCTAAATTAGCAATAGATTATCTAACATAGAAAGTCCAATTCTAATTATTACTTTATTTTGAGCTTACATAACAAAATATAATAGTGATTGCCATTTATTAAATTATTGTGAGGTACATGTTAAAATTTTTAACTTTATTTATTTTTAAAACATTTTTTTTAATCTTTATGTAAGCTAATAACTTAGATGGGGTCAATTCAACAACGCTTCCAAAGGATTTATATCTCATTGTGTTGCTCATAATATAATCAATTTAAAATAGATATTATTTATGTACATCATCTGTCCAATATTTATTTTTCTAGTTCTTTTTCTACATGTCTTATCTAATGTATATCAGTTTTGAATTAATTAACTTGATATAGGAAAAAGATAAACTATAATTAGAGTGGTTCCATATTTATAAACTGAAAAAAAATCAAAATTTTTTAAACTGAATTCATTTTATTTTATATGCAATAATGGGAATGATAGTATATAAAGTAAACAAGAAATTAATAATGTTAATTATGAAATTTGAGAAATATAATAATTATCAACCTCATAACTGAAATATTAAATATTTTATTTGCTTTATTATATATAATATCAAGCCAATTTATACTTTTTATTTAGGTTTTAATTGTTAGTTTAGACGTGTCGATTTATAACGCTATTTTGTTGTAATGAAATTATAACTTATTACTCATTAAATTATTTTAATTATAATGTATTATAAGTTACATATTATAATTTCAAAATTTGAGAAAATGCACGGGATATGACAAATATAAATAAGGCGCGGAAATTTTCGTTTTAATCTGCACAGGGGCATTTTTGTAAATTAAAAAAATTTCATATCAATTTTATAGTAAAAATACTCGTGCCCTTGTCGCTACTTAAAATCTAAAATCTCTATTTAGATTTGTTAATTTTTGTCGTATCCAATATCGAGAGGTCCCCAATAAAATTTTCCTTTTTATTTTGTTAGAAGACATTAAAATCGCAACTTTTACACAGCACGAGAAATATAATTTTATTTATATTAGTGAAGAAAAACTCTTACTTCGAGGCAGAGTAGGGAAGTGCCGAAGTGGATAAAAATTGCAGATTTCAATATTTACAGACGTGATTTATGTTGTCATGGGTTCTAATTTGCTACTTTCTTCATTTTTTCCTTTTTAAGATAAGAATGATAAATTAATTAAATTTACAGAAGTAAAAGACTAAAGTTAGATTAAGATTATATTTTTTTTGAAAAAATAATTATATGAGGAATTCAACTTTTTGACAAATTAATTATTCTTACTATTAAATTATTTTTAATATATTAAATTTTATATTTTTGTTATGATTAATTTAATTTGAAAATTAAAATAATAGTCAAAAAATTAAAGTTGGTGTCTATTGTGCAAATAAAAAAATGGTATACCAAAATAAGGAGTATGTAGCATGAGTACATTGAGTCACTTGTGCCATCTGCAAATCCTACATAATATTCAATTTTAACCCTTCAATGATTGTAAAATTGCTAAGTTTGCCCCAAGATTGATACAGCACAGTCACATTAAGTTTGTGAAGGAAGCTCTGAAATAGCAACTCATGTGTTGCCTTATTCAGCTGGGAATATGTTGGGTTCAATAAATTGAGTCTCGCCTGAAACTTGTGTTTATGCTGATCAAACTTAACAGGTGAATAAAGCAGTAAATTGAATTTTTCAAAGATTAGGAAATCAAATTTATGATAAATGTTTGAATTTAAACCATGAAGTATGATGTGAAAATTCTTGAAAATTTGATAAATATGTATTTTCAAAAATATGAAATTATTCAATAAGAGGTGAAAATAAATTGATTGTAATTTTTTTTTCAAATCAAAAGACTTTCTTTAATGAAAAACTGTGCAACTCCTTTTCTTAAGAAAAAATATATTTTTGAAACAACAAATATAAGTAGAAAAATATAAAAAGAACATCAAGAATTTTTATAAAAATTTAATGATCCAAAAGGAATATTTTTTGAGTCTACTCCTTTCTTCTTAAGCTACTGAATATCACTTGAGGTATCTACTAAATTTTTAAAGTTACAACACTTAACTTTACAAAATTATTTCAATCTATACTAAGTTTTTCACAACTACTTAACTTTATTTGATCTTTCCAATCTTTATTAGAATTTCACAACTACCTAATTTTATAAGATTTTCCTAATCTTTACTAAGATTTTAATTACTATTTGACTTTAAAAAAATTCATAATCTCTACTAGGATTTCAACAAAATACAAGAAGGATTTTTCTCACAATTTGTTAAAGAGATTTTACAAGCTTTCACTTAATAATACTTTCAGAATAGATATATAAGTTTTAGTTCCAGAGTGAGATAGAAAGGAAAGCTTTGATTTTATCTAGAAGAGAGATATAGAGAATTTGCAAGTTGTACTAAAAAAAAGATGATGAAAGCCACTTTGGCTCCAAGTCAATTTTAGGCTCTAATTTTGAATATTGAACTTTTCATTGCAAGACACTTTGAGGCTCCAGGGTTTGAAAATTAAAAAATGGCTCCATAAAAGGTTAGTTTGCTTTAGAAACTTCCTAAAAAATCACATGTGATGAATATATCATGTATGTATTATAGAAGTTAGAGTTCACCTACTTTTTTAACTTTTTTTTTTTCAGCCAAGAAAGCAACAAGGTTGTTATTTTGTTGAAAGTGGATTTTCTTCTAAAAATTCAGTCCAATTGGTTTATACTACATGAATACTATTTGGAATTGGTCATCTAACTATAAAAAGAGTGTCTCAATATCATATATTATTTTTTATTAATTTGAGCATATGTTGGATAATTTGAAATTTGAAATTCCTTTTCATTTTAAATTTCCCTCTCTTTATTAATCAAAAGTTCACAATGACTATTAAATATTAACCATTTGATTTAATTATCTTTCCTTTGAAAAATAAATATTAAATTATAGTTAATAAAATAATCACTTGAAAAGCAAGTTTGATATTTTTAAAATAAAAAATGAAAACTTCCAAAGTACTTTTGTCTAATGGGAAAATATACTTTAATAAAAGCAAAATGGGCTTTAAAAAATATGGAAGTGTGATGGCCCAAAGTCCATCAAATATTTGATGGGTTTAAAAATCACAACCCATTAATTTTATACCCAAATAAGTTGGATATACAATAAAACTAATAAGCCCAAATTTCAACTTATATTTTGTAATTTAATAACTTTAATAAATTCAATTTATATTCCATTTGATTTCTCATTCTCTCCATTTTTTATAATGAAAATTCTTTGCAAAATTTTGCCAAAAAAGAATTTCAAGGTATAGGAGCATATGAGTATATAGACATAAGAGCAAAGAATTTCAAGATATCAAAGTATATAGACATAAGAGATATCTAAATAGTCTATTAGTGTATTACAACATGTTAAGAAAATTAAATCATGTAATATATCATACACCATTTATGAAGTTATAACAAAAAAAATACTTGCAAAAATGTTATTCTCCTTTTTTTGAAACTATGATTTTTACTCCTAAAATCTTTACTTCCCTTTAAATTATAGGTATTTTGAAAATAAAATGAAATATTTTGAAAATTTTCATTCATTTAAAAAAACTTTGCACTTTTTATGTTCTCTCCATTTTTGTCATTAATAAAATAGTATGAAAGCAAAGACAAAGGTAAAAACAATATTAGAGTGAAAATAATGTTTTAAAATTAGAAGTAAGAAAGCAAAGTTAAAACAATTTCAGAGTAGAAATATCAAAGTAATAAAATAGAAAGAAAATTATAGAAAGACATATAAGAGCAAAGAAAATAATAAAGTTGTGGTAGTAAAAAAATGGAAAGCAAAGAAACAGAAGTAGTTCAAAGCAAAAATGAAAACATGTGGTAGGTTAAAAAAATATAAAGAGAGATTTATAGAGATGAAAATTAGTATGGAAAGGAAAGGAAAGAATATTAAAAAAATTAACAATTTCAAGTAAAAAAATAAAAGAACAATCAATGAGGAAGACAAATAAATATATAAAAAAATGGTGATGAAATCCTGCATGAAAAAGAGACAGCATAACGGATATGACAGCAAATAACGAAATAGAATAACATAAAAAATAATGGAAGGCAAAGAAAAGAACAATAAAGGTTGGGATAAGCATTAATCAATCATTATAAATATTAGTTATGTCTAAAAAAGGCCTACAAAATTACCAATCAAAAAGCAATATGCAATATAAAAACATGTAATATCCTCACTAAAATTGCTAATAAAAGTCAACTATCCTAACAGTTTTAAATGCATATGTAAATATAAAAGTTCTATGGAATTATAATGCATATACTTAGGCTTAATAGCAAAATAAACTATCAAGGCCTTGATGAAGGTTTGGTCTAGGAAAGCAACAAATCTATGACAAATTTTATCTATGTTTATAAGTCTTGAAACCCACTATCAACTCTATTAAAAAGATTGGCAATATCTTTTTCAAGCTTGTCCAGTTTGACTTCATCATTGGGCTAGGAATTGGATGGATCTACTTAATTTGGCATCGGTTGAAGATATGACATGGTTGGCAAGTGTGTTTCATAGATCATAGGATTAGTAAATAAGATGGAAAGATCAAATGATGATTAGTTGAAATATAAGGGAATGACCTAGAATTTTGGTAGAAAGGCTTTTGCTTTGACAAGTAAAGTTTTATTAAATTCGTGAGAAATGTGATCAAGAATAGCTAAGATTTATGAAGTATAAGGTAAAGTTAGGTTAATTTGGTTTAGTTGTTCTACCTAAATGGTCCATTATATTAGTTTATTTTCTCAAGTTGCAAAGAACTCAATGATAGTTAAGTAAAGGTTGCATTAGATGAGTGTTTGATATCTTCCCATTTTTTTGAAATATAACTCAGTTAAGTTGGAAATGATAAAAGGATTTTTAAATGAAGGTGGAACATGAGAAATCTAACAATTGAAGCACAATTGCAAGGGCTGTAATCCAAGAGAACTTTAAGGTGAATTACTATTACCCTCAAATTTTAGTATCACAGTAGTATTTTCTAACAACTCAACTTTAATGTCCATATATTTAGAAAGGTTTGCTTGCTATGGATTCTTATTCATTTCTAGTTCTTCATACAGTGATGCTTCTGAAAGATCTTTCTCATCAACATTTACTATCATATCAATTTCTCCTAGTTCTTTTTCCTTTTTTATATCTATTAGAGACTTATGCTATACTTCATTCACCCAATTTTCTCTTTTAGTAGGTTATTTGTCTTCTTCCTCTTCTTCCTTTTTCTATTCTTTTATCTCTTCCTCCTTTTCTTCTTTTACTTCCATTTCCTCCTTTTCTTTTTCATCCACTTTATTCAATTATTCTTTTAATTTTCTAATATCTTCTTCTAATCTTATCTTTCTTTCTATAGCTATTTCAATTTGAATGTCAAGAAGTCAATTTAAGTAATCTTTATCTACAATCTTAATTTTAGGTTCAACCTGATTGGTTTCCATTAGTTCCTCAAAAAATAAATCAATTATTTCTAGCTTGATCATTTTTTTTTTGCATTTGGCTTTCTTGATTTGACTTCATAGTAATTTAGCAAATTTTTAGCTTCTTTAACTCTATTTGATATTCTTCTTTCTCTTCCAATCTCTTTTTCTTTCTTTACATCCTTTCCATTGCTACTTATAAGTTTTATTATCTTTAGAGCTTTGATAGCTCTTTTCATTTCTTTAGCCTTTATTTCTCTTGGATCTTCCCCTATTTTTCTTTTACCTTTTCCCTTATTAGTTTTCTTTTCAAATTCCTTTCTACTTATTTCTTGCCTTCATTCTCTAATGTTAATTCCACTAGTATTAGGCATCCAAATGGAACTAGGTTCTTCTTTCTTATTGATTTCTTCTCCTCTTTCATTATCTTCTTTTATTTCTTCCTTCTCCTTTATTTCTTTCAAATTCCTCGAGAAATCTTGCTTTGTTTTTTTTCTTCTTGCTCTATGAGTCTTAGTCGAATAATTCTTCAAATTTATAACTTTTCTATTCATATTTGCAAGAATCTCAGGTTCTTTGCTGAAAGTTAGTGTTTTCAACTAACTATTATTCATTACATTACTTTTTGTGAATCCTTGACATTTCTCTCTAGATACTGTTACAACTTTTTTAATTATTAATAAATTAAAAATTATTTTATGAGGAAGAATGGCTAATGCAACTACTAAATTTGGTTAAATTAGGAATCTCATGTGTGAAATATGAAATATAACAAAGTAAATCAATTTTAAAATATAAGAATATGAATTTGGTGAGAATTTGATGGGGAAAACTTATTAGAATCATGATGTATGGAGTTTTGTATTGATATGAGTAAGTGTGTGTATGTGGAAAAGGTTTAAGAATAATTTTTCAAAAATGCCCCTGAGGACCTATTTTTCCTTATTTATCTTCATATCTCTAATTCTCCTAACTTTCTCTATATAATCGCCTTATCAATCTATTAATCAAGTAAGGAAGGCTTTAAATCTTCTTGATTTCTTCATCCAATCAAAGTAAGAACATTACTCTCATCAATAACCCTTCCTATTTCTTCTTAGTTAATAAAGAAATTTGAGACTCATTTGGTTTTGTTAGGTATTTTAAATCCTAACATTAGAACCCATGAATTTTAATGCGATTAGGATTGAAATATCTTCAAATTAACTTCCTAACATCCTCTCCTATATAAGGTGAGTGGATAATTTAGCTAATTTATGGATTTTGTGGCTATATGATGATACTGAGAGAATATTGGTTACTTTGTGATTTTGCTTGAATCTTGTTTATTTTGATGTTGTAGAAGTAATAAATGATAAGGAAAGGTCATATGATATGTTAGGTAAATGTATTAATGATTGTATCGAGGCTTGGTATGTAAAATATGTGTTTTGAGAGCATTTAGAGTCATATAAATAGTGAATTTTTTCACAGAAAGCTGATATATTCATGTGTGAATTGAGTAGCCAATCAATTTTAAAGATCTAGAGGTAATTTCAGGGCAGATAAATTGATTAGTCAATTGATTCACTAACCCTATAACTTTATACCAATTTTAAAGTGTCGTGACCCAAATTCAAGTATCATCACTAGCGTAAAGGCATCTAACTAGTAGCCAACCAATCAGACATCTTTATAAGCCTATAGGAAGCTATATCTAACCATTTTATAAAAAAAAAGGGAATATACGATAGTATCAAATAATATAAGTAAAGTAAATTGCATTACGCATGCAATGAAAAAGTTAATGATGATATTAATATATAGTAGCATAGCAAAACTATTTAACAATATACATAGACTTTAACTGTACAGAGGGCAACTTAAATATAGTAATTCTTTTGCTACACTATGCCCCATAGAGATCAGAAAGTTTTATGCAGTGTATCATTCCTACACTGGAGCTCTTTGTTCTTTATCTGTAAAATAAAACAATAATGAAGAGGAGTGAGTATATAAAATACTTAGTGAGTAGCTACTCAATCTTTACTTCCTATGGTTTTCCATTATCACTTCTCTTTGATACGAATTTAGCAAGATTAGATAAATTTTCATATACTTAGCTTTATTCACATCTAATAACTACCATCCATCATATGCATTATGTATTAGCATTACATTAATAGATATGACTAGTATGGTATATAGGTTTTCTCCTTATTTCTTTGGGCCATCCTTATCCCACTCGCCTCCAACCTTTTCCCTCCACTTCTTGCCACCCTTCTCCTTCATTTAGAAGGATGCTACAAGCCATTTGACCAAATTCTTCCTTTCACATATCACATTCCTAATAACATATGAGCCATGAAAGGATTAAGCAGAGTAATGATGATATTTCAATAAAATATCATGTAATCAATTTGGTAAGGTTAATACTAATTAGTCATAAGTATTTTATTAAGTTTTGATGTTTGATTCTCATCAAGGATATTCATTTTGTACATTCAATATGCTAATTCCATAAACCCTTATATATTCTCAATAAAATATTTGTTACTCCTAATATCCTAAGTGACTAAGTTGAGCTTTAAGTTTGCACAAAAACCTTGCTAATTTTTCCTAGAAAATTCATGGGACTTCACCCTTCCAAATTGGTTCCATAATTAGTAGCACTAGAGTTTTGAAATAATAGAAATTTATTCACCAGGCAAATGAGCTTCAATTATCACAAAAATTAACTATGTTTTAACCAACATATGGAAGGGTGTTTAGCAATTTTTATGACAATTTTAATCATCATTGAATACCCTAATTAATTCAAGAATAGAAATGAAATCATTCACATTTTATTTCTGGGCAAGTTGTACCTTTGTGTAAAGATGTTCCTTGTTCAGGTTTTTAAAAATGTCTAAAAATTTCCAATAAATTCTATATATATCCTAGCATCATAAGAGACTAGAAAATGGATGGTTTTGAATTTTTAAGAGGTTCTAGCATGTCCCTAAAATTTTTGGTTTATTTATGGATTTTTAGGAATTTTAGAAGCAAAAACAGCTAAGCAATTTCTAAACTGTTTGTATTTCATCTTCACTTAAGGCTTAACAATTGGTAACCTAATCATTCACTTATGCTAATATTGTTCTAATATCTTCAAATACAACTTAAGGATATAAGTTTTCAGCACCATGCCTTTATTGCATGGCCACACACTTCCATGAAATCATAATTCTAGAAAGCAATATTGGCAATTTTTTTAATCAAAATTCAATAGGAAATTAAGTGAGTTGCCATTCACCTCTGAACTTGTATATTTCAAAGCTTCAATTTGCTTCCTAAATGAGAGAGTTTCTGATTTGAAGAAGAAGATGATGACACCTCTAAGTTTTGATGATTTCTCCTTAGGAATTCAAGTAAGCAAGTGGAAAAACTTGAAATTTTGTGTTTGATTTGTCATGTTTGTGTATTTGATTGTGTTGAAAGCTTGAAAAAGTCTCCTATGGTAGCTGCAAATTTCGTGCAAATGAGAAGGAGAAAAGCTAAATGGAGATTTCTCAAGTTCTCTAGGGTTTTCTAAATAATTCAAGAAAATAAGCCTTTTCAAAATTTAATCCAAAATATCCTGGACTTTTTTTATGATTTTCTTTGCTATTTTATAATAGTAAATTAAAAAATTATGGGTTTTCCTTAGTCCAAATTTTATCTAAAATTGATAGAAAAAGAATAGGCCAAATTCAAGTTTTTTTAAAAAAATACAATTTGACCCCAAAACTTATTTTTATCCAAAATTCTTTGGCCAATTTTCAATTTAGTCCTTGGGTTCATTTTGAGCTTATCAAAAACACATTTGGGCCCTAATAAATGAATTTTAATTGGTTCAAAAAGAATTTTAAGGAACCAAACCAAATTATTATAATTTTGACTTATTTTACTGAATTTCAACTCACTCAGGCCCTAAAAATTGAGTTGGACTCTATCAAAATTCTTCTAATATTTTACGCATATTTCTAATAATATATTAACTCAAGCTTTATCTCTATCAATGTTTCAAAGGGTTTCGAAAAGTTTCCCAAGAGGTTACCTATCTTTAAAATTTTCTTGGGCTAAGCAAGCTTAACTGAAAAGTGTTAATTTACTTTGATACTTTAAGAATAGTTCTTGGGAAATGTCTCCTAGAGATATTACATAAAGGGGTATAAATTTTTCATTTTACATCTATTTTAAATAAATTACCTATCATTTTCAAGGTAATTAAGTCTACTTTCAAAGTTAGTTTTGACTTAATGTCTAATATATATTTTGAATCAATTCTGAGGGTTTAAGGGTAATTTTCAAGCAACTGAATTAATTGGTCAATCAATTCATTAACCTTAAAATTTTCTACCAATTTTAAAAGGGTATAACATTTTCATCTTACATTTATTTTAAATAAATTATCTATCATTTTAAAGGTAGTTAAGTCTACTTTCAAAATTAATTTTAACTTAATATCTAATGTATATTTTGAGATATCATAAAAATAGTAGATAGAGGTAAAAAATTTAAAATTTTAAAAAATACATTTTTTCATGTCTATTTTCAAGAGGACATAACCCTTTCAAAACTTAGCTAACTTGGGCAAATAATCTATTAATAAAAAGCTAATTAATTCTATTTTCATATGAAATAAGTGTCATGAATAATATTCATAATGTTTGAATTATTTACAAAGTATCACTCAATGGTCACAACTATGGTGATCATATAGTAAACTATAACCAATCTATATTTATATTTTCATGATTTATAATAGCCTAGCATGTGGTGTTTGGACTCTAAGCATTAAAAATAGAGTGGATTGTGATAATTATAAGATGAGTACATGACTTGGGTAATCATGAAATGAGAAACTAAAAGTTTTCTAATATAATTTGTATTGTAATAAGCTTATTGGATTATTGACGAGATGAAATATGTTGAAAAATATTTTATGGATTAATACTATGATATATGTGAATGAGTATAGCCATATAAGAGGGCATAATGGTGCTGACATGTATTGTGATGTATATTAAAATTGAATTGTGATTACATTGAATAAAACTTGAGTTCTAGTGTTTAAAATACATTGTGAATTATGCCACAAGTAGCATTAAAGATGAGAAATGTGATAGGCGTAATGATGTGAATATCGAATGGGAAATTCTTAGTAATAAGTTGGGTAAGGTATAAGCTTGGCTCAAAAGGAATGAGGATGAAAACAGGTGGATAAGGTATAAGATTAGCCCGATAGTCAAAAGGTGGATGAATATATATTTTCAATTGCTTATTGTTCCAAACTGAATATGATCTTGATGTAGTTATTCAAAGGTATTATTATATGATACATTAAAAAATGAAATGATTACATGTTAATCTCGTTATTATTGGCCTTTAGTTACTAATATGCTTAAATGTGATATAATTTGCCAATGAAAGGTAGTTTAATAGGTAATCTGTTATGATTTATTGATGTTATTATAGATTATTTACTCACCGAGCCCTGCACTCACTCCCTCATGATTTATTTTACAGATTCCTAGGTTAAGCTTCCACATCCACCTCTTTAAAGCTAGGTTTCATAAGAGCCCAATAATGGTAGTATGCTAGTATAGATTCTTGTACATAGTATATTTTAGGCCTTATTTTGTCATAGATATGGGTAAATGAGATATTTAAACTCATTCCTTGTGAGTTAGTTAGACTTGCTTATCTTTATTTTGAGAGGACTATAAGCATACATAACTTTCTCATTTTTTATAGAAACCTTAATAGATGTTTTCTTTCTTAAGTACCATTTTCTTTTATATCAAGATCAAGTTAATTAATTAGGAATAGGCTAGTGGAAATTGAAAAATAATTTTATATTGGTCATAATCAGGTCAAGGTTGTAATAAATACATCCCATTTCAAAGTGTTTAAGAATTTTGGTAATTATCATATCATATTCAATATAGGCATCAACCTATGACTTAATGGATATAATTTGTCTAATTATCAAATGTTCTAAATCTATCTTGTATTTAGTTTCAATGGCTTATAAGAGAAATACTTCAAAATTACTTACATTACTCATAAAACTTCCTTTAAGGCATAGAACTTTACAAATATAGTAATGAAATATCTTTTGTTTTTTGGTCAGCTGATTAACCAAAGGGGGTTTTTCTATTTTATTGTTTCCTAGATTTTGAACTCATTTTTGAAGTTGAAACCATTGACATCCTTAATGATCCTACTTGGATTTACATTGGCTCCTTTATTAGGGGTACCTAGATACCTAGAAAGTAGTTAACCAGACTCATGCTTACTTTTTGTTCTTCTCCATTAACAAAAATTAGCAAGCCTTCATCATTCCTTAAAGATTCCACATTCACATATAAAAGCTTGGTGTGCTTTTCGTACACCAATTTATCCATTTTCAAAAACTATTTCCATTAAATCTCTTTCAACCATTTAAAGCATTTCATGCCTTCATTTTTGAAAGATTAAATGTCCACCCTTTTAGGTTTCACAAATCTTCTCTTTTTGAAGTCACTATCATATTTACTAGTTATAAACACATTTTCGAAATCTATTTCATTAAAGATTGTAGATTACATCATTTTCAAAGATAAAAAGATATGGGTTTTTTGGAGAAAACATAGATAGTGTTACAATGAGTATTAGGTGAGGAAATAGAATTACTGGAATGTGACTAAATGGTTTATTAGTTTCAATTAGATGGCTTTGCAATTTCTAGGTTAGGAAGTTGCAAGTTATAGTATTGGAAATTAGAGAATTGAATGGCTTTAGGTTTTTTGAAACAAAAAGGAATTAAAATGCAATTTAATTTAGATTTAGGGTGTTAACTATTGTTGTGTGTCCTAAAAACTAATCATATAGATGATTGAAATAATATACAATGTATTATGTTTTATTTTAGGCAATTTAATTATTATATTTTGTTTTCATAATTTTATTATTATTCTGTGCAATTTATAACTTAATATAATAATTATCCTTGGAATAGCTTTGCTATTCCTAAAATGCCCCTAGTCAAGTATTATTACGAAAAGGATAATAATAATACATCGAGACTAGTATGTATAGTGACCGATGATTACGAATCATGGATATGTGATATCAAGTTAATACATGAGTACATTGTTAGTGAACAATGTACTGGACTGACCCACTATGAGAATATTGCATGGATAGACATGTCATAAAATATTTTCATATGATCACAAATACACATAAATCTTTAACCTGAAGTCACTATGGTTCCCTACATGAGAAATTACTCACTTTAATATTGTCTTATGTCACCTTTAATCAGGATGACGAATAGGACATTGATTGGGTGTGTCATGAATCATGCAAAGGGAAGTGAGTGATGTAGATGGAATTTTGTTACTCTTGTATAAAAGAAAAATATCCTTGGGTCCCTTGATTAAGTGAAACTTAGAAATGCATAACCATGCTCAATTGGATTAATATGTGATATTAATCATTTATTTTAAGTCTACTCAATATCAAGAAATGTAAATTGAATTTTGATAAGGATGACACATTCCATGTCTCCAGTCTAATTTGGATATTATTACAAAAGGGATTATGATGCAAAACGTTGATCATATATTAGGTGGATGTCGAATCACAAACATTCTTATTACTTGAGTGGCAGTGATGTATTGCTAGATACCGCTCACTGTCTATAGCTCAATAATGAATCATTGTCAACGTAGTAAGAACCTACGGGATCACATAAAAAGAGTAGGAATAAGGCAATAATTAATTGGACTTTAATTAGATTAATATCTAATTAATTGGACTTATTTTCGTGCATATATATATTATTAAATAATAATATATTTTTCACGTAATACATATAATTATTATGTGATATTATTTGATATTAAAGTAATATCAAATAATTACGTTATCAAATATTAGATAAATATATTATGAGATAATATTATTTTAATATTTAATAACTATATGCAATTATTTAATAATTAAGATATTTATATTATGAGATAATATTGTTATCTAATATTAGATAATTAATAGATAAGTCCTATCTCTCCCCATTATCTCTAGGATAAGGATAAGATGAATTGTTAAGTGTGATTAGGGTTTTGGAAGCATTATCCTAGTAGGACTAGGATTGTAGCTTGCCTAAATTCTATAAAATGAGACTTGAGGGTAGCATTTTTAAGCACACGCTCATAAGCTTCCCAAAACCCTAAATCACTCAGAAAATATCCAATCCTAAATCCTAGAGAGAAAAACGTATCCTAGCAGATTCATGGAGGGTGAGAGGTCGTTGTTCACTTCGTATAGATACCATAGAGACGTTGTACCTTTCAACCAACGTTTGATTCATTCACTCTCAAGTTTTGATCAGTAGAAATACGAGTGCCCAATAGGTAGAACTCTAATCATTGATTTATGCTTTTTGTATGGATCCTAGGTAGAATTCAGATCAAATTTTGAATTTTCGCTGCATGTAATAATCTGAATTCCCAACATTAACTCTATTTGGAAAAAAGATGAAAGTGTTTCCAAGTAAAAGATGACATGACATAATACCAAATTTGGTGGGAATTATCCTTTTGACATTAGAGCAATGATTTGAAATAATTCAAAAAATGCAAATTTTTGAATTTCAATTCTTCTAAGCCTTCCAAAAACTTGACATAGCAATGAGCTTGCTTTCTTGCAACCCTATTATTACTTTATAACAAATTTGGTCCTATTTCTAAATAATGATGCATGTGATATCAAATAGACATATAATAGCATATAATTCACATATAGAACAATTTAAATTTATTCAAAACTAACTATACCAAGTTCCTTTCTAATGTGGCAAAACTTGTTTTCATGTAGTGGTTTTGTAAGGATATCTGCTAGTTGATTTTTAATATTCATAAATTCAAGTAGGATACCTCCTTTAAGTAGATAATTTCTTATAAAGTGACATTTACTTTTAATATGCTTTGTTCTTGATGCTGAATAGAATTTTTCATTAAATTTATAACACTTGTATTATCATAAAAGATTAGAATAGATGAGAATTTCAAATTATAATCTTCAAGTTATTTTTTCATCCATAGAATTTATGTGCAACAACTTCTAACTACCATATATTTTGCTTCAACTGTTGATAAGGCAATTAAAGCTTGCTTTTTACTATGTCATGATATAATTTTTTATCCCAAAAATTGACATGCTCCACTAATACTTTTTCTATCTAACTTGCATGCACCTAAATATCCAACTAAGTCTAAGGGACTATTTTTAGGATACTAAAGGCTATAGTTTTTAGTTCCTAACAAATATCTAAAAATTCTTTTAATAACACAGAAATGAGATTTTTTGAGATTTGATTGATATCTAACACATATATAAACATTAAACATAATATTAGGTCTATTTGCGGTTAACTAAAGAAGTGAACCAATCATACCTCTATACCACTTTTCCTCAACTAATTTACAATTTTCATCTTTTTTCAATTTTGTGGATGGATTCATAGGAATGTTAATAGTTTTTGCATTTTCTATCCCAAATTTCTTTAGGAACTCACTTATATATTTTGCTTAATTTATGAATATTTTTTCTTTTGTTTGCTTTACTTATAGTAGTGATTGAGATAATATTGAATATTTTTATCCCATAAAATCTTATCAAAATAGAAATAGTTGTTGAATACACCCATTGCTGCTAAATGGATTAAGTAGATTTTCACATAATTCAATGTTAAGTACTAGTAATCAAACAAATGAAATCTAATTTTAAGTAATTGAATCTATTCAATCAAGCACTAAATTATTATTTTTAAACACATCATAAGTATATTTTTACTTAATTTGATATATAATGTGAATAAATAAAATAAATAAAATTTAATTTTAAATCTAAATCTATTTAGTTAAGTGTTGAATTAGTGTTTTAAAATATACCCTTAGTTTGAATAAACCATTGAGACCTTAATTGAAATCTAGGAAAAAGATTAGATTTTACTCCCTCAATGCCTTTTAAATATCATTTAAGGATAATGTACAAGTATTAAGAAAGGCAATAAATAACTATAATTTTAGGAGAGATAAGTTGTATTTTACTGATATATCATTTACTAGAAGTCAATTAATAAATAAAGTTGTTGTCTATTTATTTAGATTGTAGGGATAATATTTGAAATAAGATAATAAATGTAGTTTTGGTTTCTTAAATGATGAACAAATAAGAATTTTTTTTTCTAAAATGACATTTAAAAAAAGAATGGATGGAATATTTATTATTTATCACACTTAACTAATTTCATAGATATTAAGAAAATATTTTAATTTATTTATTCTAGTAGACTTTTCAAAACTACCCTTTAATCATTTATTATGCATAAAGTCCAAAATAGTTAAAAATAAAGAGAGATTTATGATAAAATAAATATATTGAGACATTTCAAGAAGGAAAATGAAGCATTTATTAACAAAATAGAGGTATAAAATTAGAAAAAGTATATTTAATGCTTCATTGAAATTTCAAAGCGATAGATAAAATAAAGTAATTTTTTTCAAAATGTAATAGATAAAAAGGAATAAATAGACTAATTTATCAAAATTAGATATCAAAATTAAGTGAAAAGTCATTAATTCAAATCAGTGACAACTGTTAGCTTTAATGAGACTTTGTTAAAGAAGTATACCCAACAATATTTCTACTTTTTAGACCTTACATACAACTTTTTAAATAATAACGAAGGAAAATTTTGAAATTAAACAAGATTTGAATATTTTATGATAGTTTTTTAAATTCAGTGCTTAAAGCAAGAAGTTATTTAAATAGGATAAAATTGATAGTTTTAATAAATTAATTTAACCCTTAAAATTCAGTGAAAAAAGTTTAGTGTTTGGAAGCACACCCTTCATATTACCCATAATTATGTTTTATGAATACCATAATTGTAAATTTAAAATGTATATTATTTTCACAAGTATTTTTATAAAAAAATGTATACATATTCTGCTTTATATATATTAAATTAATCCCATCTACTTAGGGCAAACGAGATAGCATTTTAGTTTAAATTGTGTAAATTTAATTAAATAATTAAAAAACTGTTAACAGTAACAATAAAATTACCCTTATTAATTCTGTCAACTCTACGGAAATACTCATAACTAAAAGAAAATTGGCATTATTATCTTGCTGTAGGGAAAATATAAATAAGTTTTGTAAAATAAAATATCACATGACTTTCTTGAAATTTCAAAACTTATAAATAAATCTTTTGAAATTTTCAAAAAGTGAAAACATTAAAATTTCAATTAAAAAATAAAAAATAAAAATGAGCCATTTATGACTTATTGTAATTTTTTAGTACATTAAAATTGAAGAAATAATTAAAAAAAAGTACATATTTAACCTCCCTAAATGTATTTTAGTCAAGTTTAAGCAATAATTTATTCAAAATATTTATTTTCTAATTATATCATAAATATATTATAGAATCAATTTTGCTATTAATAACTTATTTTAAAAAAATACCACTTGAAAATTGGTTAAATTCACCTTAAAATTACTTAGAAATATTTTTGAGTGAAGTACTTTTTTTTAATTTTTAATCTAAATTGTTAATATTTTCACTTTTCTCAAAATTTCAATAACATTGTAAATACAAAAATTAGCTAACCTTCGATATACCTTTAGATGATGGTTCCTATATACAATCTGTTGGAAATTCGGATTATCATATGCAGCGGAAATTCAAAATTTGATCCGAATTCTACCTAGGATCCATGCAAAAAGCATAAATCTATGATTAGGGTTTTATCTATTGGCCACTTGTGTTTCTACTAATCAAAACTTGAGAGCGGATGAATCAAACGCTGGCCGGAAGGTACAGTGTCTCTACGATATCCACACAGAGTAAACAATGACCTCTCACCCTCCACGAATCTGCTAGGATGCGTTTTTCTCTCTAGGGATTAGGATTTGATGTTTTCTGAGTGATTTAGGGTTTGTATGGAAGCTTTGAGCGTATTGTTAATGTGCTACCCTTAAGCCCCATTTTATAAAACTTAGGCAAGCCACAATCCTAGTCCTACTAGGATAATGCTTCCAAAATCCAAATCACACTTAACAACTCATTTTATCCTTATCCTAGAGATAATGAGGATAGATATGACTTATCTATTAATTATCTAATATTAGATAATATTATCTCATAATATAAATATCTTAATATTAGATAATTGCATGTAGTTATTAAATATCAAAATAATATTATCTCATAATATATTTATCTAATATCTGATAACGTAATTATTTGATATTATTTTAATATAAAAAAATACTACATAATATATATATATATATTACGTGAATTTATTATTCTTAATAATATATATATGCACGAAAATAAGTTCAATTAATTGAATATTAATATAATTAAAGTCCAATTAATTATTATCTTATTCCTACTCCTTTTGTGTGACCCTGTAGGTTCTTACTACGTTGACAATGACTCATTATTGAGCCATAGACAATAAGCGGGATCTAGCAATACATCACTGCCACTCAAGTAGTAAGAATGTCTGTGATTCGACATCCACCTAATACATGATCAACGTTTTGCATCATAACTCTTTTGTAATAATATCCAAATTGAACTGGAGGTATGGAATGCGTCATCCTCGTCAATGTTCAATTTATATTTCTTGATACTAAGTAGACTTAAAATAAATGATTAATATCACATATTAATTCAATTGAGAATGGCCATGCATTTCTAAGTCTCACTCAATCAAGGGGCTCAAGGATATTTCTCTTTTATACAAGAGTAACGAAATCCCATCTACATCACTTATTTCCCTCTGCATGATTTATGACACACCCAATCAATGCTCTACTTGTCATCCTGATTAAAGGTGACATAGGATAATATTAAAGTGAGTAATTCCTCATGTAGGGAACTATAGTGACTTTAGGTCAAAGGTTTATGTGTATTTGTGATCACGTGAGAATAACTTATGACACGTCTATCCATGCAATATTCTCATAGTGGGTCAGTCCAGTACATTTTTCACTAGCAATGTACTCATGTATTGACTTGATATCACATATCTATGATTCGTAATCATTAATCACTATATATGTTAGTCTCGATGTATTATTACTATCCTTTTCGTAATAATACTTAACTAGGGGCATTTTAGGAATAGCTAAGCTATTCCAAGGATAATTATTATATTAAGTTATAAATTGTGCATAATAATAATAAAATTATAAAAATAAAATATAATAATTAAATTACCTAAAATAAAGCATAATACATTGTGTATAACTTCAATCATCTATATGATTGGTTCTAGGACACACACCAACAATCTCCCACTTGGACTAGAGCTAATCACTCATGTATCTAATACCAAGTGACATAGTATGACCATCATGCTTTTTCTGCGCTAAAGGCTTTGTCAGTGGGTCGGCGATATTATCATCAGTTGGTACTTTGCATATCTTTACATCTCCTTTATCGATGATTTCTCGATTGAGATAGAAGCGCCTAAGTATATGTTTGGATCGCTGGTGAGATCTGGGTTCCTTGGCTTGTGCAATGGCTCCATTGTTGTCACAATAGAGATCCACTGGGTTTGCAATGCTAGGAACAACGCCAAGTTCAGTAATGAACTTTTTGATCCAAACAACCTCTTTTGATGCATCAAATGCAGCAATATACTTAACCTCTGTAGTAGATTCGGCCACTGTTTCCTGCTTTGAACTCTTCCAGCACATAGCACCACCATTTAGGCTAAATACATAACCTGACTGTGATCTAAAGTTATCCTTGTCGGATTGGAAACTAGCATCAGTGTAACCTTTTACAACAAGTTCTTCCTTTCCTCCATATATTAAGAATGAATCCTTAGTCCTTCTTAAGTACTTAAAGATATTCTTAACGGCAGTCCAGTGAGGTTCACCTGGATTTGACTGGTACCTGCTCGTCATGCTTAAAGCATATAAGATATCAGGACGAGTACATATCATGGCATACATGATAGATCCAATTGCTGATGCATATGGTATCTTATTCATGTGGTCCTTCTCATCTTGTGTCGAAGGACATTGAGCTTTGGACAAATTTATGCCATGCGACATAGGCAAAAATTCTCTTTTAGATTCTTGCATGTTAAACCGTTTTAACACTTTATCTATGTATGTACTCTGACTTAGGCCAAGTAATTTTCTTGATCTATCTCTATAGATCTTAATACCTAGTATATAGGCAGCTTCACCTAAGTCTTTCATCGAGAAATAATTCCCTAACCAAGTCTTTACTGTTTGCAATGTAGGGATATCATTTTCGATGAGTAGTATGTCATCCACATACAATACAAGGAAAATAATTGTGCTCTCACTAACCCTTTTGTAAACACAAGATTCATCTTCATTTTTGATAAAACTAAATTCTTTGATTGCCTTATCAAAACAAAGATTCCAACTCCGTGAAACTTGCTTTAATCCATAAATGGATTGTTCTAGCTTACATACCTTTCCAGCAGTTTCAGGAATGATAAAACCCTCGGGCTATGTCATGTACACATCCTTGAGGAGCTTTCCATTAAGAAAAGCAGTTTTGACATCTATCTGCCAGATTTCATAATCATAAAAGGCTGCAATAGCAAGCAAAATCCGGATGGATTTAAGCATGGCAACTGGGGAATAGGTCTCATCATAGTCTATACCATGAACTTGCCTATAACCTTTTGTGATTAATCATCCCTTAAAGGTTTCCATGTTACCATCCATGTCGGTTTTCTTCTTGAAATTCCATTTGCACCCAATGGGTTTTACCCCTTCAGGTGGATCAACCAAAGTCTATACTTAGTTAGTATACATGGAATCCATCTCAGATTTCATGGCCTTAAGCCACTTCTTAGAGTTTAGCCCTTTTATAGCTTCTTGGTAAGTTGTAGGCTCATCTTGATCCATGAGCAAAACATTGCCATTTTGAGTTACAAGAAATCCATATCTCTCGGGCTCATGGTGTGTCCTACCAGACTTACGTGGGTGATCTCTAAATCCCGCAAGTGCACGGTTTAGGTCTAGTTATAGTATAAAAGATTATCGTTCTCCACAGGGATTGTAGGTTGAGTACTAACTGAATCTCAAGTAAATTATCTAGGCGGATCAATTGAGAGTGTGAATTAAGATTTAAATGTAAAATAGAGCTTAACTATCAAAATAAGGTTTGATTCAATGGAATAAAAGCGTACTTAGCTTAAGGATCCCTTGTACACTTCATTATGGAATGAATTTACTTCTCTAACTTAGTTTACTGTTAATTATGATTGCTGGATTCCCAAAATTTAGCTATACCTCATTGCAAGGCTACTAGCTTCTAACCAAAGATTAAGTGCCCAGAATTACTCTAGTAATCACTCATCTAGGTTGCATTAACTGGCTTAGAACCCATTCTTGGACATTTCATCCTGTGCAAAAGAATACAATCAGCTTAATTCCTAAGTCTAATTGATATTCCCAATGACCATGCAAGATCCAATTAATTAATTGGTTATTTCAACCTAAAATCAACTAATCCATAACACAAATCCAATTTTCCGGATAAATTGGCTTGTTCCAGACAAAATAGCAAGATCAAATCATAATTCAACAGTAAATCAAGCTAGATTATATAAAATTCAGTTCCATAACTCCATGAACAAGTTCACCTAAGCTAAGCACAAAGGTTTAGTGTGAAAATATCTCAAGATCAGAAGAAAACAAGAAAACAGAGGAGGAAGTCAAACAATCCATGAAGATCTACAAATTTCTTGCTTGATTCTTCAATTCCTTGCTTGAATCCGTGTTAGAAGGCGCCTTTGATGAGTTTTGATCTCTCTTAGGGCTTCTCCCAGCAGCTCCCCTTGTTAATTCTCAAAATTCTCCTCTCCTCAGTCTGATCTCGCGCAAAAAACTTATATTTTTTATGTACACGGGGTCCAACACGGCCCGTGTTGTACCCCGTGTTTCTCTGCGAAAGTTTGAGCGACAAGAAACACGTTGTGTGACACGCCCCGTGTTCTCCTACGAATTGTCAAACAGTAATGTACACGGGGTAGTACACGTCCCGTGTTCTACCCCGTGTTCTTCAAAGAGACTGATCAGCATATTACACGGGGTGTGATACCCCCCGTGTTCTTCAGAGGCAGATGACAGAAATATACACAGGGTGTGACACGTCCTGTGTTCACACCCGTGTTCTTCTCTGGATGACTCAGTGAAGTCTCGAAGCAGTCCAGAACGAAACACGGCCCTAAAAACGGGGTTAAACATGGCCCGTGTTCTTTGCTGAGTGAACAATCTTGCTTCATTGCTTCATGATTTGAATGGTTTTGCCTCTGGATTCTTTTCTAATGCTCATATGTGTCTTTTTATGACCTGAAAACAAAATATAGAGCATCTAAGTGTCCTTTTCAATCAATTTACACAAAATACTAAGTAAATAAGTGGATGAAACACATAGAATTTAGGTGTGTTTGTGCACTTATCAATTCCCCCACACTTGAATCTTGCTCGTCCTCGAGCAAGGAAGTAGGAGAACAAGAAAATCTGCTCCAATTTTTTTCACTTCCTTCTTTTCTTTTTTTATTTAAATCAGGAAATCATTCAATAAATCAAAGATTAGGGTCAAGTCATGCCAAGCAAATAAATGAAAATAAAGCAACTAAACAAGTCAATTCTCAGCATAGAAGCAAAAGAGAATAGCCTCACAGGTAAAGTGTTTACTCTCACTCTCAAAACAAGGCTTGTGTATACTCTCAAGTCAATCAACTCATGACTTAATGCTACCATATGCTTGCACAAACTCTAATCTCCACTACTATAATGTAAAATGCATGCAAATCAAAGGACTTTATTAGGGAAAAAGGGTGAGGAAAGGGGGAAGGAACATCAAAGGGTCAAAAATGATAGAACCATGAGTTTGGAGGAAAAAGACACATTGGTCATGAACTTGACCATTGTCAAGTTCCATTACTCAGCTTGATAGCTTGCTTCCACCCTTGCTTCAACCTCTATTATTTCATTCATCATCATTTTTTTTTATACAAATAAATCAGCAAACACAACAATTTTTTTTTTGTTACCTTCTCTTTTTTTTTTTTCAACAGTGGTTGTATATCAACTTATCCAACTAGCAACACTAAGTAAGAGCCTAAAAAAAAAATAGCCAAACTTATAAAATGTGTCTAAGTTCCTTCAAACTCTAAGGTTCAAGTCACCTTAGGCAGTAGCTTGGGATGTACATGGTATGGCTAGGCTAGGAATGAGGGTCCAAAGCTCAAAGTGGCTAACTAGGGGGAAAGTTTTAGGGAAAATTAAAGAAAAAGATTCAAATAGGCCAAACAAATAAAAAGAAGGGTAAAGAAACATGGCCTCATCATATTTGACATGCAAAGCACATAAAATGTAGCCTCAAAAAGAGAAAATGCAAGTTCTAGAGCCCAAAGACAAGAGTGATGACATAATCCCTCAAGAAGAAAAATGAGCTTTAATTTGTAATGAGAAAATAGTTCAAAAGGCTCAAATCTCACAAGGGTCAATTATGCTCATTGCTCTTAGCTTCAAGCTTTAAATTTTCCTTATCAAATTGCCAAATATGCATTAAAGAAACAAGGCATGAATCAATTACTTTATTCAATGAATTGCCTTAAAAATATATATTTTTTATTATTTTTTTTATTATTATTTTTTTTATATCATTGAATATATCATTAAAATTGGAGCAAATTTCAGTACTCTAAATCATTCAAGCAAGTTCAAGTGCAAAGCATTGCAAAACACTACTCCCCCACACTTAAAAGTGGACATTGTCCTTAATGTACAAAATAGTAAATGGGAAAAGAGACAGAAAACAGTTGGAGAACTGAAACTTCCCTGACATGCGGATTATGACTGTCCAGTAAATCGCAGGGAGATCCAGAAGGAGAGACGAGGTAGGAGAGAGAGAGAGAACCAGTAATCTAAAAGAAAGAAAATACAATACTGGAAAAGAAATGCGATTAGTTATTACAGATATTAACATTAAGAGTGTAAGAAAATAAAAGAGAAGAAAGCAATATAATAAAGAGTAAAACAAAGTGCAAAGTTAATATATGTACAGACCAGATAAATGGGGATAAATATGAAGAATGAGTAAAAAGAAAAACAGAATAGCTACTGGGTAGGGGGATCTGGATCAGCAGGGGAGGAAGGGTGGAATAAGTGGAACAAGGGCTCCACCATGCCCTCTATGTGCCTGGAGCGTCTGTCCAAGTCATCATAGAGTCCCTCAATCCGCGTCTGACGCTCGAATATCAGACGGAGCTCTGCCAAGATCTGCTGCTGCCCAGAGAGGATGTCTCTGAAATATGCCTCATGTGGAACTCTGCTCCCGGTGGAAGAAGAAGGACCAACATCAGGAACTGTGCTATCGTCTGGGATATGCTGCTGCTGCTCCTCCTGGGGTGGCTGCGGCTGCTGCACTACCGGCTGAATCCCCATGGCTATAAGAATGCCCCTTCGAAGGGGTACCATGCGTGAGATTATGGTCAGAGAACCATAAGGCCGGTCAAAGACTCCTAACCGTCTGGCTAGTCGAGTAATGTATGGGCCAACAGCTATACTACTAACTCTCTTATCCATGGCCTGGGATGAGAAAAAGTGGGCGAATGCTCCTCCAATGTTGATAGGCACCCTCTCAATCATGCTGTAGAGGAATAGAATATCGGAGTTGCTCACAACTCTATGGCTGTGTCCCCGTCCACTCAAAGTATGACTGAAGATGGAGTGAAGGACTCTCCAGGAAACTCTCATAAGGCTAGACGCCTTACTCTTGGCGGGATCGTATGTGTGTCCAGTGGCTATATCAGTCCACACTCGCCACTCCTGGGTCCCGTGGGACAGTCCAACCAGCATGTCCTGGTATTCCTCAGTAGTCACAAACTCCATAGAGTAAAGTCCTAGGCGAACAGATAGCTGAGTCACACTCATAGAGTAATCAACGCCCCCTAGTCTGAACTGAATGGTATCTGGTGAATCCACTGTCCCAAAATATCTCTCCAGATAAAATGTACTGAGAAACTCCAAGGTGAGCTCCCTGTAGGTGGGCTCTCTAATCTCAAAAAAAGTTTCCCAAGCTCCCACATTTATAAGCTCACGTATTTCTTCTTCTAGTCCAAATTCTCTCAACACTTCCCAGTCCAAGAATCTCCCTTCTACAATTGGCTTATCCCTGTGTCTTTCATAGGCTTGGATGGAAGCTTCGTCAGTGAAATTCAAGAAGAGGTGTGAAGGTCCTCTAGACGATGTCCCTTTGGATGTACTACCCTTGGTAGTCTTTCTCGCAGTAGTCTTTTGTCTTTTAGACATTGTCTGCAAAAGGAATCAACAAATTGAGAGAGTGTATACCAGCCAGTAGCAAATCCCAAGAATAAAGATTCAGCAATACCAAACAGCCAATCAAGCAATAAGCTATGAGAGCAATGGAGTGATAATGTCAATGAGGCAAAGCAGGCAATAAGGCAATCAAGCAATAAACTTCAAAACTTGAAACATAAGCAACCACAAAGTTCCAATTCAAGCAGTTCAAGATTTAGCACATGAGTGATGGTATTGCAGTTCAACAAGAAACTAAGTCAATCAATCACACTTGTGCATCAACAATTCTAGTCTTATTAATCAGAGATTCTAACTCAATTTATCAATCCAAGATTCTATTTTGATCAATTAATCATCAAAGAAGCAAGTTCAATCAAGAAAACCAGTGAATTTCCATGAATGTTGCTTTGTAAAGTTATTCAATCAACCTATCAATCATCAATTTCAAAGGATTTCAACATTCCTATGAATTCTAATATGTAATGGAAGTTAATAATCATTAGAAATATCAATAAACTCCAAGGATTTCAAAGGAAATGCACTAACCTGATGAAATAATGAACAGAACCCTAGTTCGTGTAGGAATGAGAAGATGAATCCAAATCACAGCTTTTTAACCGATTAAATTGCAAATCGATTAGCTAAACAACCTCAAATAGCAAAATAAAACACTTTGATCGGTGTAATTTGGCAGTATGGAGTGCGAAAATGCAAAGAGAGAAGCTAGGGTTGCGAGTAAGAAGGAGAGAATGGGGGAAAATCTGAAAAAATCTGGGTTTTTGCCGATTAAAAGCTCCCCCGCACAGGAACACGGGGTCAAACACGACCCGTGTAGTACCCCGTGTTTCTCTCTGAAACATGATAACAAACCTCGCAGTTGTACAGGGATCAAATACCACCCGTGTTATGTCCCGTGTTTTTCTCTAGGGAAGACTAACAAAATGCGTAATAGAACATAGGGTTAAACACGGTCCGTGTTGTACCCCGTGTTTATTTCTGGAAGGCTAAAGTTTAAACGCTCTCATCAGTGGTTCAACCAGAGAGGTACACGAGGTATGACACGGTCCGTGTTCTGTCCCGTGTATCTCTCTGATCCTTCATGAAAATCATAAAGTTTTTACGCGAATTAGATAGTGAGGAACACGTGGTCTAACACGGTCCGTGTTATACACCGTGTTTCTCACTGGACTGCGTTGAAAATCACAAGTTTTGTAAAATTGGCCAGACAGTGAGGTACACGGGGTAGTACACGGCCCGTGTTTTACACCGTGTATCTCACTGGAGTGCGTTTTGAGCCCTCTGTGTAAGAAAACAGACAATTATCATAAATTCATGCCTAATCTACCTCAAAGATAGAGTCCACATGCAAAAAATGAGCATCCTACACCAACATTTAATGACTTAAATTCCTCCACTACTCAGTAACTCAGATTGAAAAGTAGAAAACTAAGGATTAAAAGGCAAGAAAACAGAAAATCAGGCTTGGGTTGCCTCCCAAGAAGCGCTTGTTTAAGGTCATAAGCTCGACCCCTGTTTCTTTATTAGTCTAGTGCCTCTATTATTGGTGGCCCAGCAACATACTTCTTCAATTTTTTTCCATCAAGTGGTGGGCTTGCCTCCAAAAATTCTCCATATTCAATAACCTTCTCATTTTCAGCAATTTCATCTTTTACTAGATAAGTTTCAATTGAATCATGAAGGTTCCCCATTAGAGGGCTGTCTTTTTCAACTTTGTCCAGCACATCTATCCTGCATATGGAAACTTTACAAACAGGTAACTTAATTGAGTCATATAAATTAAATTCGACTGTTTCATCCCCAATACATAATGAAAGTTTACCATGTTTGACATTAATTAAAGCACCTGCAGTTGCTAAAAATGGTCTACCCAAAATGATAGGAATCTGTGCATCCTCTTCCATTTCAAGCACAATAAAATCAACTGGAATGTAAAACTTACCCACCTTAATAGGTATATTTTCAAGAATACCTACTGGATATTTTACTGAGCGGTCGACTAGTTAGAGAGAACTGTGGTGGGCTTCATCTCCTCTATGTTCAATCTCCTTGCAACCGTCAATGGCATAAGGCTCACACTCGCCCCCAAATCACATAATGCCCGATCAATAGGGACATTTCCTATAACGCAAGGGATGGAGAAGCCGCCGGGTCTTTTAGCTTAGGAGGTAGCTTATTCTGAATAATGACACTACACTCCTAAGTTAAAGCTACAGTTTCATGCTCCTCTAACTTCCTCTTGTTTAAGAGAATGTCCTTCAAAAATTTAGCATATGATGGCATTTGTGAAAGAGCATCCATGAAGGGGATATTGATGTACAACTTCCTCAAAACTTCTAAGAACTTTCCAAACTGCTTATCCAGTGTAGCTTTGGCCAATCTTTGAGGATAAGGGATAGGCGGTTTGTATGGTTCCGGAGGGGCATATTTTGACTTGTCTAGTAGTTCCCCTTCTTTAAATTCAGCAACATGAGGAATTGAGGCCTTTTTGCTTTCTTTTTGTTCTTCCCCCACACGTATTTCTTTTTTACTTTCTTGAATGGCAATTGGATCATTCAATAACCTTCCACTCCTAAGAGTTATTGCATTACAATGCTCCCTAGGATTTGATTCCGGTTGAGCAGGGAGTTGGCCATAAGCTCTTGAAGAAGATGCAGAAGATAGTTGAGCCATTTGAGTTTCCAACATCTTTCCATGTGTGGCCAATGTATCTACCTTGGAGGATAATTGTCTAATTGAATCTTCCATGTGTCTTCCATGTTGTCTAAATTCCTCATTGGTTTTCTCTTGAGAAATAAGAAATTTCTCCAAGAGGCCTTCTAATTTTGCAGTAGAGGATGGTTGGGCTGGTGGATTGTATGATCTTTGACCTTGGAAACCGGGTGGTAGTGGTCTATTGGTGGTGGTTTGTGTGTTGTATGGTTGGGTGGGCTTGTAGGAGAAATTTGGATGATTCCTCCATGATGGATTATAAGAGTTTCCAAATGGTTCACTTTGATTTATCTGTCCAAAACCACTGTTGTTCACATAATTCATTTGCTCAGTAAAGTCTTGGCCCAAGGTGCATTCAGCTGCAATATGCCATGTAATTCCACAAATCTCACAAACAATGTCAGTAGCACCTGTTGTATTTACGCTGTTAACATGAAATTTGTCAAATTTAGCCATTAGAGCATCTACCTTGCTGCCTAAAGTTCCTAATGCATCTACTTTAGCAGATAAATGACTAAAGACATCTAACTCATACTTACCTGCTGCTTTTCTTGATGGTCCCCTCTCATTTGACCATTAATAATGGTTCAAAGCCATGTCTTCAATCAACTCATAAGCTTCATCTAGCCTTTTATTCATCAAGGCACTTCCAGCTGCAGCATCCACAGTAAGTCTAGTGTTGTAATTCAAACCATTGTAGAAGGTATGAAGAACAAGCCATCTTTCTAATCCATGATGTGGACACAGCCTTAGTAGCTCTTTGTATCTATCCCAAGCATCGAACAGGGATTCTCCTTCCCTCTGAGAAAATGTAGTAATCTCGTTCCTCAATTGCGCAGTCTTGCTTGGAGGAAAGTATCTTGAAAGAAAAGCCCTCAGTAGCTCTTCCCATGTGGTAATTGATCCAGCTGGTAAAGAATGCAGCCAAGCTCTGGCTCTATCCCTTAAGGAGAATGGGAAGAGTCTAAGCTTGATGGCATCCGCTTGTACGCCATTGATCTTTATTGTATCGCAGTATTCAAGAAAAATCTGGATGTGGAGGTTGGGGTCCTCCATTGGCAATCCATCGAATTGATTTTGCTGCACCATAGACAACAAAGCTGGCTTCAATTCAAAGTTGTTTGCCTCAACAGCGGGCCTTCGTATGCTGGATTGAAGACCAGTGGCATCGGGTGCTGCAAACTCTCGAAGTGATCTATTATCCATGTTTTGATTTACTGGTTCAGTGTAGACTTCTACTTGGTTGTGAATTGACTGCTGCTCTCTTCTTCTCCTATGCAAAGTTCTTTCAATTTCTGGATCTAAGTCAAGAATTCCTTCGAGACTTCCTCTTCGCATATACTCAATTCTCTGCAAAATGATTAAGTAGCACTAAAACAGAACAAGGTGAGAAAGAAACGTTGTATAAAAAATAAAAAAAAAGAAAAGTAAGAAAAAGTAAAACACGATGAATTATGAAGTAAAAGAAAAAGAATTGCCTAGTCTAATTCACTTAAAACTTGTAGTTAATATCAACTGGATACAATCCCTGGCAACAGTGCCAAAAACTTGATCTCTAAATCCCGCAAGTGCACGGTTTAGGTCTAGTTATAGTATAAAAGATTATCGTTCTCCACAGGGATTGTAGGTTGAGTACTAACTGAATCTCAAGTAAATTATCTAGGCGGATCAATTGAGAGTGTGAATTAAGATTTAAATGTAAAATAGAGCTTAACTATCAAAATAAGGTTTGATTTAATGGAATAAAAGCGTACTTAGCTTAAGGATCCCTTGTACACTTCATTATGGAATGAATTTACTTCTCTAACTTGGTTTACTATTAATTATGATTGCTGGATTCCCAAAATTTAGCTATACCTCATTACAAGGCTACTAGCTACTAACCAAAGATTAAGTGCCCAGAATTACTCTAGTAATCACTCATCTAGGTTGCATTAACTGGCTTAGAATCCATTCTTGGACATTTCATCCTGTGCAAAAGAATACAATCAGCTTAATTCCTAAGTCTAATTGATATTCCCAATGACCATGCAAGATCCGATTAATTAATTGGTTATTTCAACCTAAAATCAACTAATCCATAACACAAATCCAATTTTCCGGATAAATTGGCTTGTTCCAGACAAAATAGCAAGATCAAATCATAATTCAACAGTAAATCAAGCTAGATTATATAAAATTCAGTTCCATAACTCCATGAACAAGTTCACCTAAGCTAAGCACAAAGGTTTAGTGTGAAAACATCTCAAGATCAGAAGAAAACAAGAAAACAGATGAGGAAGTCAAACAATCCATGAAGATCTACAAATTTCTTGCTTGATTCTTCAATTCCTTGCTTGAATCCGTGTTAGAAGGCGCCTTTGATGAGTTTTGATCTCTCCTAGGGCTTCTCCCAGCAGCTCCCCTTGTTAATTCTCAAAATTCTCCTCTCCTCAGTCTGATCTCGCGCAAAAAACTTATATTTTTTATGTACACGGGGTCCAACACGGCCCGTGTTGTACCCCGTGTTTCTCTGCGAAAGTTTGAGCGACAAGAAACACGTTGTGTGACACGCCCCGTGTTCTCCTACGAATTGTCAAACAGTAATGTACACGGGGTAGTACACGTCCCGTGTTCTACCCCATGTTCTTCAAAGAGACTGATCAGCATATTACACGGGGTGTGATACCCCCCGTGTTCTTCAGAGGCAAATGACAGAAATATACACGGGGTGTGACACGTCCCGTGTTCACACCCGTGTTCTTCTCTGGATGACTCAGTGAAGTCTCGAAGCAGTCCAGAACGAAACACGGCCCTGAACACGAGGTTAAACACAGCCCGTGTTCTTTGCTGAGTGAACAATCTTGCTTCATTGCTTCATGATTTGAATGGTTTTGCCTATGGATTCTTTTCTAATGCTCATATGTGTCTTTTTATGACCTGAAAACAAAATATAGAGCATCTAAGTGTCCTTTTCAATCAATTTGCATAAAATACTAAGTAAATAAGTGGATGAAACACATAGAATTTAGGTGTGTTTGTGCACTTATCAGTGGGCCTTGTGTTACTTGAGCTAGTTCCTGATCCACAACATCTTGTAGTCTTTTTTCAAACTCTATTATAGGTTCAATGTTACTTTGTGAGTCTCACACTTCTTCGATTTCTACTTTCCTCCCACAGTTTTTCTTAGAGATAAATTCTCTTTCTAAAAAAATACTAGTTCGTGCGACAAACACTTTGCCTTCACTAGGATTATAGAAATAGTATCCCTTAGTTTCCTTAGGACACCCTACAAAGTAGCACTTGTCCGATTTGGGTCCAAGCTTATCAGAAACTTGACGTTTTACATAAGCCTCACAACCCCAAATCTTCATAAAAGACAAGTTGGGACGTTTCCTTGTCCATATCTCATATGGAGTCTTTTGAACCGTTTTAGAGGGAACACGGTTAAGTGTTAAAGCAGTTGTCTCTGGGGAATGCCCCCAAAAGGAAATTGGAAGATCTATATGACTCATCATAGATCGTATCATGTCTAACATGGTACGATTCCTCCTTTCTGAAACATCATTCCATTGTGGCATTCCAGGTGGAGTGAGTTGTGATACTATACCACACTCCTTTAGATAGTCATCAAATTCTTGGCTTAAGTATTCTCCACCTCGATCTGATCGAAGTGTTTTAATACTTTTACCAAGATGGTTTTGCACTTCATTCTTGAATTCCTTGAACTTTTCAAAGGATTCTGATTTGTGTTTCATAAGATACACATATCCATATCTACTGAAATCATCAGTAAATGTAATAAAGTACTGGAAACCTCCTCTAGCAAGTGAACTAATAGGCCCACATACATTAGTATGTATGAGCTTTAATAGATCATTAACCTTTTCACTGTGTCCAGTAAATGGTGTTTTAATCATTTTTCCTAGCAAACAAGATTCGCATATTTCATATGATTCAAAATCAAATGAATCCAAGAATCCATCTTTATGGAGCTTGGATATGCACTTCTCATTTATATAGCCCAAACGACAATGCTAGAGATAGGTTAGATTTAAATCATTTGATTTAAATCGCTTAGTGTTTATGTTATAGATAGGCATTTCAAGATCAAGAATATAGAGCCCATTGAACACTTGTGCACTACAGTAAAACATTTCATTTAAATAAACTGAACAACTTTTGTCCTTTATTATAAATGAAAAACCTTTCTTGTCTAAACAAGAAACAGAAATAATATTCCTGTTGATAACAGGCACAAAATAACAATCCTCTAATTCTATTACTAAACCAGAAGGTAAAGATAGATAATATGTCCCTATAGCTAGTGTAACAACTCTTGCTCCATTGCCAACTTGTAGGTCCACTTCACTTTTAGCTAGAGTCCTACTCCTTTGTAGTTCCTGCACATTTGTACAAATGTGAGAATCGCATCCAGTATCTAATACCCAAGATGTAGAAGTTGAAATGTTAATTTATATAACATAGATACCTGAAACAGAAGTCTCACTTCCCTTCTTCTTTTTCAGATCTTCCAGATAGACCTTACAGTTTCTTTTCCAATGTCCGGTCTAACCGTAATGGAAGCATGTCCCTTCCTTAGCCACACCCCTTTTTTGTTTAGCAGTTCTTAACATGCTTAACAATTCTGGCAGTGGTTTGTTAATTTCATTCATGTTGTAATTCATGATAAATTAACCATAACTCTATGGCAACGATTGCAGAATTAAGTCAGTGGCCAACTCTTGACCTAGTGGAGCACCCAATCTCTCAAGGTTCTCAACATACCTAATCATTTTGAATACATGAGGCCCAACAGGGTTTCTTTATGCCAGTTTGCACTGAAACAACACTTTTGTCACCTTAAACCTCTCATACCGAGCTTGGCCTTCATAAAGCTTCTTGAGATGCTCAAGCATGTCATAAGCTTCCATGTTCTCATGTTACTTCTGAAACTCAGAGTCCATGGTAGCCAACATGAGACAACCAACATCTAATGCGTCATCATGATGCTTCTTATAAGCATCCTTTTAAGCTCGAAGGGCAGTAGCTTCAGGTTCTTGAGGAACAGGTTCCTCTAGGACATACATTTTTCACTCATTTTTGAGGACTATCCTCAAATTCCTGTACCAGTCCAGGAAGTTTGTTCCATTCAGTTTGTCCTTCTCAAGGACCGATCGCAGTGATAAGTTATTTGATGTATTAGCCATTGGTTATCTACGACAGAAATATGCAAAGTAAGTATAAATTTAAAACATTTAATAAGGTCTTTTATTAAATGTACCTCCCACTATTTCATTCAAATTAATAGCCCTTACTATTAATTTGGAAAGTCATTTTGTTTATACTTTCTAATGGGTTAAGATCCATATTTCACCAAGCCTTAAGTTAGCTTTGGCTAATCACTTAAAACTTAGTTATTTAGGTAAGCAATACTTGCCAATTGTATCATATACAACTCTTGGATAGTTGGGTGAATAACACTTGTTCTAGTCCATCTTATGAACTAAGGCCCAACTCTATGCCTCTAGGTCTCAATCCTATTGAGATATCCTAGTTAAGTCGGACCCAATATTTGACATTCAGATATCACTATTATCCAGTCGTATCTCACCAAGATAAATGAGGTACCTTGCTTTAGCAAACCTACCTTATGTCGATCGAGGCCTTGATGAGTGCCAAACATTGGAAGGCATCATAAATTATTACTGACTTAATATTTTAGATGAGGAATTTTAACTTAATTATTATCAGATCTCACCATAACTAGCCTATTTATTCATGCAATATATCTAGCATATCTCATACATCATATAAAATAAATGAATAAAATAGACTACCGCATATCATATATTATGGAATGAATAGAACTATCACATAGTAGGAACACATTCTATCACATAGTAAATGCATGCTCATCAACATAATCAAAATGTCACATAGTATGGCCCCAAAATTCTATTTTCTAATGACATTTCTAACTAACTCCTTAGCTTCTTCTTGTCCCATAGCTCCTTAACTTCTCCTTGTTCCAAGCTAAGAATGCTCCATTGCAATTACAAATTTACAACAGAAACCCCGAGTTACATTCAGGGGGAATTGAGATGAGAAGAGAATATACATTAGAGAAATAGAGGAAGACACGACACGCAGGTCGTATTTTAAAATCCATCCATTAAAAACTCCAAAGGCCATATTATGCAACACATTTATGCATCATATATAATAATTGCTAAGAAATATATGTAACCAAGATAAGGAGGATGATTGATATATATATTTTCATAACATATTCATCATAAAAAATCATGTTCTAAAACAGTGCCTTAAGAACAAAAATAATTTTTGAACGCTACACAAAGTTAGCACGGCAGTCCTGCTAGCTGGTTAGCGAGCAGGGGTCAAGGGGGCAGAGCCCCCCGGGCCAAAAATTGAATTCATCTGACATTCAAATTTTAATTCATTTTGCCAACAATTGACACACCTCAAGTCGAACAATTGGACTATATGATTGACATTCAAATCATAGTTTAAAAATAGGATTTACGTCCAAACACTTTGAATAATTTTAATCATATCAATACAAATCCATCCATGTTTAAATTAAAGCATACATATACCTTATAGACCAGATTCAACTTAATCATATTAAATGAATTTAAACAAGTTTTTACAGATTCATAATTAATCACATTAATTATGTGCTAACTAGGTTATATGTTATTGAATGCAAAGAACATATTCAGAACAGATTCATGGGTTTATCATTTGAAAAACTCAGAATTATGCATAAAATAGATTTGAATATGAAGCAGAAAAATGCATGATCATATTCATATAATTAATCTCATCAATTGATAATCAGATTCAAAATTCAGATCATATATATCATATATATATTTATGAAATCAAAACCATACACGAGTTTGCATATATCTCATATATATCTAGTTTAAACAAAAACTGATTTGATATTAATTTATCACATAAACATTCATCAAAACATGTAACTTCTGATTTAAACCAAAACAGATTTGACATGTATTCATCATATAAATATTCATCAAAGACAGTAAAACACATAATCAGAACTATGTTTTTACAAGAAGTTCTGATGCCACTATTAGAAATTCAGATTATCATATGTAACAAAACTTCAAAATTTGATTCGAATTCTACCCAGGATCCATGCAAAAAACATAAATTTATAATTAGGGTTTTACCTATTGGGCACTTGTGTTTCTACTGATCAAAACTTGAGAACGGACGAATCAAACGCCGGCTGGAAGGTACAGTGTCTCTACGGTATCCACACGGAGTGAACAATGACTTCTCACCCTCCACGAATCTGCAAGGATGCGTTTTTCTCTCTAGGAATTAGGATTTGATATTTTCTGAGTGATTTAGGGTTTGTATGGAAGCTTTGAGCATGTTGTTAATGTGCCGCCCTCAAGCCTCCTTTTATAGAACTTAGGCAAGCCACAATCCTAGTCCTACTAGGATAATGCTTCCAAAATCCAAATCACACTTAACAACTCATTTTATCCTTATCCTAGAGATAATGAGGAGAGATATGACTTATCTATTAATTATCTAAAATTAGATAATATTATCTCATAATATATTTATCTAATATATGATAATGTAATTATTTGATATTACTTTAATATCACATAATATATATATATATTACGTGAATTTATTATTCTTAATAATATATATATGCACAAAAATAAGTCCAATTAATTAGATATTAATATAATTAAAGTCCAATTAATTATTGTCTTATTCCTACTCCTTTTGTGTGACCTTGTAGGTTCTTATTACGTTGACAATGGCTCATTATTGAGCCATAGACAGTAAACGGTATCTAGTAGTACATTACTGCCACTCGAGTAGTAAGAATGTCTGTGATTTGACATCCACCTAATACATGATCAACGTTTTGCATCATAACCCGTTTGTAATAATATCCAAATTGAAGTGGAGGCATGGAATGTATCATCCTCGTTAATGTTTAATTTATATTTCTTGATACTGAGTAGACTTAAAATAAATGATTAATATCACATATTAATTCAATTGAGCATGGCCATGCATTTCTAACATTCAATCTTCAAACATACTTTCTAACATAACACTCAATCTCCCTTTATACATTGGATATTTAAATATTGATGTGATAAATTAGAAATAAGTTTGAATTTAATATCTATGTTAGGTTTTATCAAATAACCAATGTGGTTTTCTTACTTCTTCTGTTTTTTTTCTAAAAATCTAGTTTACTATAAATATAATTTTACATGATGAAGTTTTCAAAAATTAGGGTAATTTTATATAATGATATCATTATATTGTAGAGATAAAAAATGTTAACAAGAAAAAATATAACATGTTTACATATTCATAAATGAAAGTAAAGATCAAATGAAAACTTTAATTACAATAGTTCATTATACAAAGAAAATTATAAATGAAAATATGAAATACTTTTATAGCTATATATATTCCATAAAACAATCTATACAAAAACTACACTTTTACAACATTCGCCATGTATTACATTCGAAAATAATCCTTGATGTAAATTCTTGTTTGTTGAAGAAAGAAGATATGTTTTTCTTCTTGTTAAAGTACTCACCGAGATTTTGTAGAGATTAATCATTCTTTACTTTAAAGTAAAGAGTGGAATATAAGAATAACTCACCTATATTTAGATATCGGCTAAGTCCAAATTGATACGTAAAATAATAAAAAGGTGACTAAACCCTAAAGGTATCACCAAACATAGTAGATAATATAATCATATAAACTTAATGATGAATAAGGCTATCATAATGTTATTATATACATACGTATATATCCTAACCATACAAAACCAAGTAATCTTTTAACATTCAAAAAAATATAATAAAAACATAATAGAAAAATGTATTTGTAAATCTTTATGATGACTAGAATGAGTACAAAGCTAACTATGAACATAGCTAAGAATGTGACAAAGGTTTGGCAATCATCAATAAAATGATGATAGCAAAAGTTATCATCCAAGAAGTGATTTTTGAAAAGCAAAAATGATGTCAAGTAAGGACCAAATGAAAGTTATGCAGCCAAAGTATTTACACATTGATTTTAATTTGATAATTGATGTATGAAAGAAATGACATTGGCTTGAAGAAAAATAGACATATAAAGCTAGAATAATATTTATAAAAGCACCACAGTTACATCATTTTCAACATTTATTAACCGAAAAAACCGATGTCTTAATTTTTGTTGGACTCTCAAACTACCAGTTCGTATTCATTTTCAACATTGATCAAGTACAAAATCAACATCTAAAGCTTTCCATTGTATTTAAATATCCAAATAGATATCAGTTATAATGTTAATCATTGTTGTAAGTTTTCCATAAATTTAAAAGATGTCACTATGTCAATATAAACATCAATTGTATTTACTAATTGTTGTTTTATATATCTCACTTTGATTTTGTCTTTGATCAATATCTATTAACCAATGTAGAATGGCCATTTTGTAGTAGTGATTAAGATAATATCGAACATTTTTTTCCAACAAAATTTCATCAAAATAGAAATAGTTGTTTAATATATTCAACAAGAAATTGCTGTTAAATGGATTAAGTAAATTTTCACAAAATTCAATTTTAAGTGTTAGTAATCAAACAAATAAAATCTAAGTAATTGAATCCATTCAATTAAACACTAAATTATTATTTTTAAACACATCATAAGTATATTTTCACTTAATTTGATATTTAATGTGAATAAATTAAACAAATAAAATTTAATTTTAAATCTAAATCTATTTAGTTAAGTGTTGAATTAGTGTTTTAAACTTACTCTTAGTAAATCTAGGAAAAAAATTAGATTTTACTCCCTTAATTCCTTTTTAAATGTCATTTAAGGATAATGTAGAAGTATTAAAAAAGGCAATAAATAACTATATTTTTAGAAGAGATAAGTTATACTTTACTAATATATCATTTACTAAAAGTCAATCAATAAATAAAGTTGTTGTCCATTTATTTAGATCGTAGAGATAGTATTTGAAATAAGATAACAAATGCAATTTTAATTTCTTAAATGATAGATAGATAAGAATAATTTTTTTTCTCTAAAATGACATTTAAAAAAGAATGAATGGAGTATTTATTTACTCCATCCATTCCTTATTATTTATCAAAGTTAATTGATTTCACAGATATTAAGAGAGAACTTTAATTTATTTATTCTTAGTGAACTTTTCAAAACTAGCAGCATAAAGTCCAAAATGGTTAAAAATAAAGAGAGAAGGATTCACTTAATTTGTTTCAAATGTGGGCATTGTGGTCATTATGTTGACAGATGTCTAGAAAAGGAGATTTTGCAAGAACCTGATGTTACCGATCCAGCTAGCAATGCAAGGACAAATAATGTAGGAGCCATTAAGGCACAACCACCAATTCAGTAAACTCAACCTTGCATGGAGTTTGGAGACTAGATGATGGTTCAGAGACCTAAAAGAAATAGAAGAATGAAGGTCGGTCAGAAACCCGCAAGTGAGGCAAAACTGGATAGTTCTCGATTTGTAGCACTTACTAATCCAGTTTTTAAAGATAAGCTAGGAGATCAGGTAAATAAAGAGACTGAGCTGAACAAAGAACCTGTAGAAAAAGAAAATAAGAATATGAGTAATGTGAGCTGGGGCCTGGCGAATTCAAAGAAGAGAGTAACGAGACCCAGTTGAAAAGCTTTGTCCATAGTTGACACTAACTAAATGCTAGGACCTGAGCCAGACAAAAGGGGTAATGTTATAATGAGCCCTTTTAGGAAAACTAAGGAGATGCAAAGTGATAACTACCCCATACACACGAAACCAAACTTATTACTAAAAGCAAGCCAGACCACCAGAGAGCACCATGTGCAATTTTTGACCCCTAACTTAGGAATGCATTCTGTCCATCGTCACACACAGAACCTAGATGACATGAATCTAGACATCTTAGGGAAACCACCTGACCTGGATACCAATTTGAAGTTTCCTTATGAGCCATCACGCCATTATGATTCCATGATAGAGTGGGGAGTCGCCTATGCAATTAGAGGTAGCACAAGGAGATAGGGTGGATGCTGTCTAAGTTTTATGACAAACTTAGATAGGATCACATTACTCTTTTTTATTTTCTTATTAATATGAAACTGATCATATGGAATTGCAGAGGGGTTGGTAAACTAGAATTCATTGTGCAAGCTAACAATATTTTTGAGAAACAGAAGCCAGCTGTGATTGCATTACTCGAAACCAAAGTGGATCCAAATAGAGCCCTTAGTATTTTCCATAAGTTGCACTATACAGAATTTGTGGTTCAGGAAGGGAGAGGGATGGCAGGCAAAATATGGATTGGTTGGAATCCCAATAGAGTGAAGTTAGAAGTCATTAAATCTGCTCATCAATTTGTCCACCTTAAAGTTTATGAAAACAATATTGCTTCTTATTTACTTACTATAATTTATATGAGCCCATGTTGAAACCCGAAAGGAATGCCATTCTTAGCCTCTAAATCAATCAAAATCTATCCAAGACCCTTGGTTATTAGTTAGTGATTTCAATGACATAGCTCACCTTATGGAAAAAAATGGTGGTGCCCCGATTATAAAACAGAGATATGAGGAATTTTCCAACTGGATTAATAAATGCAATCTAATTAATTTAAGCTAGCAAGGCTCACAATTCACTTGGAGAGGTCTACTCCAAGAAGGATATGATAGAATTTTTTAATGCTTAGATAGATTCCTATGCAATGTAGATTGGAGATGTAAATTTAATGGTGCTACTATAATGACTTTTCCTAGAGTATACTCTGATCATCATCCAATATTGATTGATCCAATGGAGGAAAAATGGATAGGGATAATTGCCTTTTTCATTTTAAGGTTGCTTAGCTCCTTCATGAAAAGTTTCCTCAATTTCTAGATGAAAACTAGCACAATCAACATCCATTCCTTGACAATGTGTGGAATATTAAAGAAAAACTTATTGTCTAGAACAAGGAAATTTGGCCATATTAAAAAAAAGAAAGATAATTCTTCTTGCTTGTATAAAAGGGGTGCAATTGGTTATGGAAAAGAAATGGAACCCATATCTAGACAATTTAGAAAAACAATTATAGAAAGAACTTCTATAAGTGCTGAAATAGGAGGAAGTCCTCTAGTATCAAAAATCCAAAACTCGCTGGATTCAAGATGGGGATCGAAACACTAAATTCTACCACACTAAAATAGTAATTAAAAGGAGATACAACAGAGTGTCAATGCTTCAAGATTCCAATAGCACATGGGTTAATGACAAAGATTTTCTAAACAGTATGGTTGTGAACTATTACAAATAGTTATTTTTGGAAGATGATAATCATTATATCCCCTTATGTACTCATCACTCATTCCCATCTCCTCAGCTGGAGGAGCTTAGTATTTTAAATAAGCCTGTTACCCCTTAGAAAATAAAAAGAGAAGTCTTTGATATCGAAGCAACTAAAGCCCTGGAGTATGATAGATTACCTGTAGGTTTGTATCAGTCTCATTGGAAGAAACTAGGATAGAACTTATCAGAGTTTATTCGAGCAGTATTTGATGGAAGCATAGATGTAAGCACTACCAATTAAATGCTTATAACTTTGATCCCTAAAGTGTGTTAACTAGAATTTATTAATCAGTTTCACCTAATCTCCTTATGTAATGTAAGTTATAAATGCATTACAAAAGTGATTGTTAACTAGTTAAAACCTTATCTATCTATTTAAATCTCACCTTTTCAATCTAGCTTTATTCCAGGGAGATGCATCCAGGATAATATTATTATAACTAGCAAGATGATTCATTCTATGAAGAAGAAGAAAGGAAAATCCGAATATATGGCTTTGAAAATTGATCTAGATAAAGCATATGATAGAATCAGGTGGGATTTCCTATTAGAGGTTCTTAAGGAAAATGACTTTCCTCCTTAACTGATATCTTTGATTATGAAATGTGTCACTACATCTACTCTCAATGTTTTATGGAATGGTAACAAAATAATAGATTTCCATCCTTTTAGAGGAGTCAAACAAGGAAACCCTATATCCCCATATCTTTTTGTTCTCTATATGGAAAAACTTTCTCAGCTAATAATGGATGAAGTATTTGCAAGAAATTGAAAGCCTATTAAAGCTGGTAGATTAGGACCTTCTATTTCCTATCTTATGTTTGTTGATTATTTTATTTTATTTATAGAGGTCATGATTGACTAGATGAGATGCATCCTGCAATGTCTATCTCTGTTTTGCAAAGCTTCGGGCTAAAAAGTTAATCTTGACAAGTCCAAGATGCTCTTCGCCCAAAATATGGATCTTTTGATCATTTAGGAAATAACTAAGCTCAGTGGTTTTTCTCCAACTTAGAATCTCGGGAAATACCTGGTCATAAAACTTCAATCTGCTGGAAAAAAAATAGAAATAGATTTGATGACTTACTCTCGAAAGTGAACTAAAAACTTGCTAGCTGGCAAACAAAAAATTTATCGATGGCCAGAAGAATCACTCTTACTAAATCTGTTATCTCAAGCATCCCTTTATATAACATGCAGATAGAGTGACTCCCCTAACAAATTTGTTTGAAAATTAAGAGGTTGTAGAGAAATTTCATATGGGGGCATGAGGAATATATACAAAAAACTCATACTGTGGGTTGGAAAAAAATTTGCCAGTCGAAAGAATTCGGTGATTTGGGAATTAAAAGTTTAGAGCAAATGAACATAGCCTGCCTTATGAAAGTTTATTTTAAAATTGACTTAGAGGAGGACAGCTTATGGATATAGGTAGTGAAAGGCAAATATGGTAGTAGAGGAACCTGGCCTCGATCTGTTGAAGTTTCCTCTAATGATTCTTTAACTAGGAAAGCCATTAATTCATCTTGGAAGGATACCATTCAAGGTTTGGTCTAGCGAGTTAATAATGGGGAAAATGTCAAATTTTGGATAAATAAATCGTTGGGGATTGATCAACCCCTCTTAAATTATGCTACTCAAGAAATGAGATCTGTAACAAGGCTAGAAACTGTGAAATCCTCTGTCTAGGAGGATGGGGACTGGAACTGGGGTCAATTGAAACATCTCCTCCCAAATAACATGATACACCAGCTTCAGGCAACTCTTCCTTTATCCCTGAAAGCAAGCACTGACTCTATTGCTTGGCTGTTAAATAAAATAGGTGAATTCTCCACCCGAGAAGCCTATGAATTCATTACCTATCATACTTGTAGAGAACCACAACAAATCTAGAGATTAATTTAGAGGATCCATGCTCACTAGAAGATCAAATACTTTATTTGGCAAGTGGCACACAATGGACTCTTAACGAATCTATATATCAGTCGCTGGAATCATTCCAATCCATTCTATCATTTATGTTTAACAAGAGAGGAATCCATAATTCATGTCCTTGGGGATTGCCCACGTGCAAATAAACTATGGCTGAAGTTAGTTAATCCTGCCTACATTGCAAAATTTAATGTCGTTTCTATGACTGATTAGCTAAACATGAATGTGATGCAATCTTTGGCTAGAACTAGTGAACTGAAAGTTTAATGGAACACAATATGGGCTATTGGCTGCTAGCACTTACGGTATTGGAGGAATAGGGTGAAGCATCAAGAAAATTTTAATTACCCCTTGAATCAGTCAAACTTAGCCTTAAACTATGCTTTTCAAGTTAATGAGGCTTTCATTAAAAATAGACATTCAGTAGATAAAGTGTTGAGCACTGTCTCAATATCATGGAATCCTCCACCAGAAAATTGGATCAAATTGAATACTGATGGTACAGCTAAAGGCATGAATGACCTTGCTAGTTATGCTGGTGTTTTTCAAAACTGTAACGGATCATGGATTCTTGGCTTCACCTGAGGTTTAGGAAAATGTTTTACCTACACGGCAGAATGTTGGGTAATTTTATGTGGCCTTCAAATTGCATGGAATGAGGGATACAAAAATATTATTTTGGAATGTGATTTCAAAGCTCTTGTTCATAACCTACCTTCTCCTCCACAAAATGGTAACCACTTACTCTATGCTATCTATCGTCTGCTCTAAAAAGATTAGGAAGTTATTGTTCAATATACATACAGGGAAGGAAACACCTATGCAGATGTAATGGCTAATCTAAGTCTCTTTTATGGACTTAGGCACACATTTATTACAAAGCCCTCCACCACGAATTGCTTCCTTAGTTCTTACTGATGTTTTAGGAGTCTCTACGACTTGAGTGATTTCAAATTAGTTGTTTTTTCTCTTCTTTGGGTCTTTGACCCCCTTTCATTACCAAAAAAAGAAATAATTGAGACATTTCAAAAAGGATAATGAAGTATTTATTAATAAAATAGAAGGATAAAATTGAAAAAAGTATATTTAATACTCCATTGAAATTCTAAAGTGATAGATAAAAAGAAATAAAAAATTTCTTTAAAATGTAATAGATAAAAAAGAATGGATGGAGTAATTTACTAAAATTAGATATCAAATTGAGTGAAAACTCATTAATTCAAATCAGTGACAATTATTAGCTTTAATGAGATTTTGTTAAAGAAATATACCCAACAATATTTCTATTTTTTTACCGTACATAATCTTTTTTAAATAATAACAAAAGAAAATTTTGAAATTATACAAAATTTGAATATTTTATGATAATTTCTTGAATTCAGTGCTTAAAGTAAGAAGTTGTTTAAATAGAATAAATTTGATAGTTATAATAAATTAATTTAGCACTTAAAATTCAGTAAAAAAGTTTAGTGTCTTGAAGCATATCCTTCACGTTACCCATAATTATGTTTTATGAATATCGTAATCGTAAATTTAAAATGTATATTATTCTCACAAGTATTTTTATAAAAAAAAGTATACATATTCTGCTTTATATATTAAATTAATGCCATCTAACTAGGGCGAACGAGATAACATTTTAATTTAAATTGTGTTAATTTAATTAAATAATTAGAAAACTGTTAATGGTAATAATGAAATTACCCTTATTAATTCTGTCAACCCTACGGAAATACTCATAACTAAAAGAAAGTTGGAATTATTATTTTGCTATAGGGAAAATATAAATAAGTCTTGTAAAATATAATATCACATGATTCTCTTCAAATTTCACAACTTACAAATAAATTTTTTGAAAATTTCAAAAATTGAAAATATTAAAATTTTAATTAAAGAAAGTAACAAAAGATAAACACGAGCCACTTATGAATTATTGTAATTGTTTTTTAGTACATTAAAATTGAAGAAATAATAAAAAAAGAACATATTTAACCACGCTAAGTGTATTTTAGTCAAGTTTAAGTAATAATTTGTTCAAAATATTTATTTTTAATTATATCATAAATATATTATAGAATCAATTATGCTATTAATAACTTATTTTACAAAAAATCCCACTTGAAAATTGGTTAAATTTACCTTAAAATTACTTATAAATATTTATGAGTGAAGTACATTTTTTAATTTTTAAGCTGAATTGTTAATATTTTCACTTTTCTCAAAATTTCAGAAAATTATTGTTAAGTTTTAAAATTTTAAAAAAGTTACGTGATATCAAATCATAATTCAGGATATATATTTGTATTTTTTTTCCTAGTCTGTATTTCAGATTATCAGTCCGTGTCTTGCCAATGTGGCCTGCCTGAGTAAGATAACAGCACATAAATATAAAACTGAGATGGTTGTTCAATGAAACCAACTTGTAACAGTGCTCTTCGATCTAGGTCTTTGCTATAATGTTTTAAAAAGCACATTAAGGGATCAATTTAAGAGGGTTTGGTCTAGTACTTCTTACGGTCAAATTAGTTAAATTGCTACTCAAGCGTAATATAAACATCAATTTGTAGTAATTAAATATTAAATTAGTCAATTTAATAATTGAATCAATATTAACAACGATATATATATGTATATATATGTACCGCTAAGAAACAACAAAAAGATAAAGATATATGTATAACCTCTTGATTCTAGTTTAGATGATGGAGTAAAATTTTCAAATAAAGTTTACACATTTTTGTTAAGGTTTAAATACACATAATGGCCGCTATATTATACTACATGTGCAAAAATTTTCTTTATATTTTAAAAGGTGCGATTAAAATATTTATACAATACATGTCCCGTAGAAACCCTTCCTTTATTATTTTTCCTTATAAGTCTTAACAGTTGAAAGAAGTTTTTACAATTATTTATTTTAATGTACTTAGTAACAAAGATTGACTTTTAATTTAAAATTCATTTATATATGTAAGATTAATTTTAAAATAAAAATTGTGAATAATAATTACTTTTAAAGTTAATATTTAATTTAAATATTACAAAATATAAAATATTAATTTATAATCAATTTTTCATACTAAATATTCATAACCAATATATATATTCAAAATTAATTTTTCTCATCATAAAAAGTAACTATAAAAAATATTTCATTCCATTCCATTTTGAGCAATATTTTTTTCAATACAATCTCATTATAAAGTTATTTTATTGATAATATATATTACTTAAAATTACAACTAAAATTTTATATATGGTTTCTTATAGTAATATTTTTATGTGTATAAGTATTTTACAAATAATTTATTAATTATGATTTATTTAAATCAATTTTAATTGTTTCTGTATACAATAATTTTGGGATAAAAAGGTATTTTTCATTAATTTTATTATATTTTTATAAGATTTTATTCATAAAGTTATCCTTATTCAATTTGTTATAAGCGCATGAAAACTACATTTTAGTTTCATACATTCTTTATCAATTTTGAAGGTTTTATCAACGGTTTGAAAAAAAGGTAGAAGAAACAAAATTTTAATCATTATTCTAGGTTATATATATTATTGAAAAGAAATTCATAAAAATTATACACATAAAAAAGGAAAAGTGCTCAAAATAGAACATATAAATTATTTTTTAAAGTTGTTTTGTACAATAGGAAAAACTAATTTTGAATAATTAGTTTTAAAAATTGATTATAAATTAATATTTTATATTGGGTAATAGTTAAATACAAATTGTGAAATTAAAAATTAATATTTTTTATTTTTATTTTAAAAATCAATTTTAGATATAAAAATGATTTTTAAAAGTCAATCTATTTGTGACTAAGCGTGCTAAAACAATAATTGAAAAAATCCCTCTTTTATCATTAAGATTTGGAAATAGATAACAGATGGAGTTTTTTTGAACTTTTAATTGTATCTTTTAAAACATTAGGACCTTTCTATGTTAAATTTTTGTCAAAATTGATCACATTGAATCATATAAAAATGATACTATATTATGCGGATATAATAATGATAAATTTTACCTAAAGCACCTATTGTATCCATAACAATGATAAGTGAATCATGGTCAACATGAATATGAATGTGAATACTAGAATTCCGTAGATGATGTATCTGAGTGACTCCTTTTATGAACCCTAGTCATAAAAAAATGTTTAGGAATAATTTCTATCTGTCATAGATGAGGTGTATATAGATTAACTTACAATTTAGAAGTAGCAATCCTTATTCGTAAGATATAATTAGAAGTGGATTGACTCATCACTGAGAATCACTTATTAACATATTCACAAGTTAGACTATCATTTAGGCCTAGCTAGATAGTCATTTTAATTTAGGCCAATCCTTTTTACATTTTATTGTATTACTGAATTAACAAGTGCAAAATAATTAATTTTGATAGTCTCCCACTTGGATCGTATAATTCAATAATACCGGCCACTTTACTAAAAATATAAAAGTAAATTATGGCATTTTTGTACCGATTAGTTTTAGTTGAAATCATAAGTATCTAGTAGCATATAACATAGTATTTGAGGATATCAATGGAACACATATTGTACACTCACATCTTACTAACCAAATACAATATTTGATAGGAATATATAGAAAAAATTCATACTTAGCCAAACATCTTTATTAGTATCTCATAAAGATGTGTACAATATATAGAAAAAATGACAATATATATAAATCTTCACATATAGGGTTAAAGCATCCATTCAAAATGTTAAATGAGAATCATTATTTTAACACAATATTAAGATAGGATCTAAACATCTTTATTAGTATCTCATAACCAAAAATGTGTACAATATATGGCAAAAGATGAATATTTTATTTATATACATCTCAAGATAAATAATTTATATTATATTACTTTCACTAATCTAAAGCATCAAAAAACTTAGCCAAACTTATATTAATTACTTGATCGTGATACATTCTTACCACTAATCCTTTAGTCAGTGGATCCATAAGCATACAATTCAAGGAAATATGTTTAATACATATGATATGCTCCCGTACCTTCTCTCATATAAATTGGTAATTTACATCAAATTGCTTCATACAAGCAAAACTTATGTTATTTTGAGAGAAGTTCATAGTAGTAGTACTATTGCAATAAATGGTTAAAGGCTTTGAGATGCTTTATATAATCATGAAACCAATTATAAAATTCCTTAAGCATATAGCACCACGAGAAGCCTTACAATATGCAACATACTTTGCTTCTATAGTGGAAGTTGCTGTTAAGTATTGTTTAACACTTTTCCTTGACACATTTCTTCTTACCAATATGAAGATGTAATCAAATATTGATTTGTGATCATTTAGACAACTAACTAAATTAAAATCTGAATAACCTAAAATTATGAGATTTCCCAATCTCCTGTAGATTAACATATAATCTTTTGTACCTTATAGGTACCTCATGATTCTTTTAGTAGCAATCCAATGTCTCTAACTAGGACTATTCAAGTACCTCTCTAGTATAGCAATAACATAAGCTTTGTCAGGTTGTCTACATACTTGAGCATACATTAAGCTATCTATAATTGACATATATGAGACATTTTTCATTTTTTTTTCAATTTCAACATCATTTTAAGGATACTAGGACTTTAAGAAAACCTCATTCTTTGAAATAAGTGTTGAAACTTGAGACTATATTGATATGTTGAACCTTTTTAGTGCCTTCACAATATACATTTGTTAAGATAAACATTTGTCATAATAGATCTCTATGCTTTGAACATATAGGTCATCCCTAAGATCCTTCATATCAAAGTGTCAGGACAATATTTGCTTTATCTTAGTTAGTAGATTTACATCATTGCTTGCAAGGAAAATGTCATTTATGTATACAAAATTATTCAACTCATCAACATGTAAGTACATTGATTTATTACATTCTCCTTGAACCTAAAAGAAGTAACTACCCCATTAAACTTAAGGTACCACTATCTAGACACTTATTTTAAGCTATATATAAACTTTTTAAAATTATACACAAGATGTTCCTTTCCATCTTGGAAACGATCTAACAAGTTCATACAAACAGTTTCCAACAAGTCACCATTTAAGAAGGTTATCTTTACATTCATCTAATGTAGGTCCAAATCAAAATAAGGCCTAAGAAGTTCATACAAACAGTTTCCAACAAGTCACCATTTAAGAAGGTTATCTTTACATTCATCTAATGTAGGTCCAAATCAAAATAAGGCACCAACACCATAACAACTCAAAATAAGTTTTTAGTCGAAACTAGCAAGAATTTTTTTTTTCTTTGTAATCTATACCTTGTTTTTATGTATAGCCCTTTGCTACCAATCTGCCTTTGTATCTTTTGATTTCACCTTAAGCATCTCTTATGGTCTTAAAGACTCATTTGCATCTAACTGGCTTATAACCAATAAGCATCTTAATTGGATCCCACACTTGATTCTTGTGCATTGAAACTAATTCATGCTTCATAGAACTCAACCACTCAAAGCAAATTGAACTAAATATGACCTGTGAAAAGGTTGTATGATTAGTCTCATCATTAATGTATATTTATGCTTCTGTAGATATATCAAATAATGATTAGGAATCATTGATTTATGAACTCTATGAGATCTTTCCAAAGGAATGTCTTCATTTGTCTCATCTAGTTCAACATCTTTTGCTCTTAGTTACATTGGATCAATTGGTGGAGCAATAGAAGATGGCTCTCCTAATATTGGTACTAGTGGGACAATTGTGTTGTCTTCAATAAAATTATTAATGCATATTATTTGGATCCCACTGCCAACTCATTCTCAAAGAAGACAGCCTAATCTAATTTAATCACTCTAGTTGTGTGAGTTAGATAGTAAAACTTGTTGCCTTTTGGATCATGATAGTACCCAATGAAATATCCATTATTTTTATTATATTACTAAATTAATAAATTCAAAATAATTAAGTCTAACATTTTGTGCATGAAACATAGTATAGAGGGGTTATGTGCATTTTTAGCTTGTTGTTAATTCTAGTGTTAAATAATTTAATTTTCCATTTCTTAAATAAATGCAACCAAACTTTTTTGTGAAGATAACGAGATTTATAAGATTTATATATCTTTCTTTTAGCCAGAGAAGACAAAGACACTATCTGGTTTGTATACTATTTTCTGATTTGAATGTAATGTTAGACTTATGCATCCTATATAACTTTATGTTTAATCATAATCTTGGAGTTTATAATAAGTCTTTATCTGATATCTTATGATTTTTTAATCATGTTTAAATAGTAAAATGAGAAGTGAAAAACCCTTATCATTTAAGGAGGAACGCGACATGCCACATTATTTAAGTTGGATTAATTTACATGGGAACACTTTTATATAATAAAGTTTTATTAATGGGAAATTGAATTGAATTTGATTATACACATACTTTAAGATATAGTTATGTTAATATTAATATTTTTGCTTGCGTTGCGTTGAATCAGAAAATTTTCTAGGTGCTGTCTTATACTACGGCCTAAGCACGCCTACTTCATTTTCTCGATCATGATATTTTCCATACCACACTCTATATGTTGCGTTCGATTTCAAATTTAGACTGTTTGTTTTCGCAAAATCAACTTTGCAGGAAATAATCTTATCTTATTTACTCTTATTCATAGGTAAAAAACATTAAAATAACAAAAAAAATTCTATTTATGTAATATAAAATGCATACTTTACTGGAAAACAACACCCTCTAATTTTAAAAAGGAGTTTTTTTTTTGGACTATCATGATGCTATGTATTAACTTCCTAGAAGTCTCTTGATTCATATAGAAAGTAAATTTCCTTATGAATTTTCTAAGAAACTTCTCAAAGTTATTTAATTAACAATAAAAAATTGACACTCCTTAAAAAATAATTTTTTGTATTTTGTTTAATTTAATTTTGAGTTTTCCAAAAATTATTTTTAAAATGATTACTATATCCTTCAAAATTATAATATAAGAAATAAAAAATATCAATGAATTTCAATTAAATCAACTTTTTAATTTTGTAATTTCTTATTTTTTAATTTGCTATAAAAATTAAAATTGATTTATATAAAAAATATGATCATATATATATATATCCAAAATTATGGTAAAGAGAAAAAGGTAAATGAGTTTTGACGACTACGAGTTAACTTGGTAATTTTTTTTATATATTGATTTATAAATAACACATAAAGTATTTCTAACAGAATTGTGAATAAATGGCTTTTCGTGAAAGATAGAAATTTTTAAGGAGCTCTATCTTTTTTTATTTTGCCAGTTAGTGATCAATAAAATAATTATTTATTTTTACAAATCAAACCACGCCTTAATTGTAAAATATATAATGATAAAACAATCCTTTATTTTTACATAGGAATTATCGAATTATACCTTCGAACACAAAGATACGGAACTTTGTATCTTTGCTTATCCCGGACGTCGGAAAAACTTCTGGATCTATCTCTTCTTTCTTTCTACCCTTTTTTTTAAGTGAAACAGCGGTTTGGACGAAGGAAGAAGGGGCAGTGAGCTGTCAGCAGCTTCTTCTTTGTCAGAAACAAAATGTATCCATGTTCTCTATTTTATATTAAATTAATCTTATCTACTTAGAGCAAACGAGATAACTGTTTAATTTAAATTGTCTTGGTTTAATTAAATAATTAAAAAATGTTAACAGTAATAATGAAATTACCCTTATTAATTCTGTCAACTCTTTGCAGATACTCACAACTATAGGAAAAGTTGGGATTATCGTTTTGCTAACTATATTTCAGATTATTCGTACGTGTCTTGCTAATGTGGCGTTCCTGAGTAAGATAACACTAACATTAATATAGAACTGAGATGGTTGTTCATTGAAGCCGACCTCTACCATTGGTGCTTTTCTATCTTGGTCTTTCCATAAATGTTTTATAAAGACCATGAGGGTATCAATTTAAGAGTGTTTTGCCTAGTTCTTGCAGTCAAATTAGTTAATTTGCCACTTAAATATGAGTTTGTCAGCACAATATAAAAACATCAATTTGTTGTAATTTAAAATTGAATTGGTCAACTTAATAATAGAATCAACATCAACAACGCAACACACGCACATTACCGCTGACAAACAATAAAAAGATAAATATAACCACTTGATTTCAGTTTAGATGACCGAGAGTAAAAATTTTCGAATAAAGGTTACACATTTTATTAAGGCTAAAATACAAATAATCTTTTACATTATACTGTATGTGCAAAAAAAATCTTCATATTCTAAAAGGTGCAATTAAAATATATAAATTATACAAATCGTACAAAAAACCTCCCTATATTATTTTTCTTTTTAAATCTTAACAGTACAAAGCTTTTGTGAATTTTTTTATAGCGGCTTAGCTACATAAAAATTAACTTTTAAAAGTCATTTATATATCTAAAATTGATTTTAAAATAAAAATTGCAAAGAATAATTTATATTTTCATAATTAATATTTAAATATTACCAATTTTAAAATATCAATTCATAATAAGTTTTTTAACTAATTATTCATAATTAATTATATTAAAAATTAGTTTTTTCTTAATGTACATTAAACTTAGAAAAAAATTCATTCCATTCTTTTTTGAGTAATTTTTTATTTTTACAGGTACAATCTTTTTATAAATTTAATTTTTTAATAATATATTACTTAAAATTACTTAACTAAAATTTTATATTGATTCTAGTAATATATATATAGTGCGTGGGTGTGCGTGTGCACATGCACGTGCATAAGTATTTTACAAAAAAAAAAATTTAAGTATGATTTATTTAAATGAATTATAGGTGTTATTGTATCCAACAAATTTGGGATAAAAAAGTATCTTCATTAAATTTATTATATTTTTATAAGAATTTCTTCATGATTTCATCTTCTTTGAATTTAATTCTAGCATGTAAACCTCATTTTAATTTTATATGTTCTTTTCTGATTTTGAAGGCTTTATTAGTAGTTTTAAAAAACTAAAAGAAATTAGTTAAATTTTAATTATTTTTCTATATATATTATAGGGAAAAATTCATAAAAGTGTACCCATAAAAAAGAAAAAGTTCTTGAAATGCAATAGAATGAAATACTTTTTAAAGTTATTCTGTACAATAAAAAAATTAATTTTAAGTATTTAGTTTAAAAAATTGATTATACATTAGTATTCCATATTTTGTAATATTTAATTACTAAGTATACTAAAAATCAGTTTGAGATATAAAAATGATTTTTAAAAGCCACTTTTTGTGTAATTAAGCATACTAAAAAATTAATTGTGAAAACCTCTTCTATCTAGAGCTAAAAAATATTAAATAAAAATATACTCTTTGTTTAATATAAAATGCATAGTTTTGTGTAAAATAATGCCCTCTAATTTGTAAAGGGAGTTTTTTTTTCATTATCATGACATGACTTCATACATTTATTTTTTAGAAGTGTTTTGGTTCACATTGAAAATAAATTCCTTTATAAGTTTTTTGCAATGTTCTCAAAATTATTTGATTGACAATAAAAAAATTGACATTCTTTAAAAATTAACTTTTTTATATTTTATTTGATATAATTTTGAACTTTTCAAAAAAATATTTTAAAAATAATTAAATGTCCTTCATAATCATAAAGCAAAAAAATAAAAATATCAATAAATTTTAATTAAATTAACTTTTTTAAACTTATAATTAATTTCTTTTTTTTAGAAATATAGTTTCTTATCTTTAATTTCTCATGAGAAATTAAAAATAATAAAATATTTTTATAAAAAAATGTTTTTTTAATTTGTACCTAGATATCTCCATACCTTCTCCTAACAATAGCACATTTATTTCTTAGAAGTCTTTTGATTCATGCTAAAAGTAAATTTTCTTGTGGATTTTTTAAAAATTACTCAAACTTATTTTATTGACAATAAAAAAATTATATTTTTTAATAATTAACTTTTTATATTTTATTTAATTTAATTTTAAACTTTCCAAAAAATATTTAAAAAATGATTACTATGTCCTTCATAATCATAATGCAAAAGAAATTTAAAAAATCAATGAATTTCAATTAAATTAACTTTTTTAACTTATAATTTTTTATTTTTTAATTTCTCATAAGAAATTAAATTAGGAAGATATTTTTGGTAAAAAAATATTTTTTATTTGCACCTAAATATTTCAATATCTTTTTCTATTAATAGCATTTTTAAAGATCAAATTCATAATTCTAAGTCTGAAATGCCCTGTGGCTTAATTTGTTACTACCGAACTAATCAATTATTGATAAAATTTCATTGGTTTCTATATAAATGAAAGAATAACCTATGATTTCCATAATTTATTATAAAAGAAAATCATATGTGGAACAATAATAAAGAAAAATAACTTTTTCTTTGATGAATAACTTTATCTACGTTCTCTATTTTATATTAAATAAATCTTATCTACCTAGAGCAAACAAGATAACCGTTTAACTTAAATTGTGTTAGTCATTTAATTAAATAATTACAAAATATTAATAGTAATAAGAAATTACGCTCATTTATTCTGTCAACTCTACGGAAATACTTACAACTATAAGAAAGTTGGGATTATTATTTTGCTAAACTATATTATAGATAGGAGTAAAATTTAGGTAATGTTATTTAAGTATTTGTTATAAGCTTCTTCATTCAGATTACAGTATATATATTAATTTAATAATTTCAATTTGATAACCATAATAATTATTAATATTACAATTATAATAAAATAATTAATACATATGACATAATCTAAATGACAAACTTTACAACAAGCACCTAAAAAACTTTACTTAAAATTTCTCCTTTAAATTATCTGTCCATGCCTTGTTAATGTGGCCTACGAGTAAGACCTTATTAATATAAAAGTGTGATGGTTGTTCATTGAAGCAAACTTGTACCAGTGGTGCTTTTTCTATCAAACATGAGCTTGTAGTCATAATATGAAAACATCAATTTGTAGTTATTTAATATCAAATTGATGAATTTAACAATAGAATCAACGTCAACAAATATATACCGCCTCTAATAATTCTTTTATACATGTATAAGTATTTTACACATAAATTTTAATTATGATTAATTTAAATGAATTATACTTGTTACTATGACCAATAAATTTGGAATAAAAACATTTTCATTAAATTTATTAAATTTTTATAAGAATTTATTCATAAATTCATCTTTTTTTTAATTTATTACAAGCTTGTAATTTTTGTTTTAATTTTATGTGTTCTTTTCTAATTTTGAAAGTTTTATAAATGTTACAAAAAAAATAAAAGAAGTAAAATTTTTATTATTATTTGAAGTTATATATATTAGTAGCAAAAAAATTTCATGAAAAATTGTACTCATAATAATGAAAAGTGTTTAAAATGTAATAGAATTAAATATTTTTTAAAGTTGTTTTGTGCAATAAGAAAAATTAATTTTGAAAAAGTAGCTTAAGAAAACTGATTATAAATTGGCATTCTGTTGGTAATATTTAATTGATAACTTTGAAAGTAAAAATTATTATTTATAATTTTTATTTTAAAATTAGTTTTAGATATGCAGTTAATTTTTAAAAGTCAATTTCGTACAACTAAGCATACACAAAAATTAATTGTAAAAACCCTCTTCTATTTATAAATATAAAATATTAAAATAACAATAATATTATATTTATTTAATATAAAATATGTAGTTTGGCAGGAAATAATGCCTTCTAATTTAGAAAAGGAGTCATGTTTCTCCACTAACATGACATGTCACCGTACATTTATTTGTTAGAAGTTCTTTGGTTCACATTGAGAGTATATTTTTTTTAATTTTCAAAAAATACTTAAAGTTATTTAGTTAATTGTAAAAAATCAGCACTTTCAAAGAATTAATTTTTTATATTTTATTTGATTTAATTTTTACTTTGTAAAAGGTATTCTTAAAATGATTACTACACCCTCATAATTATAATGTAAAAAAAATTAAAAAATATCAAAGAATTTCAATTAAATTAATCTTTTTAAACTTATAATTTCTTATTTTTTAATTTATAATAAGAAATTAAAATTTTAAAGATAATTTTCATAAAAAATTTCATTTTTTATTTTTTGTTTGCACATCGAGATCTCCATAGCTTTTTCAAACAATAACAGTTCCAAAGACTGAATTTAGGACTTTTTAAACTTAGAATGCTTTGGAATTCAACCTATTATCACTGAACCAATTAATTATTAGTAAAATTTTATTTACTTTTATATAAATAAAAAAGTGACATATCATATCTATATCTTGCTATAAAAAATTAATATTTAAAACTATTGTGATAAAAAAATAACTTTTTTTTGAAAAAGAGAAAGTTATCTTTCACTTAATCTCTATATTTAATTTTACTAATTTATACTATATTTATGCGAAAAATATTTTTCATCAAAAAATTAGGGGTTTGTGTCTGCTTGTTCCGGACGTCACTGTCCTTGACAGACTGCTGGGTCTTTTAAAAATAAAAAATAAAAAAAACACAAGTGAAACAGCGGTTTGGACGATGGAAGAAACTTGCAGTGAGCTGTGAGCAGCTTCTTTCACAGAAACCAAACATGGAATATTGAGCATTGGGTTCGAAAAAGAGGGAATAAAATTAAAGATGTGAAAACACATGGACATTGCTGTTAGAAATTTTCTTATATGGGCTACCATTAATTGTAATTATTTTATTATTTGATAAAATTAGCTGAACAATAATTTAAGATTTTTATTTTTTTGAAGATCAATTTATTAAAGTAATCTATTATTTGGATTTATAGATACCTAATTTTAGATTAATATATTTGGTAGTTAAAGTGTAAGTCTATACCTTTTAAAGCCTATAATGAAAGGGTCTGGCAAGATTTTATTTATATTGGTTAAGTTTCTCTCTCTTTTTAACATAATTCAATTATTGACTTATCCCATTAACCGCACATTCTAGAAGAAAGAGAAGAACATCTATACCTATTGGATTCATCTAAATACAATCTTATCCGAAAAAATTAAATCTATATTTAAAGGTATGCTTCCGCATTAATTTTATTTTATAGTATCCTAAATTTTATGTAAGTTTTAATTTAAATTCTTACCATTGCTACTTGTTTCAGGTTCATCTGGATGTGTACATAGGATTATTATTTTCCTAAATCGATTATCCAGAATATTTGAACGCGTCTTGCTAACGTGGCATGCCTCAGTAAGATAACGACGCATAAATGTAAAACTGAGATGGCTGTTCATTGAAGTTGACTGATGCCTTGGGTTCTTACTTCGTTTCTCAGCATAGACTTCTATCTTGGTCTATGCTATAAGTGTTTTAAAAGGTAAATAAGAGGGTCAGTGTGAAAGAGTATGGTCAAGATTTCACTCTGTTAAACTAGTTAAATTGCTCATTACTAAAAATAAAAATAGTTAAATTGCTTTTCAATTACGGGCATATATCGGGCTGATACAAAAAAATAAGCCGTAAGCTGTAAATGCAAAGAATATTATTATTATTATTATTATTATTATTATTATTATTATCTCTTTTACTTATTTTATTATTATTGTACCGTGGGTTTGAAGCATAAGCTGTATACATGTTTTCCTAGCTTAAGTTTGCAGATAAGTATTTTTTTTCATAATTTATAGGGACTTTTTGTTGAATTAACCCTATTTTAAATGTTAAACGTTGATGATAATAAAATATTTTTTAATTTGGTTAATGTGTGACAAGTTCATTCGATGGCAAGAAAAACATGGAAGAGCACCAAGTTAATTACCCTATGATTAATTTATGAAAATTTGATTGTAAATGGTTATGTTTTCATTGGTCTTGACTCAAATGTTATTGTGTATCTAAATTTTTCAAAATAACTCTTAAGTGTTTTTTGTCGATTCATGTTGTCCAAATAGTTTTCACAATATTTTTCTCTTGGATCAATTAGGTAATTGATTCATGCAATCCAAAGAATAACTGGATTGCACTAAATCGATCAAGTAGGTAACTAATTTAGGTCAACCTTGAAAACCTCTACTAAATATATTACATAATTGAATCAGCTTGTTCAAAAATTCACCAAAACAAGAGAGAGACACAAAACCCTAAAATTGATTGTGCTTTCATCCTTTGAGATCATAAACCTTCTTTTATGGCAAAACCTTTAAGAACATCATTATATTAAAGATTTACTTTATAAAAGCACTTCCTTTTGTTCTTTATATTACTACAGAATTACTTTTTAACATTAGCATATCTACATCAATTATAGGAAAAACTGACATATATAATGGCATAGTGACATATTTGTGATTCTAAGCAACTTTTGACGTTGTTTATAATAGAAAAAAACCTAAATGATAAATTGGTGTGGGACATTTTTGTAATATGATCAACTCATTGTGATGATTTTAATAAAAAAAACTAATGTAAAAAGTCAAACTTCAGTAAGTTAGAACATTGGTTTCTTATAATTATTGTCCAAAAAGCATTCAAATCATCTCAATGAGAGATATAAAATGTTCATACGGTGGTTCTTCTTCAATACTTAACATCTTTTTTTTTTGAATTGCTTATAAGTTTCTCTTTCATTCTTTCACTCCATATGCTATTTAGGTTTTCATTGCATTTTTAGTTAGGTAGCATAAAAGGATAATACACGATCAATGTTGCTTAATCATTAACTATTGAGATGCAAGTTGTTGCTCCTAGGCTTTCTCAACCACAATACGTGTCAAGTTACCATTTTGAAATAAACAAAGATTATCTTTTTTTTTTATATTGCCAACTTAATGGAGTGAATTTGAGAGTATAAATAGCAAAAAAGCTTTGAGGGTTCATTAATGATGGCTTTAAAGATATAAAAGACTATTGCCATAGACATGAAAGTAAGGGACTACATCAAAGGTAATATAAAGCTAATTACCATCACTTTTTCTTAAAAGTCAAGAGATTATAGCTCCACTAATTCTATGACTTTTCACCTTGAGGTGCTTGGTTACTTCATTTTCCATGAGCATTTAAGCATTCTTGTGTTCCAATTTAGGAAATTACCTTTCTTCAAAATTGTGAGATCAAAATGGTTAATTGTAATATTACTATATAACGTTTACTAATTAATGTTGATATTGTTGAACAATGATTTGTAATTAGTATCTATTTTTAGAAAAATATTAAGATGCAAACGTTGTATAAAAAAAGAATAAACCATGTCAATTATTTATTAAAAAATTAGTGTGGTTTAAATTAGTATAAAGTTACCAATTGATTTCGACCAAACCGACATATAAAGGTATAGTATTGGTCACCTAATTGTAATGAATAGCAAGCATTTACTAAATGTGGGAGTAAACATTTACCAAGGATGACATTTATAAGATTTAAAAAAAACTACCAAAACTTATGATGTTATTTTTTTAATAAGCAACATACATTGCTTTTCATTCCATCTACAAAATTTTCTTTTACTCCATCTTTTGTTTAGATGAAATAAGAAGACAACACACTTATTCTTGCGACATATTTTGAAAAAGCTTCAAATTTTGTGATCATAGCATCCTATTAAATCACAATTATTTTTTGCCTTTAAATAGTTTAGGTAGCAAAAGATATCTATAGTCTAATTTGATTTCCGTGATCATAAAATTTAAAGCTTTTCTAGATGTGTAGCATTGATGGATGTGTTATCTTTATACTTCACTTGGTACTACAAGCAATACCTTATTAATGTTTGCATAATCTTGTGAAGTACTTCAATATGAGAAAATAGATCATATCTCCCTTTAACATACGAGAATTTATATAAAAAATATTTTTATAGTGATTATGTTGTAAATTGTATTGATTTTAATTTGGGATTACATAGTAATTTGCTATAATCTAATGTAGTTTTTGTGTAGGTTATTGATAGAAAAGGGTTAGGATGCAAAAGTTGTATTAAAAAAATTAGCTTAAATAATGTTAGCTATTTATTAAAAATTGACATGGTTTTGAAAATGTAAATACCATGTCATTTTTCTTATTTTTTGTCATAATCAACATTTAAAGGTATATCAATGACTAGATATAATTCATTTCAATCATCATGATAGTTTATCAACAATTTATGCAACATCTAATGATTTGCTCTTGGCTTACAAATAGGATTTTCCTTACCTATTTGAAATAAATTGGTGATCCATCAAGATAGATCTCCTTCCATAGAAAAAGAAGGCTTCTAACTTCGAGAGTATAGATCTTGGTATTTGGCTTTACCAAGGCCATTAGGAAGGTCTACGGCTCTTTTAACAATTTTTTACAAAGACTTATACCCACTTTTTACTTATGAGCGCAAGTATTTTATGAAGCATTTGGAAAGACTTTAGGCAATAATACTTTTAAATGCTTAGTAGAATCCTTGTGTTTATTGTAAAAGTATTGGTTGGAAGGATTTTTCATGGATTCCAAGATCTTATCAATAGCATAGGTAATGTTGAATACTACGATCTATACCCTTCATTTCAAAAGTCTTCCTTGTTGATAGATTCCAAATGCCATTGATTTACACCCTCCATGTTAAGAAGCACATTTAGGAATATTAAAAAAATTGTAAAAATGGGTTACAAAGCAATGATAAATTATTGTAAGATGAAACAACAAGTTCATTCTTGCATTGATAAGCTTGAGTTTAATAGATGATTGATGATGTTGCTTTTTCTTGTTACAATTTGTCATTAATTTATAATCATTTACATCTTTCAACTAAAAAATCCTTAAGTAACATAAAAAAATTACAAGAGGAGGTATCTCACTTTATCTTTTCACTTAAAGTCTTTTGTTCATTGCAAATTATAGCTTTTTATTTGTTAGATTGTTCAATCTTTTTCTTTCTGTATCTATTTAATTGTATAAGAAAAATGTCTTAATACAAAAAATAATTTTAATTTTACCAACTTGTAAATTATAAAGTTTTTGCTTGAAACATGATTGAAAAACAAAATATTTTAGTTTATGATGTTAGTTTTTAATTAATAATTAACTTTTAAAATTTTAAAGTAAAATGATGTAATTTTATTATTCGTGTCTACTTTTTTCTTAGCAATTGACATGTAAACTTAAAACTACTCGAAAACTGGGGGCACAAGATGAAAATAAGAAAAGGTAAAGCCACAATGCCATTTGAAAATTTCATTGCAAAGCTCTTTTAACCCTAAAATGATTTTCTCTACTAAGATATGTTCACATTCCAACCTTAAGATGATTTTTTTCAATTTTTGTGTTAATACTTATCAATTATTTTGTAGTACTCTAGAGCTAGTAGCCTATCAGTAAATCTGTGAAATTATGCACTCATTGAAAAATCACAACATATAAAAGTAAGGACTTCCTTATCTTTTGTATTTGTTCTTGCAACTTAGTTTCTGATTTCAAAATTAGACATATTTTGTTGCCTTTCATTTTGATGCAAGTTATATAAGTAATAAACTTGTTTTCATTCTTTTTCTTTTGGAGTTCAATGTATTATCTATTATTTATTTATATAAAAACATAATTATTATACATCAAATTTTAATAAATATTCATTACATTTACAAATATTAAACTCAAGATGATTTTTCTAAAGAGTGTCAACCTCACATATTGACTAATGAGTATTGGATATAAACTTTCACCATTTTCATTCTTTTCTTATAGTCTTTAAAATTGTTGAAATTAGAAATTTAAAGTGTCATTGAAAATATTAGAGGTTAAAAGGGATCAAACCAGAAGGAATGCAAGAGAGGGTTAGTGTTAGAATGGAAGAATTATGAAAGGGGGCTAGGTAGGGAGGAACTAAGAGAAAGGGCTAGGAATGAAAGGCATATCCCATCGATTATTTAAAAGAAAAAGCATAGTTGAATGTTTATATTTGACATCAATTATCTATTTATAACCAACATTTAATATTGTTATTATTCATAGAGTAGTTGTATTTCTAATGAAGAAACAATAGTTATTCTCATTCATATAGAAACTAACATTATTGTATCTTTTTCATATTGGTTTGTTTTTAATGTAAAATAGTCTAACATATAATAATGCCTATATATGCATTAGTTTGTAACTAATATCAAACATGGAAAGAGCAATTCTATAGTAGTATTATTCAATCCAAATACTTATACCTCTTTAAGTTTTTCTTCTTAGGTTCAAAATCCTCAAATAGAGTGTATTTTGCTCTAGGGAGTGTCAAAAATCTTGTGTAAAGAATCAAAAGACAGGGATTGTATATTTCCTATGGATTTTAAGGTTTCATTAAGATTACTAATTTAAAAGGTTAGTGCTATAGCTGCAGAGTTAAAGTTATTTGGTTCTAAGGAGTGGATATATGTTGAAGTAAATTTCCTTTAATGTTTAACCACTATAAATAGTTTGCAATCTCTTTTCCTTGATCTTTCTTTGTTTTTTTGCACTTTAATTGTTCTTGCATGATTTTATTACTTCACACTTGTATTGATATATAAGCAATGTAGCTTGGTTGACTTGAAAATTGTAGATGTTGATCATCATTTGATTCCAAGTTAAATTGCCCTTTAAAACTATATTTTTTAACTTTTCAAAGGCCATACAATTCTAAAAATATTTCTTTTCATGAAAACTTCTTTGTTGGAAATAATTTATTCTTATTTACAAGTAAAAAATACAAAGTAAAAAAAAAATATGTTCAATTCATGTGATATAAAATACATAGTTTGGCAGAAAAACAACATCCTCTAAGTTTAAAAGGGAGTTTTTTTTTTCTTTATTATGACACCATCTATTAATTTCTTAAAAGCTTTTTAATTCACATTGAAAGTAAATTCCTTTTAAAATTTTCTAAAGATTGCTTAAAGTTATTTAATTCATAGTAAAAAAATTGACACTTTCTAGAAATTAGGTTTTTATGTTTTGATTTAATTTTCAACTTCCTAAAATGTATTTTCAAATGATTACTATGTCCTTCAAAACTATAATGCAAAAAATTTAAAATATCAATAAATTTCAATTAAATTAACTTTTTTAAAATTATAATTTCTTATTTTTTTCATCTATCAAAAGAAATTTAAATTAGAAATGAGCTTTCTTTAAAACCATGTAGTTATTATCTCTTTATCAATTTTTTTTAAAATTTGTAATTTCTTATTTTTTAATTTGTTATAAAAACTAAAATTGATTTATATAAAAAAAATAAGATTGTTCACACACACACATACGTACTAGAATCATTGAAAGGTCTTGATAGAAGAGGAGAATGAAATTATGAAATAGAAAAAAAAGTAAGGATCACAAGTGAACTACTAAAATGTATACTATGTAAATGTGGAAATAAATTTGAATTTATTAAAAAGAAAGCTTACAAAGAGATTTTTGGAGAAAGGGAACACTAGTTATTTATATGAATGGAAGCCTAGTGTTTACAGTTGGGGGATGCCTTATTTATAGGCAAATTTGGATTCTATAGTAAAAGCTACAGCATATCAAGTGCAATAATTTTCTATAGTAATTGCTACAACATAATGAGTACAATAATTTTAAACTTTACTATTTATTACAAGGACATTTACATCAATTTTGATCATTTTAAGGCTTGGGCTATCCTGCTTCAGCCAAAAATTCTCCTTATGATGTTAGGACTAAAACTGATTTGTCTTCTAATATTAGTAGAAATCTATATTTGAATTTCGAAGACATTGTTTAGTCATGTTAGACATTTTGAATATCAATACCATAATAGTCTTCTTCATTTGATTAGGCATAGTCTTCTTCTTTTGCTTCATTATTGTAGTGACTAAAGACTAACTATTGTGATGCCTTTTTATCATTTTTCAATTGTTAAAGGATCATTTCAAAATTTGTCATAAATTTGTCATTAGCTAGGGTTGTTGCTAGAGCATAGATCACTTAGAATCTATGTTATAGAAATTGACTCATTCTAGCCTTATCATTTTTATGGAAATATGGATGCTCTTGGAACTATTTCATGATTTTTTTTTATCTTGTGGGCTCTATGAGCTTAATTATAAGCATCCCACTATTTAGTTGCTCCTATTTTTTGGAGAAGAGGAAATTTGGAAGTTAATTTTTCCTTAGAATATTGAAATTTCTAACAACAACACCATGGCAAACCAATTATTGAATAAAATTCTAATATTATGGAAAATTTTCCAAAATTTAAGTTGTCAAAACAAGATTTGAACATATTCCATCCTTCTTTGACTAAAAGAGGAAATGTTTTTGAAATTGGTCCAAATCTTTCCTACCATTTGAAAAACCAATAAAGAAATCTTTACTTTGGCATTTTGGTTAAAAAGGAATAACTAAATATGTTTATGAAATTTATTTTGAAAGAAAATAATATCACACCATGCATTTTGGTAATCCCAATATGTATAATGAATTAGGCTATAATTTCTAAGAAATTTCTCTGGTTAAGCTAGAGATTAACCCCATTCTGCTAAAGTAATGGCCTTTTGAATATAGATAGTTGAATGAGTTATAATTGTTGGATCATGTTTATCTAGATAGTTCTTCATTTTGATAGAATTATATTCTACCAATATTAACTTATAAAACTTTCTATCATGAGTGAGAGAAATGAGCTGATGATACTAAACTTTGGGGAAAAATTTCAAATGAATTACACTTGGATCTTCATTCCATATTTCAGGTTCAATTTAGGCTATGATTTCAACATAAGGTAATGGAATATAGGAAGTGATAGTCATCTTTGATTTAAGATTCAAGTTAGCTAAATCCTTGGAGGATGACCCTACTTTGGTTATTTAATTGTCTTGTTAGATAATAGGCTTTTAAAGTTAGGATTTGCCGAGGATAAAAGGTTTAGCTTCTTCCTCTTTAACCATATTAGCCTTAGATTTCTTAAGAAGTGATATGGTAGTTTAGGTATTTGTTGCAAGAGCTTACAGAGTTTCAATAAGAAAGTAGTAGTCATTTAGGGTTTAGTGTTTAATCATTGATTTAGGTGGATTTGAAGAAGTAGCAATTTCTTTGTCATTCTTATTTTGGGAACTTGATAGGGAATTAATGTCCGAGGACATACTTTGACTATTTCCTTTCTTTTTTCTTAGCATCATATATCACCTCCCTTACAAAAATTTTAAATGAAAGAAAATCAACAAGAGAAGTTAAAAAACCTTTGATTGATTCAATTTCAAAATCAAAGATGTTTAAAATATCTTGCCATCTAGTAAAAAAAATTTTTGATGTAATTTTTACAACATCTTTTTCTAAAACCTTTTTTTATAGATTTGCAATTAACTCGCATTGTAAATTTTTTATTTAATAAATCACTTTAAAATTTTTGTACTTAAAAAGTAATTGCTAGAATTTCCTTTATTAGGGGTTGAATGAATTTACTATGCATCATTATAATGTTTTGAAGTGAATGCAACTTCTTATTCTTTCTTATTTTTAATTTGTTTAAGAATACCACTATATCCTATATCTGATACATAAATTTCAACAATTTTTGATGTAGTTGAATCAACAATATGTAGATATGAAAGACTCTTGACTTAAGACTTGATTTTTTTTCTAATAACATTTGTATAAACATATGTCCAAGGTGGAGGATTATTCCATAGATAATCATGGAAATGTTTGATCAAATTGGACATTTAAGGAAACAAATTAAAGATAATTTAAACATCCTAAAAATCTTTGTAATTACATTTTGTCAATAATTTGATCAAAAAATTTATTAGCAAATTGAATTTCTCTTTTAATTAGGGTAATAATTCCTTGGAAAATATGATGACAAGAAAATCTTACTTTAATTTGAAACAAAAAGATTTTTATTTTTGAAATAGTTAAACCATTTCTTTAGGTAATTTCAAAGAAAACATTTAGATGTTTACAATGTTGATCTATATTTTTAGAAAATACTAGAATATCATCTATGTAAATAATGATAAACTTTGTAAAAAGGTTATAAATATCATTCATAATGCTTTGGAATTTTGAAGGTGCATTCTTTAGGCTGAAAGGTATTACATTCCAATCAAATGTGCCACCTAAGACAACTAACCAATCTAAGTTATTTTAGCCATACTATCATTTTAAGCAAAGACTCTATGAAATATACACCTAAATATACCACTTAAGATAACTAATCATATTATCCTCCACTCAAGACTTTTCCCACCACCACATTTGCCAATAGTAACTAGATACATTCCTTTGTCACAATCAACTAATCTCCCACCAACAATGAACATAACAATACCACCATTTTACCCACCTTCTAAACTTAAGGCTATTCAAAGGCATCCCTTAAGCTATCTTTTTTTGCATGAAGAATATGATCCCTTATTTCCTTCCATGAGCTACACCTCTAATCAGCTCCATTAAATTTTTTTCTCTTTGATTATAGAACATCACTCTTTTACTATAGAAATCATAACCACCCTCTTACCCACCCAGTTTAAATTACCAATATACCTAGATGCTTATAAAAGCATCTTAAATCTATCTGAACATTTAGAAGCATTCTGAATGTCAATGTTGCTATTTGATGCACTAGATGTAGTTATCTATCATGCTTTTTCGACAATGCTCTTAAAAGTAGGATTACATTAGTTTATCTTATTACGTAACAGATCCACTCAATTTTTAAGCAATAAGTCAATTCATTCCAAGCCTACTTTGTGATGAATTGACCACCCTGAAAAACATCCATAGGCTTAGTGAATTTTCAATAAGTGTGGCAAGAAACTATGTTAGAATATCTTGCTTGATTTAATTCACTAGCATTAGAAATTAATGACCTTGATGAAAGCATGGTTATTCACTAAATAATAACAGGATTGCAAACCAAACATTTCTTTTTATCTCTAGCTAAATGATATACTCTTAACTTAAGTGTTATTGTCTTGAGCTAAAAAATTCATCAATGTTGAAGAATAAAACCTAAACTAATAGAGCATGAATAGGTACAGGTAGAGGTTGGTTGAAATATAAGATCAAGAGATTATGATTGCACAGCCTTACGAGGTAGGTACAATAATTACAAGCCTTCATCAAAGTCTTCTAAGTAAAATAGTGCACGATGTTATGGTGGTTAAATTAATGAAATTTATTAAATTAAAGAAAATAAAGCATGTCCTAGTTGATCGGAATAAATATTGTAAATTTTACAAGGATTATGGTCAAGACATTAATGGATGTATCATATTAAAAGATAAGGAAAAACATTTAATCAAGAGAGGATATCTTTTGAAATACAAAAAGTGTAAATCAAATGACCAATGTCAAAGAGAAAAAGAGCCTAAGCAAATAGATAAGGATGACTTAGTCAAGTGAATGATTAGAAGGTCATACAACTTATAAAGACAATCACTGGAGGATTTGAAAAAGGGCTAACTTGAAAAAACACACTAGATAAATTTTCACAATTGGAAAAAAATGCCATAAAGAAGAGTTTAAATTAATCAACTTCATTGAAAAAGATCTTGGAAACATTGACTGGGACCATAATGATTTAACGATTGTCACAATAATGGTTGGTAGTTATCTCATGAAGTAGATCTTGTTCAACTAAGGGAGCTTGACAAATACTTTGTCTTCTAAAATAGCATAGAGCATGGGAATCTCAAAAGATATGTATAAATATATAATAAAGTGTTCATTGGATTTCTAAGAAGTCAAGTATAAGTTGAGGGGGCAATAACATTAAGAGTCACTTTAGGATTTGACCACAAGTTGAAAAACATTATAGTTAATTTTCTAGTAGTTTCAACCTTGAACAATGTATAAAATGCTACGCTAGGCCACCCATCTTTGAATATTGTAGGAGCCATTGTCTTTACCTCTCATTTATTGATGAAATTTAACACTCCAAGTGGCATAAGATAAGTAAGGGACGACCATGCTAGTGCTACATGGTGAGTTAAAAAGGAAAAGAGGTAAACTTATTCCTAACACAAATAGGTGAATCATTTAAAGATTGTCAAATGATTAATTCAACCCTTCTAGATGTCTAATCAGATAATATATTAAGATTAGAACCTAGAGCAAAGCTAGAATAGATCTAACTATTCAATAATAATGATAGAAAGAATTGTAAATATTGATACTAAATTGGATGAACAAGACAAACATATACTAAGTTAATTGTTGAGGGATAACAACATTATGTTTGCATGGTCTCTAGTTAATATGCTCAGCATTGACTTGAATGTAGCTTGCCATAAGTTATTTATAGATCCATTAGTAAAATCTATGCAGTAAAGGCAAAGAAAGATAGAGGTGAAAGGTAAGTAGTGATAAAAAGAAGAGATAAAGAAGCTCTTGGAAGTGATTACTTGGCCAACAAATATGGTGTTAATCAAGAAAGCAAATAGAACATGGAAGATATGTATAGATTACATACATCTAAAGAAAGCATGCCTAAAGGTTTCTTATCCTTTACTGAATATTGATCGATTGGTTAATAACTCATCAAGATTCAAAATTATTAACTTCAATAATGCTTTTTCAAGATATAATTAGATGAAAATACAACTTAACAAAGAAAATAAAATAACCTTCATAACCAACCAGGGAATTTTCTATTACAAAGCAATGCTATATAGCCTAAAAAGTGTCGGGGCATCATATTATCACATGATGAATAAAGTATTCATTAACTAGATAAGAAGGAAAATAAGGATGATATAATAATAAAATCCTTGACAAATGAGCAACATTGGAAGGACATTGCTGAGGCATTCAAAGTGCCAAAGAAATATCAAATGCGACTTAGTCTAAAAAAGTGTGGTTTTGGAGTCAAAGCAAGAAAAATTTTAAGCTTTATGCTTATTGAACAAGGAATTGAAGCAAACCACAACAAGTGCCAAGTAATCATGCAGATGAAAAGCCCTTTGATACTTAAAAAGGTGCATGCCCTAAATGGTAGGTTAGCAACATTATTAAGATTTTTTATCAAGATCAGTAGATAAGTGCTCTTATGTTTACAACTTGTTAAAAGACATTGAGAATTTCAAGAACGGCAACAAATGGAAAGAGGCATTTATCAAGCTAAAAGAATACTTGTCTATGCCACCAATATTATGCCAAAAAAAGGCTAAGGGATACTTTATTCTTATATTTAGCAACATCTAAAGTGGCTATTGGTTTAACCTTAGTTAGAAAATGTGAAGAAACACGAAAATCAATGTACTATGTCAACAAAATTCTTCATAGGAAAGAAACTAGATACTAAAAGATTGATAAGCTTGCATTCGCTTTATTAATTACATCAAAATAGCTTAAGTTGTACTTTCAAATTCATCAAATCATAGTCCAATTGGATACCTCTATAACACAAGTCTTGGATAAACTTGATTTGGTTAGTTGGTTGGTGGCTTAGTCAATAAAGCTATTAGAATATGAAATCATCTATGAAACAAGGAAGGCCATTAGGTCCTAATCACTAGCTGACTTCTTAATGGAGATGACTAAAGATGACAACACTAATCCATCCATAAATGGGCATGTACATTAATGGATCCTCAAATACATGTAGAAGTGGTGCAAAAGTGATATTGGAGAGTAAAGACAAGATAATTATGGAATATTTAATAAAGTTTAAATTCAAGGCCATAAACAAACAAGCCAAGTACGAAGCTATCATAGCCAATCTAAAGTTAGCTAAAGAAATGGGAGCAAGAACGATTCAAATCCATAGTGATTCCAATCTAGTAATTATCTAACTTACAAGAGAAAACAAAGTGAAAATACCCAATCTAATTAAGTATGAGGATAGAATAAGGAGCTTGCTAAGGGAGTTCAAGTATGAGCTATTAAAGATACCTTGATTGGAAAATGAGAGAATGGATGACTTAGTAAATTGGCTAGTTCTAAAGTGGCGGCAATTAATCAAATAATTATTTAAGAGTTAATCAAAACACCAAGCATAAAAGACGAAGTTGTGCTACAGATTGATTAGGCGGATTCATGGATCGCCCCTGTTCATGGAACACCAAGCATAGAATACCAAGTATTTCACAACAATTAAGTGGGATAGACATTTAAATGCTTTAGTACACATTGTTGAAAAATCGAAAAAGGTGGAGAAATGCTAGCCCCTTGGATGATGTCGCCATAAAACATGAGGAATGAGCTCATGTTATAACTACAAGCCTACTTATATTTCTCTACAAGTAAGAACTCAATACCCATGTTAGTTGTGATCAAACAATGCTGTTGGGGTTTGATAATAACATCAAAATCAACCCATTGATTGAATGCATGTGTGTTCTTCACAACAACATTCAACTAATTCAAATCCTTAAAGCCACCAACTAACCTTGAAGTTAAGTCTTCATCTTCAGCATTCTTGGATTACTTAACCATCACTATGGTAAGAAGAATAACATAAAGTGGACCAAATAATTGGTCTCACTTGGAGATGGACAAAAAGATACTAGATGAATCGAATGAAGATTGTAGAATTGTGAAGATAGATTGAACTATAGGAATTAGAGAACAATTTAGAGAACAATCTAAAGAGCTAGATAGTATTAAAGGAATCTTGAGAGCATAATGATGCAAAAAGGACTTTAAACAACAAAGTAGAACCTTCAAGCAACAAGATTAAAGGTCAGAAGTTCTAAACAAAACCATGCTGACAAAGAAAAAGGTCAAATCATTAACACAAAAATATGTGGCAAGATTCATAACATCTATTCAAATCAAATACTAAGGATGAAGAGTTTTTTCTTCCAAAATGCATAATAGCTTCAAAAAAGCATAGAATTAATCAAACAAAAATCACAAAAACTAGATCCAAACCTAGAAACAAGTAATTTACAAATACAAAACATATTAAAGGAAGAAGAAAACAACGTCAAACATACTTGGAAAAAAAAATTGGCTGAGATTCGAAAGCACTAAGGAGTCGTAGAAACTTGAATCTCAAAAAACTTAAGCAAGTGTTCGAAAATGGTAGAAGATGCTAGGAAAAGGCTTTAGAACCTTCCTCATGAAAAATAAGGTTGCTTCAAAGAAAAACTAAAAAAAAAATCTAATAGCTAAGAAAAATATGACTAGGATTAAGAAGATAGACAATTTTTGCATCCAATAGTTGAAGGACTTAAAACGGATAGTCAAGATTACAATCGTAGTAAAAGTTCACTTCAAATTCAAAAATATAAGGATTCTCACCCATTTAAGAAATAATCCAAGATTTGGTGGGAAGTCCTTCCGATGGGGCAGGGCAAATGATAAATACCAAAATGATTGACTGAACTAAATCTAGTCAAATGGATTGAATTCAGTCAAATTAAGTACAAAAGCATTGAAACTTGTCCTTCAAGCAATCTCTTGACAAGAAAATTAATCCTGCCTTAAATCTCGTTAACCTAGTCAATAATGACTAAGATGTTGATCCTATTAACTAAACTCAATCCTTGATATTAACGATTAAGCATAATCATCAACTCAATCAACAAAAGTTAAAAGTTAGCCCGGATCCCAGCACCCTTATAAATGGCTCATGCCTATGAAAAGGATAGGCTCATGTATGTCATGTTAGAGGACACTTTCTTTTGCTACCCCACCAAGCTGCCCATATACCAAGACTTAGTCATTAGAGCGTGCTAAGTAAGCCCATCTCTGCGATGTATGTCTAACCTATTCTCCCCATGTAGGCTGTAAGCTCAGTTCAATCATCAGCAGAGGGTTGGGCATTTTTTGTGTTATCACTACGTATTTTAGAATCATAATGCAAAAAAAAAAAATTAATGAATTTCAATCAATTAACTTTTTTAAACTTATAATTTCTTATTTTTTTTAAATTTATAATAAGAAACTAAAATTAGAAATGAACTTTCCTTAAAACCATGTTGTTATTATCTCTCTATCATAACTTTTTCAGTGTATATATCTGTGCTTATTCTGGACGACGCTGTTCCTGAAAGACTTCTGGGTCTCCTTTTTTTATAGGTGCTACGGTACTTTTAAAATTTTACAATTTAAAATGATATAATAAATTTCAAAATAGTTAAATTGGAATTAATTAATTATAATTATTTATTTTTTAATAAATATAATTAAATAATCTCAATTTAATAATTTTTAAAATTATTATATTATCCTAAATTTTAAAGCTCAACTTCACCATTTTTATGAGGAAAGCAGCTATTTAGACGGTGGAAGAAACGTGCAGCGAGCAGCTTTTTCTTTCTTAGAAACCAAACATGGAAGTATACTGGACATTGGGTCTGGACAAATGGAATAAATTAAGCCTGCGTTTGTTTCAATGCAATTTTTTTATAAAAATAAAATTATAAATTATCAAGATAATATAAAATTATTAATATATTTAATGTTAATATAATAAATTTGATAAAAAATAATTTATTTTTTAAATATTTATTATTATTATAATTTTAAAAATTATTTTTTAATCATCAAATATAAGTACACATAATACTTTATTTATGTATAATAAATTGAAATTTTACTATAAAAATTATCTTTAAAAAAATAGTCAGAAACTATAAATGTGAACACTTGGACATTGGTACTTGTTTCAGGTTCGTCCGGATGTATAATTATGATTATTATTTTGATGAATCTATTATCCAGATTATTTGAACGCGTCTTGCTAACGTGGCCTGCCGCAGTAAGATGGCTGTTCATTGAAGCCGACTCATGCCTTGGGTTCTTCTTTTCTCAGCATAGACTTCAATCTTGGTCTGCACTACAAAGCTTTAAAAAGGCAAATAAGAGGGTAAGTTTGAAAGAGTACAAGGTCGAGATTTAACTCTGTTAAACTAGTTAAATTGCTTATTACCAAAAATAAAAATAGTTAAATTGTTATTCAATTAGGGGCATATATCGGTATGATACAAAAACATCAACCTGTAATAATTTGATTATGATCATGTCGGTATAATATAAAAATATCAACCTGTAATAATTTAATACTAAATTAATCAATTTAATAAGACAGTGAAAGATACAAATAAAATATATTCCAAAAAAAAATGATAAAAAAAATGAAAAGCTAGCGAATTGATTCTAGTTTAGTCGAGGGAGTAAATTTTTCGAATAAAAAATATATATATTTCAAATATATATATAGATTTAAAAAAATAGGATATTAATGAATTTTTCTTCATCTAATATATATATACTGTATAATATTTGACAAATTATTGATTTATTAATTTTTTAAGTAATTTATAGGTCTTTAACTAATTGAACAAATTAGATCATTATTTTAAGTATTTAGTAAACAACTTATTTAATTAGTTGATTGGTTTCCAATCAGTTAAAATTAAAACATTAAAAAATATAACATTTTTAATCAGTTGATTCATAAAATATACGTAGAAAAGAATAAATTATCTACATTGCTAAATCTATTATCCAAATTATTTGAACGCGTCTTGCTAACGTGGCCTGCCTCAGTAAGATAACGACGCATAAATGTAAAACGGAGATGGCTGTTCATTGAAGATGACTTTTGCCTTGGGGTATTACTTCTTTTCTCAGCATAGACTTGTATCTCGGTCTGCGCTGCAAATGTTTTAAAAGGCAAATAAGGGCTCAGTTTGAAAGAGTATATGGTCAAGGTCGTTTCACTCGATTAAACTAGTTAAATTGCTATTCAATTACAGGCATATATCGGTATAATACAACAATATCAACTTGTAATAATTTGATGCTAAATTGATTTTTTTTTTAAAAAAAGGTGTATTATTGAATTTTACTTAATGCATGAAATTTAAAAGTTCACATTAAATTTTATATTTTTAAACAAAAAATTCAATATAATTCATAACTCATCAATAAAATTAATTCATATATATATTAAATTTTATATAATATATGATAAAATTGACCTTTAATGAAAAAATAAATAAAATTCAGATCAAGACTATAATATACTAGGAGAAAATCGGCACTTTTTTCGACGGATCTGGAAAAAAAATAGTATATTACCCTTAAAATTAAAAAAAAAAAAATCTTACTAAGAGAAAGCAAAAAGTAAGGCTCACAAAATTCATTTTATTGTGGGTCTCATCTCCTTGTACGTACTTCTGCCCGTAGGTAAGGTGCGGTCGAACCGCCGAGCATCTGGGCCCTGTCTGAACAGTTCGCCACATTTCTGCCACTCAAATCTACAATTTTGAAAGCTGAGGTTCATGGATAGCGTCACAAGTCGGCCTTGAGAATCAAATGACCAGGAAAACGAGTTCCATTTGGGACAAAACTTGATAGATAAATCAAGCATATGATGGAGCACTTGTAGCCCAAATTTTGGACCAATATGATTTGTGTATTATTTTTCCTAATTTTTCCTGTTTTGGACTTTGCTTGTATTTTTTACCAAGGAAACTTGCCCAATGCGAATAGGAAAGTACATGACTGTCATCCTTGGATTATTATCTTTTTATCAGTATATTTTGGTAACAAAATTCCACCCGAAGCAAGCCGAAAAATCCTTATGACAACTCGAAAAAAATATGTAATCTTAAGCAATTTTGGATTTGGCTTATAATGCTTTTTAGGGGGAGAGTGTCTGGTGACCTTAGTGGGAGCCCAACACTAGTCTAGGGGTTAGAATGTGTGACTCGCTGCCTCCCTTGTACATTTCCACTATATAATGAGGCTTTATATCAATAATAGAAGTAGCCCCTCTTCTTTATACAAATTGTCTCGATTTTAGCTGCTTTTAGCCGCATGTGTCTGAATTGCATTTTATGTACCATCATTGCCTTTCAATATGTGTTGGTTGCCTTTATATGATGCTTATGTGCTTATAATTGCTCCGATTGCGCTATGCTTATATGTTTAACCCGTTTATTCTAAGCTTGGTTGGTATATTAACTAGTTGGCTGGCTTATTCCTCAAGTGGTGAAGGTCTAAGCGCCACACATCCCGACTATTGAGTTGCCAGTCCGTGACAATAGCCGGGATTAGCAATTAACAACCTCAGATGGAAGCAAATGTTCCATGTGCTGAAGTCTTTGGGCTTTGAAACAAAAGAATGGCATAATTTCGAATCGGGCCCTACAGACCACGAATCAATGATGGAATTTTAAAGCTAAAAAATAATCACATTAGTTAACCCAAAATATTAAATTTGTTTTAGTATTAATTAAACTGTTTAAAAATTCTTTTTTATTTATTGCTTTAAGAATTTAAAATTTTATTATATTTTAGACTTTTATTGTTATTATTTTTGCAAAATCTTCAATCATTTTATACAGTAATTATATTTTTAAGAAAGTAGCATCATAAAATATAATTATTTTCTTTTTATAATTGAGACTCCACCATTATAGAATTACAATTCTATACTACTACAAAATAGTCGATTGACATTGGATGTTTGAGGAATTATAAGTTAAAAAGCAAGCGATATATAATTAACCATCATAGTATATGCAGTTTCAATGTAGGTTTGCAAACTCTTGTACAATTTAATAGTAATGACAATTTTTTTCTATGAAAACTAAGGTCATTTTTGTTTTTAGAATCTTAGGAAATAATATTATACGATCATTTATTTTCTAAAAATTGACATCTAATAACCAAAATACTATATTAGTTTATTTAAATATCTGGCATTGTATTTTCTCGCAACCTACCCACCTAAATCTCCATCTTTAATTTCTCAATTTCACATCCTAAACCCTAACCTTATCCTTAGGCCCTAGCTTTCCTCACTCCCTGATCCCAAACCTTAACCTCATCCCTATGTTCCTTACTCTTTCATCCTCTTTATTTCATATATATTTTTAATCACATATAAAAAATCAACATTTTTTATTGCTTTAAAGAGGCTAAATTTAAATAATTTTAAAGAATAAATTGAATAACAAAATATTAAAAATAGTAAAAGTTTATATATAATAACAAAATCAAAGATGATTATCTCACTAAATCTATCTTGATATCCATAACTCAATATATGAGATTTGCACTGCCAGAAAAAAGTTTTTTAAATACAATACATGTAGATGCAATGAGCATTCGTGGAAATTAGCGCATTATACATTTTCAAATGAAAATATAGTAAACAATATGATAGAATGCCTAAGAAGATAAATGAGATCAAATTTCTCACCTATACAATCCTATGAAAGCTATATTAAAATGATAAATAACAAGATAAGATCAAATAGAAAACTAAAAACTAAATCACAAAAAGCAAATACAAAAAAAAAATCCTTACAATTTTATTATGCACTTTTCTAGTGAATACTAAACCTCACATATTTAGTCACACACTAACTAAGCTTCATTCTTATAAAATAATTAGCAGACAAAAACATAAAAATCGAAAAGAATAATCTTAGGTTTGGAATAAGAGCATACCTCATTAGACAAGGAATCATTTTAAGGTTGAAAGAACTTCAAGATGATATTTACAAATGACGCCATGCCTCACTCTTTTTTTTTTCAACTCACATCATGCTTAACATTTTAATTTTCAATTTGCAGCTATAGCATAAGTTTCCACATCAATTTTTACAATAACCGACTTCTAAATTTGATATTAGATGTCATTTTTATGAAAACATCATCATTTTTAATATAATAATATCATCTTATTAAGTAATGTTAGAGGTTGATTCCTACACAAAAATCAATGTTATAATATATGAATGTCTTTTAATAAAAAAGAGTTTTCTTTTTTTTTGGATAACTTTTTCTATAATCATTTCAAAACAATCCTAAAGCCATTTTATCATTCCAAAATGGCTAGATACAACAAATATGTATATATTAGAGTAAAACTAATTCAATTGTACACAATATATGCATTAAAATTTACAATTTCTAATTTACATCACATATATGTAAACTAAGAATCTGAAAACACAACTTATATATATCATGTATATATATATAGGAAACAATATTATATGTCTATAGTTTAAATCTTGTAAAGATTACTAGCATAATTTTGTGAAGTAATCTTTTTTTATTTTTTATTCAAGTTACTTTAAGTGAACTAGTAGTATTAAAATTCTTTTTGACAATACGACATTTGTCTTATACAATTAAATAGACACAAATACCAACAAATTGAATGTAAATGAAATATATGAGAAAGGAGACAATCTATTATGATAATTGATTCTAAAATTTTGTTTATTTCTATATTAATATAGGAACATACACAAGGAAAAAAATCAATATTTACAATGAACAATAAACTTTTCATTTACAATAAGCATACATGGCATCATTACACAAATTAAAAACAAAAGTGATTATCTTTTACTCATAATTTCTTCATATTACTTAATTGCTTTATTTGTTATAAGCTATTAGTTATCCTTATTTTTAAATGTGAGGATATGCTAGTTGTTTGCTTTATGTACTATCTCAAATTTGGCAATAAATGTCCTATTTATGTCATGTTAATTGGTACAATATGTTACCAAGGCATTATTTTGAAATTTCTAAGTTTCATGCATTAATATAGAATATAGTTGTAAAGACTTAAGATGTTAAGTTACATGCTAAAATAGCATGTGAATTGTTAATAAACTATCATGACAATTAAAAAGAACTTACACAATGGTCACTAAAAATAAATCAACATTGTAATTTCAAGTTGATGAACTATTACAATGATTGAAATAGACTTGGATAACAATTATAAAAAATAATTGATATTGTAAGTTCCTTTATTAATATTGTTAGTGAAATCATCTTTAGTTCTATTCATTTAGACTTCTTCAATTTCATTCATTTAAACTTCTTCATAAATGGAATTTATTTATATGCCCTTAGATTATGAATAAAAATGTTATCATATTAGACGTCCATTAATCCTAACTGATGTTTTAATGTTTGTCATTTCCTCAGTAGAGGCCTTTCAATTATTACAAATTTCTATTATGTAATCAATCGAATATGAAAAGAAAGTTAATTTTAAACCAATCTAAGATAGAAGATTATATTTGTTTTGATATATCTTCTCTTTTTAAATTTATGCAATCCAAGTTTCTATTATAGAATTTTAAGTAAAAGCAACATACATATGAGAAAATAGAAATAATTCTATAAATTTAAAAAATTGTAATTGTTATTGATCTTTTCATAATAAAATTACAAATAGATGAATAAAGAGAAACAATATCTTTGCAAATTTGTACAACACAACTGTCCTAAATCATCAACAAATGAATCTACATATCTACATATGAATAGCCACTATATATCAAAATCTTCATTCTTGATACAAACTCCAACATTCTTTCTTAAATTTTTCTAGTTTGTATACTCTATCAAGAAATAAGAAGGTATACAACATGAGAGAATTGAGAGTTAAGGTTCTCCCATTGTACACCTTCTCAGTGAAAGTAAAGTGAAAGTTTAGCAACTCTTTCATTCACTAGTTCTTTCATTCCACTTTTACTATATAGAAAATAAGAAAGTATACAATGGGAGAGAAACAAAGGTTAAAGTTTTCCATTATATACTTTTTCAATGAAAATAGATGAGAGATTAGTAGTAACATTATGTATCAAACTCATCATACTCAAAAGCATATTAGAGAGATGCTAGAAAAGTTCATATAGAAAAATAAAATTAAAGCAAAGATTTATAGGAAAAAAATAAACATCAATTATTAAACAAAACTAACATCATATGCTACCATAGTTTCTAATGAAACTCCTTGAATACTTTTAGATGATGGTAATTAACTAAAATTGATATTCTATGCTTTTACAATTTTCAATGAAACTTTTGAAATCCCTTTTAAACAATGGTTGTTGATTGAAATGGATATCCTATGATTTTGTGGCTTCCAACGAAGGTTTTGAAATAAATTTTAGATAACAATTGAGTATAAATGTTATAAGTTTATGCCCAATGTTTAAATGTTGATTGTATTTTATATGTCATCTTAAGTTTTTATATAATTTCAAAAATATCACGTCATTAAAATAAACATTGGTTTTCTTATAAACTAACTTTTGTCAACATTTATATGAAAGCAGTGACATTTTTGAAATCATTGGAACAAATAGGACAATAGTTGTAAATTAAACCAACAATTATAATTATGCAGTGGCGTTATTAAAATTTACATAAGAACTTGAGGTGATGATTTAATTGAAAACTAACATCTTTTTGCCATAACTAACAAGTTTGAAAACAAAAGTGATGTTAAGATGTCATCTTATGCATAACTAACATTGAAAATTAATGTAAATTGTTATGTTTGAAAAGTCAAAAACAACTTAAAATGTTAGCTATTCAAATAATTGACATTGAAATTGATTGCTCTATGATATTTTTCTAGTTATCATCTTAACTTTATATGTTTGTTTTTTTAGTCAATATGATATCATTTATTTGAGATGTTAATTGTCAATTAAGCAACTAACATGTAATTATTATTACTTTTTGTATAATTTTCATAGGCTCCTATATTTCCCATTATTTTTGCTTTTTGAAACCCATTTCTCTATCATCAATTTTGCCATCAAAATTTCTCTAATGAATCCCAAACCTTAGTTAGGTCTCTTCTATACTTAGAGTTAGCTTCATAAGTATTTTAGTCATTAACAAAATTTTCAAGTATGTTTTAGTCATCAACAAAATTTTCAGGCATGTTTTTATCTCTTATTTTCTTTATATTTTTTAATATTAGGTTATTAAATTTGGCTTTGTCTAATTGGGATGTATATATATATGTGTGTAATGATATTGTAACAACCTTAATCATTGCTAATTTTAGGATTATATTATATATTATGTTTAGTGATGCTTTTAGGATTCAATCACACTTATAATATATGGTTATAGTATGCTCTATTTGTGGTGATGTCTTTATCATTTTTTCTTGTTGCCTTTATCATTGTATGCTTTTGTATCATTTCAGGCTGTTAGATTTATCATATATTCAAATTATTCCAATTTACTCCATAATTATGTAAATTGGTAAAGGAGTCTGTGATGATTAATGTAACCTTAGTTTAGTTGCTTATCATGTAATTTTGTATTTTGCCATGTAATTCAGTGCAACATTTGTTAGCAAGACTAACTTTATATCTACTATTTTATTCATCATTAAGTAATATCAATCTATAAGTTTATTAACTAAGGTATGCTCTATTTGTGGTGATATCTTTACCATTTTTACTTATTGTCTATACCATTGTATGCTCTTGTATCATTTTAGGTTGTTAGATTTATCATATATTTCAATGATTCCAGTTTACTCCATAATTATGTAAATTGGTAGAGGAGTCTGTGATGATTAATGTAACCTTAGTTTAGTTGCTTATCATGTAAGTTATGTATTTTGCCATGCAATTTAATGCAACATTTGTTGACAAGACCAATTTTATATCTACTATTTTATTCATCATTAAGTAACATCAACATATGAGTTTATTATGTCTACATGATTGACACTGGATTTTTTGCTAAATCCATAATATGGATCATTCTAGAATGGTAATTGCCCCCACCAAAAGAAACATAAGAGGTTCCACAATCTTGAAAGGCATTACTACAACATAGTCTAACGTAAGAAATTACATATTAAGTTTAATAAGAAATGATAAATAGATAAAGAAAATATGAATTAGTATATTAGTTATGTAAGAGTAGTTGTGCAGTTTAAAGTATCAATATTTATTCTTTATTAGAAGAAAGTACTTTTAGGATTGGAGGATAAGATTTGAGAGGAGATCCTAATATGTATATTTGATTTAGATAGCTTTGTACTATAAATATGAAAAAATATTTTTGTAACATATTTGTATATAATTTGACCTTTCATATGTGTGTTTTTATAAAGTTCCTTACGTATTTCAAACATAGAATGAATGCATAGAAAAGTACTGTCACATGCAACAACCCTGTGGAAGAACTTCAAGCCAACATTGAGGTAGGAATACATCGATCTTGAGATCATAATAAAGACAAACCCAATGAAATTATATCGACCATGAATAATGGGAGAAATTTTAACAACAAGTGAACAAGTATTTTGAGGTAAAATTTTTACATCCTAGCATTTAGTTCATCTTAATTAATTATGTTTGTATATCATTTCTACTTATAAACTAATATGTCTTCTAGTCAATAAGAGTTAAGTAAGTTCAACGAAAAGAAGTGAAGGAAGAATACATGCCCACATAGACTCTCCTAAGAAGGCTACAAGAAGCTAGAGAATTACCTATTGGTTAAAAGGTGTGCTAAAGTTGAGGAAGGTGAGGACATGCCAATTAGGAATTTTCCATTTATTGCATAGAGTTATAGAGTAAGATAGAGCAAACAAGTAATAGCAGTACATGACCCTGGAGAGTTAGGTCATTGTGGAAAGAATTGTAAGTGTAAAGATTTATAGCAAAGTGTGTTATTTGATCTTAAGGCTTCCATTTCAATGAAATTAATTTTAATCATTTATTATTTATTAATTTCTATAGGACACTTTCATGTGGCAAGCTTTCTAAGGTGAGTTTAATTTAGTTAGGAAGAATGACATACTGATCATAGCTTTAGGAATTAAAAAGCATTCCAACTGGCCATGTTCATGTTGCTAGATCTGGTGTTAGCCATAGGAAACTTTTAAAGCCATCAAGGGACCATCCAGTAGGATATTTGAATGCCCATTTAGTGCTTTTGGAAGCAAGGTTTGCTAAAGGCATGGCATAGAAACTTAATGCAAAATAGGAGACAAGGTTGCAATTAATGAAGGAATAGCCCTTACAAGCATAACACTTGTAACAGCAAGCCAAGCTACTTCGCTCTCTACAAAAGGAAATAGCCAACCAACATATTGCATATCTAAGTTTTGTAGTGTCTATCCAACTGGCTTATAGGTTCGCTACTCCTATGGATGAGCTAGCTTTTTATGATCAATACCTAGCTAACTAAGTGAACTCTTGATCGAGGGGTGTCGACTACTCTTGTGACTAGCAGGGAGGACATGCTAGCATTTATAGGGCTAGAAGCCATAATAAAAAACCTTTTGAAGATCGTACTTAAGGTAAATGTGACCTTTAACCTTTATATATTTTCATATTTGTTTATACATGAATTAGGTTTTCTATTGTGGGGGTTCACATTGCATAGGTTTGAGCTTTCATGTGCTTTGATGGTCACAGGATCACCTTAACAAAAGCTTGCATATGGGTGATATTGGTAGGTCATCAACTACACCATCAACTGTTGCTAGAAAATCAAATCAAGGTAGTAGTTGACAAACCCTTAGTTTGCAAGGTTGAAGTCCTAATGTTAAACTATGTGGTTTGGATTGTGGAAAAAACCCATAGAACCTTCATCATATAATTAATGACCTTTATTCAATACCTAGTTGAGGTATCATCATGTATTCTTCTATCGTCACTAATTTTTTAATGTATTTTTTGCAGTTATTTTAGTATCATTGTGTGAAACTATTAACCATTATTATTTATGTCTTAGTGATTTGTTAATCGTGCTCAGAGGGAGTTGCAAATGTGCCTTGATAGCTTTCAGGGATATGAGGCCTAAGTTAAGCTAAAGATTAGGGAGGCAAGCATAGGATTAACAAATTTGGTTTTCATTGAAAAAGCTTTCATTTAATAGTTGCTCAAGTTTGAAAAACTTGATGTGATTTGCATCTAACTTTGGATTATGTAAGTTTGTGCTATGTTATTTAACCAAATACATATTAATCAAACTATTGCTTGAATGTAAATTTAGTTTACATTAATCTTTTTGTAAATATTGCTATGACATGTTGCTATCAAAAAATGTTATATACAGATTCCTAGATCCATATTAACTTAATAAGCAGTTTATGCCACACAAGGTTGAAAAGCATAAGTATATTATCAAGACTTTACTAAATAAGCCTAAGAAAAAAAAAGTTGTTTCATGTCATACCACAAAAGGTAAGTATCACTTATGCGTTAACTATGACATTTTTTTAAACAAATTTTGTTAGATTAGTTATGCCATTGTACTATAGTCACCATTAAATGTTTCCCATGGTGTTACTAAATTATAAGCTAATCTACTAGATGGATCTTTTGTTAAGAGACACGTGATCCAAGTTAAAGATTTTCTTAGAAAGAGCTTTGGCCATAACTTACAAGCAAGGTGTGAAACTTGATGTGAGAGGGCCTTTTAATTAAGTAAAAATAAAGGTATGTTGTTAATAGTTAGATTGTATTATGTTTAACTTGAAAGATTATGCATCAATAAGTTCAAACTGACCTTCTATTTTATTATAGTGCTCAAAATAGAGCAAAAGTGTGGAGTATGCTTATTATGTCATATGCTACATGCACAATTAGTTATCTACTTATAAACTCCCCCAATAAAGTAATCACTTACTCATTTACAACTCATCATATGTTAGCTTAATGAATTAAATTGGTCTTGATGATAACATATTAATTTGTATAAGTTGCAATATTTTAAGAAGAAGCCCTAACCATACACTCAAGAATAGCTTGATGAGGTTAGAGATATCTTGGCATGGTCTTTTATCTAGATTAGAGGTCAACTACAATGAATGACTTTAAGTATTCTTGAATATAATTGATGGTTATAATTAATTACATTATTGTAAATTAGTTGTTGACAGTTGGTTTAGTTGTAAATGACTTATTGTAACTTGTATTTTGATATGTAAATAAAAGTTTAGAAACTTGGTATAAAAGGTCCTACAATTGGTTTTGTTGTTATCAATTTCTATCTCATTTTGTAGTTTTTGTAAGTGTTAATTGGTTGCTTCATATGTGTTGTCAATTGGTTGTTTTTTATCAATGCTTTAAAAAATTAGTACACAAAAAGATGTTGATTTTCTATTTAGAACTACCATTTTTCAATTTACAATGTCATTGTACTTTACACATCAATTTTTTACAAATAACCAATGTGTAAACACAACACATTGGTGTGAGTTGAAAATAAAAAAAGTAAAGCAATGACGTCATTTGTAAATTTCATCTCAAGGCTTTTCCAATCCTAAAATGATTCTCTCTTTAATGAGGTATGCTCTCCTTCTAACTTCAAAATGATTTCCTTTAATTTTATGTTTTTGCCCACCAAATTTTTTTGCAAGAATGAATTTCTATTAGCTTATTGCTAAATCTATAGAGTTGTGCATTCATTGGAAAAATGCAAATTTTAAATGTAAGAATTTGTTTAGTTTTGTTTTTGTTCTTGCAAATTTAATTTTTAGTTTTGTAATTTATCATATTTTATTGCTTTTCATTTTGATCCTTTACTATATATTTATATGAAATGTATACCACCATTTTTTTCAAAATTTAATGAATGTTTATCACATTTGCAACAATTGGATTCAACCATGGTTTTCTAGGGAGTCCTAACCTCATGTATTGAGCAAAGGTATTAAGACAATATTTAGCACATTATTAACCTATGACTAAGGTATTTGGTATAACCTCTTACAACTTTCAAATTTTTATTATAATACTTATTATTTAAAATTATTGTCATTGGGATTATGTAGTGTCATATGGAATATTATTTTCTATTTTTGGGTGCAATGTTCTAGAATGTGAAATATAGCAGAATAAGGAAGATATGGAAAGAAGGAACTAGCAAAGAAAGTTAGGGTTGGGAGGGAGGAACTATAGTAAAGGGAGTGAGGTATGGTTGGTAAGGGGTTAAATATATCATATCAATTATTAATATAGATTGAAATTGTATATCTAAATTTGATGGCAGTTATTTATAAGATAAACGAATGTTTAATGTTACTTCTCATGTCTCTAGCAAAAAATACAATGTCAATTTTCATATATAATAACCAGATTGTTGCCATTTTTTACAATTGTTTTGCAAATGACATGAAATCTTATTTACAATGACGTTTAATTAAACATTGATCATAAACTAATATCTAATCCTTTAAATATCATATGTCAATTAGTTATTCTGTAGTAGAGCTTTTAAATATACTTCTCTTTTTTATATGGATTCCATGTCTAAATTTAAAATTTTTACTAAATTATTGAGATTCTTCACTATTAAATCACATTTGTCATGCCTCAAGCTCATTATATGGATAATACATGACAACACTACACATATGATAACATTACTCTCACATATGCTAGGCTAAAAATTAATTTCAATAATATAATACAAGTATCAAACAATCCTATAATTGAATAAGTAAAAAAAAAAAGGTAAATTATTCCACCTCTTATGTTAACAATGATATCTTAAATAATAAAAAAATGCTCAACCATGAGATTCTAAAGTTTGATAACTTTAGTTTTCAACAAATAAAAGAAAAAAATTCATCTAACACATAATTATGCCTAAAGATCACCCCACTCCTCCTTACACTATTGCAAAATTATCCTTTAACATTAGTTGTTTAAGGGTTTTTGTGTTAGTTACTACGCATTGTATATACAAGTATCATTGTATATCTAATATATTCAACATCAATTTCAAAATTAATGTGGAATATATGTAATGCTGTTGATTTTTTAGGTAGAAAAACTAATGTATTTTCTTTCAAAAATGTTTTAATTTTTACATTTCACATTATTTTTTTTACTAAAAATAGATAAGAAATGTTTATATAATATTTTTTTAATGTTCCTTATTCGTTTTCCCGTTAAAATATTTAAACTAAAAATTAAATAAAATTAGCATACTGCTAAAAAATATATTTTGGGTTAAAAACTTTGAAAGGTTATAACTTTGTACTTAGTTATCGATTTATGAAAAATTTTATATATGTTGATTTCATGTAACTTTTCAATATATATCCATTTATAAGGCCATAACCTTATGCTCAGTTGTCCTTTTTCATGGAATTCTTTGTAACATTTTATCAAACATATAATAGGCACATAAAATTCAGACATAACATTAGAAGTTGTATAAAAGAAATACAAATAAAAATCTTTTAAAAATTGTACAATAAGCATATATCATCATTGTCTGGCTAACTTTAGTCTCTGTTGCAGCATTTTATCAAATACATAATAGACATCTAGAACTTTGAAAAAACCACAAAAGTTATACAAAGGAAATAAAAATAAATTTTTTAAAAAAACCTAGTAAAAAGTAAGAGAAATGGAAGAAATGTAGATCTTGCAAATGAAAGTAAGAAATGTAACTCTTATGTGTCAGTGGTTTCCAATGAAGTTGTTGATGGCCATACCTTTTGATATTGCTTAAATCTAAAATCAATGTATGAACTTTTCATATTTCCCAATTAGACACTTCAAATACCTTTTTAGATGATGGTTGTGAAGAACACCGATGTCTTATGTTTTTAAGCTAAACTTTAGATGTTAGTTATTTTTAAACCTAATTAGCAAGTTTTCTTCTAATTTTAAAAATGCCACCCTATTAATGTAGACATTGATTATAATTAATATCAGTCGTCTTAAGTTTTTATATAATTTCAAAAATGTCACCACGTCAAAATAGAAGTTTATAATAATAACCAATGTCTATTGAATGACATTAATCAACTATTTTGTAGTAAAGATACTTGTTAACATACAATAATATTTATTTATACTATCATATCTCTGTCACACTAAGGGGTTCTAACTTTATTATCATTATCATTGAGAGCCTCCACTTATATCATAAATTAAACTCTTCTTTTAAGTAGCTATTCAATTGGTTCTTTTGAAGTGTGATCATGTTAAACTTTAAATCATATAATTTAGCCGTTGTGTTTGTAAAAATATTATAAAACTTACAAGTTTTTATAAAAATATTATAATTTTATATAAATTTTATATGTTATAAGTTATAACTACATATAAAATTATATGTCTAACTATAGGTTATGTCCACTTGCATTTTTTTTTTTTTAAATTAAGAATATCTGCGGGGGCGGGCGGGGAATTCTTTTAGATGTTTCCGCCCACTTGCTTGGAAATTTGTTTGGAGGGAGGTAACGGAGAAGGGCTATATAAAGGCATGTTTAGCCTCTCAGTTCAGTACTTAGAAAAGATTCCTGAAGAACAAGGCAATAAGGTCCCACATAAATTTTACTTTTATTTTTTGTTTTTTGTTGCGTGTGTTATTTGCAGTTTCTTCTTATTTTCAGTTCATTGCAATTTCGTTATGATCCTGGACTCCTCGTAATACTTTTACGGTTTCGACCGATTTGGGTTCGTTAATGTGATGTTTGAATGAGGGAGGATCAAAGAGAACGGGAGAGAAATGAAGGTTATTTTATATTTTTTTATTTGGAAATTTTTTATTAAGGGAAAAAAATTAAAGATTTATGATTAATTGTCTAAAGTCTTTCAAATCCTTTAATTACTAACTATTTCATATCCTTCCAATTTTATAAATTTTAAAGAATTTTTTAAAGCAATGATTATCCATTCCTCTCCTTTTCTTTTCCTTTCATTCTTCTCTGTTAGCTTCTCTTTCTTTCGTAATTTTCAACGTAGTATAAGCTTCATCTTACGGGTCCATCATCTTATGCAGAAGCAACTATATCCTTAACACAACATGGCAGAACCTGAGAGGTTTGTTTCCTCAATCCTTAAGTTAACAATTTTTCATTATTTAGCTCTTTTTTTATAAAAAATTTCGAAATGTGCATATGTCATGAAGAATTTTTAAACAAAATTTGTTAGATCTGTTTCATTAATTTCTTTTCTTTTTTCTGTATGATATGAAAATTTTTTCTGTATTGACTAGTCTGAAAATTATATAAAAAGAATTCAGATAGTAGAGAAAGAATAGAATATGAGAAAATAATTCAGTTAAAAAAACCCAAGTATATATATATATATATATATATATATATATATATATATATATATATATATATATATATATATATATATATATATATCTGTGTGTGTGTGGAGTTATTAATCTTCATAATTACATGTAAGAGTTAACAATCTTTTACTCTCTTATTTGTAAGAAAGACATGTTATTAATTTAATAATAATAATTATTATTATTATAATAATAAAAATAAAAGTTAATTTGTTGGCACTACCAATTACCTTTATTAATAAGTGCATTTATTGTAAAAATCAAAATAAGAGAAGTTGATATAAATATTTTAAATTAATATTTTTTATTAAATTTTATTATTTTATTACTAGTAAAATAATAACATGACCTTTTCATCTAAATGAAAAAGTGGAGATTGATAATCTTTACATTTCTCTCTCTCTCTATATATATATGAGAGAGAGAGAGAAATTTAAAGAAAATTTCCAAATCTATATTCTCAAATAACGGGTAAAATAATCATCAGTGAAATAATCATGATAGGTTACTAGTTGTTGTCATAGGTCTACAAAATAAAACACAACCATCAGTGATATAATCATGATAGGTTGCAAGTTGTCGTCATAGATATACAAAATAAAACATAACAGGACCTGTTCTAGAATAAAATTTCTTTTTATCTTCATTCTAATCGAAACGAGCCTCTTCCTCGGTCACCAGCCTTCTTTACTGATGTGAAGTGCTTTCTCCTCAATATAAGTCAAAATTAAATTTGAGGGGATAAGAGTAAAGAAGAATGACGTTTGAATTTGGGTAGTAAAATAGATGGATATTTATAAATTCATTTATCCCTAAATTAATTTAAATTTATTTGTTGTATTTAATAGGTTAAATAAATTGATAGAATATTTATCTATCAATAAAAGGATGATTCGAAATCTATATATAGATATTTATTATCCATCTATATTAATATTTTTGTTCAATAATTAAACATATTAACAAAATGATTATCACAAATTCAACCATACAAAAAAAATATTTCCATTTTTATCGACCTTATAAAATAATATATTTTAATTAATTTATTTTTTAAATAATGCTGTAAAAACGTTTTCGTTAATTTCATATAGATCTCAGATATGGTATAAAAAAAAGGTGGGAACATGGGAAATGGCTTGCTCCTGGCAAACTGGCAAAGTCATGTAAACTTTATTTTTTAATAAAAAAATTAAATACCTTTTAAAAAATAAAATGAAAATGTTGTCAACAACAACATAATGGAGAGATATTAATTAGAATCAGGTGATATCTTAGTAGTAGAACTCAATGTTAACTTAAAAACTTTATTCTCCATTATGTTTAGGGTTTGAATTCAAATCCTTGCTTGTATACTTAGAATTAATGTTCAATTACAAGAAAATATAATTTCAATAAAATAGAGTAAATATTCAAACAGTACACAGTGAAATAATAAATTAGAAAATCAAAATTTCAAATTTATAGGAAAAGCCAATTTTGTCAAGAGTGTTTAATTCAAATAACAATCAATTTCCTTTAAAAATTTTGTAGCTTTTACTATATTTAGGATTTATCTTTAATTTTTATATGTTTGTATCTAGTTTTTGACTACTGCTACTATTATAAAAAAGAAAAAAGAAAAAGCCAATTTTGGATCATATTAATCTGGTTTGGTTCTTATACATGTTGCATGTGTAATAGATAGAAATGTTTTGAGAAAAAGAGCAAAGTAAACTTTATTCTTAGTTTATTAGTGCTTTCAATTTTGTGGGGCAAATAAAAAAAATATTTGCTTGCATGGCTAAATAATAAAGATAAATTAAAATTTAAACTGATAGTAAAAATATATTTAAATTCTAATAGTAAATAATTTTACAATGGAGTTAAAATACAATTTGAAAATTTGATAGTAAAAAAATATTTCTTTCATGGTGGCAGCAAAACATAACAAAGGAATTGTAATGGTAAGAAAAATAATGATTGAATAAAATAATATAAAAATAATAATAATAATTAAATGGGTAAATGGGTCGATTAGAACTAATTCTTTATGTATGAGTCCCGAATCAATCTATGACTCATATAAAAATTTAATTGGATTATAAATAAGTAAATAAATCATCGCTAAGCCATCCATTAGTAACAACTTTTCATTTTCTATTTGAATAACTAAATTTAAAATAATTTTTGTGAAGAAATAAAATGAAATGTTGAAATTAAAAGTGGAGGAAAATAACCTCAAAATTAATTTTAAAGAAAGACAATAATTCAAATGTAATTGTAGATTTGAATTCTTAAAAAAAAATCATTTATCTTTAATTGAATTTATTATATTCCCGCTTATATTTCCTTTCAATGTTCCGTCGTTTTTCATATTCTACTAACGTTTGAATATAACATTCCATAACTTTTAAGTCATTTCACTCTCATAGATAATTTTTAAAGTCCATTTCAAGACATAACACTCATTGTTACAAAATCAATTGATCCAACATTAATATTTTTTAAAAGCAATTTTAGTAGATACTGATTATCAAATTGATCGCACGTACTATTAGTTTTTTTAAGCTAAATAAAGAAATCGTTAAATTATTGGAGACATACGTTAAAATTAGGAATTGAATTTTAAATATAATAAAAGATACAGAAATTTCATAAAATATCAGGTGCCAAACTGAAAACTATTACTCTAAAGTCTAAAGATAAACCGGAGAAACAAGTGAAATACTTGCGTAACATTGCCAATCACGTTATTCTTAGTCATTCGTTTAAACATTGTCAACTGAGAATGCATCAATCAATTTATTTCACTAGTCAAATGCAAGTTAACTTAGTTTTTCACTTAAGTGACTTAATTTAAAATCATTAACTACTTTTCTACCATATTTATTAAAATACAAAATCAATAATTTATGGCAACAATCTATACAAAAACTTTCTGTATAAAAGTGACTCCAAGCCAAAAAAATTCCAACATACAATTTTTTTAATTCGTTAATTTCAACATTCCAATAAAAAATAATCTATAGCAATTATTAATAATATTTTTACCTCCAATGCATAGTCAATACTTTTTTTTAACAATGTTATATGCATCAAAAATAGGATTTAAAATTAAATTTCAAATAAAAATTAAGGATTGTTATTAAATATAAGATTGTGAAACAAATTTGTAAAATTTAATATGATAAATATAAAAAATTTGAAACTCCAATTTCAAATTTCATGTTCGGTGCTTATAGTATTTTCTACTTTTTTTTCTAACTCATTCCCTCTCAATTATTAATTAATTTTAATTTTCTAAAATCATTTATAGAAAAATTAATGATATATATATATATATATATATATATATATATATATATATATAAAGTGAGAAAAATATTTTTATGTGAAAGATGAGATTAGTGAATCATGGTTATAAGATCTTATATTGATAGATATGATTAAAATATACTTCAAAATCATGTGATCACTTATATATATATATATATATATATGTGTGTGTGTGTGTGTAGGATATATTAAGTGAGAGAAATACTTTTTATGTGAGAGATGAGAAGAGTGAATCAATGTGTTTGTGTGTGTGTGTGTCTATATATATATATATATATATATATATATATATATATATATATATATATATATATATATATAATTGCATTATATTTTAATAATATAATATAAGTTATTTATTATTTAATTATCATTTCACGTAAGTGTAAATTAAAATATAAATAATATACTTAGTACTAATTATTAATATAAATTTAGTATTATGATTAATATTTATCAGCAATTCCACTAATGACTCTCAAAATAATTATTTTTGTAATTGTTTCAATAATAGTTAATATATTATTAAGAGAGACCACAATATCTAAAATAAAAATCTTATATAAAATAATCTAATAACAAAATATTATAGAATATGTTATTTTTTATTGAATACATTTATTATTATAAGTAAAACAAAAACAAATACTTTGTTATAAATATTTATTTTTGTGTATATTCATAAAATATCTTTAATTTAGCTATTAGTTATTGAAACTGAGATTTGCCTAGTATGATTGTAATCAATTAGTGATAAATATTGGCTAGTAATATTTATCAATTAGTATTCATAGAAAAAAAAATTTATCAATTAGTACATCAAATAGTAATACTAATTAATTGGTGCTTAGGAATTATATATATATATATATTTTGTATGAAGCATTTTATACATTCATAAATTAATAAAGACTTCTCTTTTTGTTCTATTCTCTTCTTTTATTTTTTTATTGTACTTTTATTTTTATATTATACTCACATTTATCAAATAATTATCCCCACAGTAAAGTATTGGATTTGGGGCGTCTTTTGGGGTGGTCATTCCGATACATTCCTATAATGAATATGGTTTTTTGATTCATTATCAATATAAAATAATTTTATATTATCATATATTTAAATCCTAATATAAAAATTTTTAAAACTCTTTTATTATGAGTAAATCTTTTTAGTTATTTTTAATTTTTACCGGTGTGTTATCCTTTTATTTATCGTGTGTATAAAAAAAATTTACATCAAGAATGAACCAAAATGTAAGCTCTAACAAATAATATATCTCTAACTCATTCATCTATTTCTTTTTGTCCTTAAATTTAATTCGGTTTGTAAGATCATCTAAATTTAAATATAGTAAAAAGTCAACAATTTAAAATATTTGAAGAGATTTTATTTGCATATTAAAACTAAAAAGTTGAAATAATAATATTAAAAATCACAAAAATAATTTATTAAAAATTCATTCTTAATCAAATCCAAAATAAATTTAGTTAAAGAGATTAATTTAAAATAGTGATGCAGTAAATATTACAAATTCAATTTAATCACTAATTAAAAATATAACTACAAAGTAAGGCGCATTAAATTAATTTGATGAAAATGAAAATGATTTCTACAATCAAAGTATTAAGTGATATTTAAAAAATATAAGTCACGTGTATTGTAGTAATTGTAAATAACTGATGTTTTCTATCAAGAGAAACACAAATTATAATTTTTAATATGAAATTACTTTATGTGTTGGACACCAATGAATCATAACTGTTTTCTTTTAAAAATTGCTCATCAATGTATTAAAATATTATAATTATTTACTTTATATAATATAATATAACTATACATAAATATGCTAAATCACATTTTGAGTCGGGATTCTATTCGTCTATGTTTATGCAAAGACACTATTATAAGTTTTTTTAATGTTTTTTACATTTTAATTTTAAGTAAACCTCATTTTCTATCCCCATCTAGGATTTAAAAAACGATCCACGACCGCAATATTACCCGCAATATTGCATTTTCAGGATAGACCGTATCCACAATTTTAGATCGTTATGGTCGTATTTTTTCGCATTCGTCCGCATCGCATCGCGACCACGATCGCAACCGCAACCACAATTTAAATCCCTGGTCCCTATTAAATTCACTTCTTATTTTTCACCGTGGGAAATATTTTATACCAATTTTTTCCTTTATAAAATATGAATTTGTTTGATTTTATCATCTTTTAGTGTCCAAGATTAATTTGTTCAAATTTATCATTATAAGAATAAAATTGGATAAATTAATATTTTACAAAAATAAAATTGATGAACACATTAAAAATAAAAGTGAGAAGAAGTAAATATCATAAAATAAAAAAGAGGATTTACTCAATTATTTTTTATTGATTAAATATGAATGGGCTTTCCTATTATTGAAGTGGAAAAAATTTAAATTCTTGTGCTTTCAAAACTTCAAAAATTTTACTTTTATTAACTAATTATATTAATTAATAATGCATCTGCCAAATCTATACATTTTGGTAATATCAATTCCATATAATATATTAAAAAAATGAGAAATTTGATTGGGCTGGTATGTTAATTGGTTCAAATCCGCACTGGTATATTGATTTGGGCAAGAATTCTAAAACAAGAAGTGCAGGGAAAGAAATAAAGTTTAACATATTTGTCTAGTTGGGATAGATCTACGCCACTTTTTAAGTGGTTCATTGCAGTTTATTTCGTCCACACACGCACGTGTATGTATGTGTTGGCATTTTCACATGCTTCTTACGTTAAATTTTGTTATCTTTAATTATTTATATTTTAAGTTTGATTTTCACTGTTAATAATTCAAAAGAATTAAATGATTTGTAAATACCACTTTAAACTATCAAACTAAAAAACAATTATTTCATTCTATTTTTAAAATAAAATAATCTATATATATACTATCTATTAAAACTTTTATCTAGGACAAGTGCCAAGCTATTATACTTCTATTTCCCACCAAAACCCAAAAAGAATAAAAAATAAAAAAAAAGTCATTCCAATTGTTAAAAAAAATATTTTAGAAGTGTACACATTTATCACTTAGAAAGTCAATTCTACATTTATTCTTACCAACTATCTACATTAAAATTAATTCATTTTATGCAAATTTTATATTGTATCTAATTCTCTTTCTCTCAATAAATGTATTATATAAAAATATTTAAAGTAGTAATATGCTAAAAATATGTTTCAGTAAAATCAATTAAAATCACCTACGTAGTGCTTCATAAATTGAAGCAAGTGCATTATAAAAAATATTAAAATCATAAAAAAATTTGTTCATTGCTTTAGTGAACATTTCTTTCAATTGAAATTCAAATTATAATTAGTAGTATTATAAATAATATTTTTGGAGGTATAAAAATAATAATATATTTGTAATTTTGTTTTTACGTATTCGATACCTTTCTTGAAAATGCTAGGTACAAATTTAATGTGAATAATTATACAACATATAATTTTATCCTTTTTTGTTGGATATTATTAAGAAAAAATATAAAACAAATTTATAGTTTATATTTTCTGTATTTGAAGATATTTTTCACTTGATGTAAAAAGATAAATCAAAGTAAATCAAGTATAATTTCACATAACAACGTTAGCTTACTTTTTTATATAGTTGTGCTTTAATGATAAAAATAAAAGGAAATAGTCAATATAATTATGTTTTCGAAATTCTACTACACACGTGTATTTGTTTGTTTAGGGAGTTCATAGTGTATTGCTTTTTATTTTTTTGGATAATAACAGAACATGTATATATTAATATCATATCCATAACATTTTAGTAAAATTCACAATTAAGTGTTATGGAAATTGGAATTTATATTTAGTGTGTATATCTATACTATTTAGTAAAATAATTCCATCTATTAAGAAAAACCGTTGGTGTATCAAGTTTAGATGAATTTAATTTTCTGCCAAAAACAAATTTTCTTGAAGTTTAAAGCATTTTATTAACCAAAACTATGTCAATTGAGTCATCCATTTTACAAGAAAGTTTTGATGATAAAACACAATTTAATTAAACAATAATTGTATTAAGACTATAGAATTATAGCACTGTTAGATAATGAAAAGTATTTTTGGAAATATTTTTAAGTTTGTTTATAGTTTTTTAAAGACTTGCAATACAAATAATATTGAGGATTTTATTTTATTTTGTAACCATACTTCTTTACCTTTAATATTTGATAGAAGTAGGGATTGAATGATAAAATATAATTAATTATATCAATATAGTTATATCAATATAATATATATGCTCATTTTATATAAGGGAAAAGTCCATTCAAGTAGAAAGGTGACATGTTTACTAATATTTTTGTGTGCAAAAAATAGATTTAGATATGTAATAAAACCATCATTATAGATGGTTTAAGAATATGGAAATATTTTACTATCTAATGAAGGAGGGATCTATAGTGAAACTTTTTTTTTATGAAGGGAACACAAGATGCAATATTTAAAAAAATTAATAAGTTAAGAATGGTATTTGCACATGTGTTTATGTTTTTAATTCTAATCATCATGATTTTTAATTGTACATGTTATATAAATAATTTGTAATTTTTAAATAATATGTATTTTTGAAATATAAAAAATGCCACCCATATATAAATATTAATCTCATAATTTTAAAAAATAGACCCTGCATCACACGGGAGCTGATCTAGTGTTTCTATATAAACATATCTATCTTTGTAAATTATACAAAAATCTGGTAATATTTATAAATTTTTTGTTTTACATTTGTACTTACTATAATTTCAATATATAAGAAAGGGTAAAATGCAGTTTAATCCCTTAAAGTAAGGTATTATGGTACACAATCCCCCAAACTCTCAATACTTATATATAACTCCCTTAAACTTTTCTAGAAAGTGAAAATGTTATTTTTCCGTTAAATGAAAGGGCAAATGTGCTTTCAATCTTTAGTTTGCTTGGTAATTCTCACCTTCTTCCCAAACTAAAAAATAGCTGATTTTTGTTGTTTATAATTAAAAAATATGCCCATTTGCTCAACTAAAACCAACAGATCCTACAGTCGTGAACAAATCTATTATTTTCTACTTCAAATTTATGTGATTGATAATATTATTAATTCCAAAATAATGTCAAACAGAGGGAGTTCGGTCCTCTTTTATTTTTTTTAATGATGCTTGCAAATTCTACAACCACAGAAAATGACAAATAAAATTCATAACATGAAGTTCAAGGTAAATAAAAGGTAAAAAGGAAAGGGAGAAATATGTGATGTGTCCCTCTGAAGGGTCTGATTTTGACAATTAAAAAATTGCATAACATGAAATTCAAGCTTAATGAAAGGCGAAAAAGAGAAGGAGAAATATAGGATGTTATAGGAATTGCATCACCGAAAAAGGTTTGATTTTGTTTAGCTTGATCTCTACCATAAAAATCTTGTTCTCTTACGACCAAAGGATGGGTGCTAATATGTGAAGCCATGAAACTATCATTCTTCAACTTTGATCTGTTTGCTTTCATTTTCTCTAGCTTCCTTTGAATTAATGAACCTAATTTGCTTGCCTATATGGGCAGGTCATGGTGGAGGAGGCGCTTGAGGAACCTAGCTGCCTATATTCCTTGGTGAGAAAGAATTCATATTTTCCTTAAAACTAGCATCAAATAATGGTAATACATTACTGCTCTACGATTCACTGACATATTAAAAACATCAGACCTAGATAGAGTTGAAAAAATTCCAAATCCACGTGAAGTCACTATTGATCAAATACTCTGATAAGCTGCAAGTACTACTAGTGCCTCTATTAATCAACAACATTCCTCTTGACATTTTTTATCCTTATGGATGCTGATCCCGTTGTTCATTTAGTTGAATTGAATGATTAGCTATCAGAGGTGGATTTGATATTTCAAAAGCAGAGTTAGTTTTGAATAATAACGTTTCCCTTAACAGAAAAGTAGCCCTTTTGACTTTTATAAAAGTTTAGGGACGTTATACGGGGCTTTTGAAAGTTGAGGGAGGTTATGTTGCACAACCCCTTACTTCAGGAGATTGAAGTGCATTTTACCCTATAAGAAATTCATTATTGGTGTGTGTGTGTGTGTATTCTTTATTGTTATAAATTATTGATTTTTCTATTGAAGGTTTTAGGAAATAAAAATCACGAGAGTAAATGGATTGAGGAGATAATTAACAGTATGTTTGAGATAAAAATATTGTTATTGATTTTTCTATTGAAGGGTTTAGGAAATAAAAATCACAAGAGGAAATATTGAGGAAATAATTGACAGTATATTTGAGATAAAATATTGTTAGTAATATGCTATAGATTGTTTTTTAATAGAATGTTGAAATGCATTAAAATATTGAACGTTGGAATATTTTTTATCTCAAAATTATTTTTGTATAGGAGGTTTTTGTATAAATTATTATTATGAATTATTAATTTTGAAATTTGGTAATTAATAACAATTGATTGCCACCAGAACCTAGTTTGTAGACCAAAATGAAGATAATAAATTAATGATTAAATATTAATAAAATGGTTGAAGATGAAACCCTTATTTCTCCTTATTTGATATAATTAAAAATAAGATTTTATTTTATTTTCAAGTAGTTTTTCTAAATGGTACCTGAAGGATTTCATTTTATTTACAACTTTTATTTTAATTACAGTTGTATTATCATGAAATTCATCAAATTTAACAAAGATTTCACTAGAATTTATCTCATTTGGTCTAAAATACATATTATATAAAAAATTTACACTTTTTAGAATATTGTAGTCATTATAGTACTATCAAAATTTACTTTTTAATTGAAATTCATGCATTTTTCAGTAGATTCTAAATAAAAGAATTCATATGGAAATGAATTAGAATTATTATTTGACAAAACTTCTGAACAATCAAATTTATTTGTAAATAAATTGAACTCATTTCTGTTAAAATAAAATAAATTTTACAAAATTGTGACGTCAAATGAATCCTTAATTACAAGTCAAGTCAATTTTTTTTCTTTGATAATCAAGTCGGTCCATATTTGATTATTGTCTATTGAGATAAAGGGATTTACACATTTTTATTTAATAACATTTAAGTGACGGTACTTGAAAGTAATGTGCATGCAGCGGTGCTTATATAAATATTTCTTCAGGTGAACTAATCAGTCTAGTCAATTTAGAAACCCAAAAGTAAGGCTGGGAAAGTTAGATTTTTTTTTATGAAATTCTTTAAAATAAATAACAGACATGTTATTAATTTCCATTTCTTTCAACGCAACTAAAATCTAAATTCCTAATGCGACAGCTTTGACTATAGATTCTTATCTGTAGTTGAGGATAATATTTCTAGTTATTGAAAATTCAATATCACTTTCGTACAAATATCGTTAAGTGTATTATTTTTTTTTTCATTTAACAATTTTAATTCTTCAAAAATAAATATTTTTTGTTAAAAATAAATAATTGTGTTAGATCAAATTGTTGAATTATAAAAAATAATATAATTGATAATATTTATGTAAAAATAGTAGTAGAAAATATTTCATAGTTGAGATGGATAAATACCGATTACTGTAAATCGATGCTAATTTTCGGAATCAATTTGTCTACACAATTTTATATTGGTGATACTTCTAATATGTGTTAGCTTGTAGGAATATGGAAGATCACATGCGGACATGCATCGGGATATCGAAGATCGCATGTTGTATATCTCCGTTTGTGAGCCTCCTATTCTTCTACATCGAAGGGATAAACTACCACAACAAATGCCTTCATTTCAATATGCCTCTGAAAATCGTGTATTGCATTCTTCGTACAGTACTTGACTTTCTTTCTATCCCTTCTATAACACTCTTTGCTATGGGTCGGATCTCTTTGTCAAGAGATCATGGATACCAGGGTTTCACCTTAATTATGCTCATCTTACTTGACGTGTATTCAATTCTTCCCCTGCTACAGGTAAAAATTTCTCCTCTTCTAGCTACTCAATCTGAAATGCCTTTTCAATAATCGGAAAGAACATAGAGGATGTTCAAAAAGGAAGAAAAGTCAGGATAAAAACTATCAGTGAAGGAGCATAATTAAAATTTCGGAGAATTACATTCTATTCGCGTTTAACTTTGTTAATTTTTACTTATTTTACCTATATCTTTAAATATTGAAATTTGACCACCTGTGTTTTTTACTATAAATGCCTAACTAAATTTCTTCCCATCTAATTTTTAATGAAAAATTCCATAATATGTGAATTAAATAAAATTAGGTAAAATCACATGTGGGTAAAGTGTAATTTTCTTACATTTATATAAATTGATATAAAAAATTCTTAAAGGATAAAAAAAGCTATTGTAATACATGGCAGAAGTGAAAAAAATCAACTAAAAATCTTAACATCTATAAATAATAAAATTCATATATTGTACTACTGATAATTTTGTAAAGAATATATTGATGATGTTTGATTTGTAAATTTAAAATAAGAAAACAGGGCTAGCTAATATATATTTTTTAAATCTCCCTTGAAAATTCTAGACATAAATTCATTTCAGTATGAAAAAATTATGCTCTGTTCACTTATGATTTTATTTGAGTTCACTTAACTTTCAAATATTTCATTAAAATTTGGACAAAAAAATTTAGCCAAACAAAATATTAACATTAAAAGTATAAGTAAATGATTTTTAACACTTAAAACACGAGTTAAGTAAAAATCGGTGAAACAATACAAGGGTAAAACATAATTCTCCCTCAAAAGTTTGGTCGAAAATTAATACATCCCTATATTTGACACAAATTCTACTATCATCAACTTTCAATCTTGACTTATTGTTGTAATCCACTGTCATTGCAAAAAACTTCAAACAACAAAAGAAAATTTTTGGAGACCTACTCTACTAATCAAAGTCCCGCACCTGCATTACCACTGGCACTGACTAAAACATGTGGGCTTAAAATGTATTTTGTGTTATAAAAATATATCAACTTTCAGTTTTTTTTTATCAAATACGTCTTTAAAATAGATATTATATCAAGTTTCTCTTATAAATATAATTAAATGACATAAAATAAATTTTTAAAAAAATTCTGTGTAACCTTTATTTCTCAAATTAATTTATTCTTTTATATATAATCTTGCAGTATTAAAAAAAACAAACTAATGCTTAATTCCACTATTATTGTCTTCAAATAAGCTAAATTTCTAATTATTGAGAAAAATAGAAGGGCACTTCATTGATGTGGGGCTGATTCGATGGTATATTTGGCAGACAGAAACAACAATGACATAAAAAGATATATATGTATATAATATAACTAACAAGAACTTTATTTATTTATGAATGAATAATAGGCTGTAAGGACATTCGTAATGTAATTTTTGTTGATAAATATTTTATAAAAACGATATTGATAACAAATTGAGTTATGATAATTGGTCATATATTTATTTTAAATTTATTAAAGTAAAACTAATTATATGCTATAACTATGACAGATCATTCTAAGAATATATATCTAATTTAGAACTAACTTGCATGTAAGTATCAATATTAAGATTCATTTTGCTTCGTCAAAAAGCATTTTCCTACAAAAATGTAAGAAAATATTATTTACACACACACAAATAGATATATATAATATTAATGAATAATATAATATTTGTATTGATGGTTTTCAAAAATGATTCTTAGAAACATACAAAGTTTTTTTTTTAATTAGAAGAAGTTACTTTTCTCAATTTTTTTATATTTAACAAATAAATAAAATGTTTTTCCTCATTTTAATATTTTTATAATTATATATTACGAAAAATATTTTTTATTGAAACAAATGGAATCTAACTAGATATGTTGTAGTCTTGTCCTTGATATTCGATACCAAAATCTGCTACGCATGCATGCATCACGAAAGGCACAAGTAAAATAGTGATTGTGTTGAGCGTATTAACCGATTTATGCAGTTTGGGTTCCCGTTCGACTTCACGTTCATAACACTCACCCAGTTTGGGGGGGCATTCGTGCGGACGACTACGCAGGCGAGACTGCCTATAACACTGGGGCCCGTAGCCTTTTTTCTTTATTACTTAACGCTACTGTGTCAGGTAAGCTGATATCATACTTGTATTAGTTGACCCACAATACTTTATTATTTTTTGAAAGACACTTCAATGCATCAATTTTATAGTGCATCAATGAATTTAAAAATCCGAATTCATTAATTTGAATAAAATTTAATGACTTAAAATCATTAATGCAGTGTAAAATAATACGTTTTAATCATTATTTTATATACCATACATACTACATGCTACATTTCATAAGATTACTCAAAATAAAAGAGGCATTTCATGACAGTATGTTGGAGCCTTTTGGTACTTGCTCTCAATTCAGTGGGAGGTTAGTTGTTGGCACAAAGAATTGAGCATCCGTGGACCTGTTCACATGAATGAGGTGATGTGTGGAAACCATCAAATGGAGGTTTCTCCCCTCAACGGTACCTGTTCTTTTGCTGGTCCAATTGAAACCATTGACTACGGAATATTCTCCGCAGCTCTAAAATCACGTCTCCTAGATTCATCAGTAGGTTTTTTTACAAAATTATTCCACTGCTCTTTCTGGGCTTTGAGCAACCTAAGGTCAGTTTTTTTTTTTTTTTTTAAATTCCAACGGCATTTATTATTTCTCATAAAATCGTTTAGCACAATTTCAATTAAAATGATTCCATATACTTCTAAAGAAAATATATTTTAAATTTTCAAATTCTGCCATATATGCATTGTAGGAGAATGTGTGAAGAAAATCATGTGCGTGAGTAGCAATTTTCTTTTAATCCATATTTCAATTACCCGAAATGCCAAATGCAAGGTTCAAAATCTATTATCTTAATAAATCACCCAAAAAAGTAATAGATGGCTTCAATGTGATAACTCATTTGTGTGCTTCTACGGAAAACTCAAATAAATCTACTTTAAATATTTATAAAATAAATTTGTATTCTACTCAACTACTATGAATTTTCAGTCTCGTTATAAATTACTCATCATGTTACTTGTAAAATATGCATTCACATTTATATGTAACAACTTTTCACTCGATTTATTATAAATTTGTGATATTTTTGGAAGTTAAGATAGGAAGAGAAGAGATGGAGAAAAAAGAATGGTTAAATCATGACTTTTTCTCCCTTATTTAAATGTTTAAAAAATCTTTCAAATTAATCAGAGGAATGCAAACTAGTTGGCAATCGGGAATTTTGGATGATTTCAAAGGATTAATAATAATCTTTCAATCTCTTTCCTTAATAAAAACTCCTTAACAAAGAAAATATTATAACATGACCTTTCTTTCCTCTCCTTACCCTCCATTCTTCTCCATCCGGATCTAATATTGACATTTTGGGGCTTGAATTTCCTTTGTGTTCGCAGTTCTTTTGGCCAAAAGTTGGAGCCAAATACTGATTTTGGTCAGATAATGTTTGCCACGTTGTTCTCCATCCTCAGTTTGCTTTGGTTCACATTGCTTCTTGGAAGTATACAGGTAATTAGCATTAGGAGATCATATGCAATACATAGAGGAGCTATGTTTAAATGTTGTGAATAATATGATGACATGACATCACCACGTGATACCATTTATTATATTGTGCAAATTAAAACAAATGACAAAGAGTATATAGAAAGTAAAAGACATGAAATTTGATTTGATAGATCACATTACTCTATTTACATATATAAATTTTATTGTTCATGCGTGGAACATAGATAAGCTAGAAAAATCCCAATGTTTGGTCTAATGTGTTAAATGAAACCCTCTAGTTTTTGTGTTCTTGGGGAAATAAGATTTTCTTTTTAAATGTCCCATTTCATGAGATTGGATATGTTCTGGTCAATCAAACAGACTGGACTAGTGGCCCATATCACTATTAGTATCATCACTTATCCACCAACTTTTCCTGTCACTACGAGTAGGAGGGAGACAATGGGCAAAAACCCGTGTGCCAGCCTGTTGAACACTCAAAATTGAATAGGCTGGCAGTTATAAATGCAATTTAAATGCATGCAGACTCAAACAAGTCAGACTTTTTTGACTCGAGGCCTATGTGAGCTAACCTGAAAGTTATATATGTTGGTATGCGAGTTAATTAGACCAAGCTTTCCGTTGTACTTCCCTTCAGTTTGTTTGCCATGCACGAGAGACAAATTGTTGAGGTCACTTATGAATAAAACTATTCTTTGTTTTACAGGAAAAGCAAATTGCCTATATTTTGATTTGATTTGTGCGTTACTTATATACTATACTTTGTCAGAGTTTGAACCAATTTATTGTTAAAACATGGGAAGAGAAGCGGAAGAAAGAGGCATGGATGTCACGCAAAACGTTCCCCAGTGGCTAACAGAAAGAATTAGACAATACGAAGATTACGACAGGGAACGTACTTCGTTTGTCGAAGAGGAAACTATAATCGGCGGCCTCCCGAAAGATATTAGAATGCAACTCAAGCTTCATCTTTGCCGGGCTTTAGTTATCAGAGTGAGTATCTTTGGTTTCTGTATCTGCCAATACATGACGTACAATTCCATATGGATAATCTATTGAGATCAGCTCAGATGACGTATTCTGAAATGCTTCAGGTGCCCCAGTTTGAAAGATTAATGACAATGGATCTATACCTTTTTGGTGCTCTATGTGATAAACTGAAGCCGGTTTTCTATATAAGGAATACCTACATTTTACATCAGGGTAGACAAGTTGAGGAAATGATATTCACCGAGCAAGGAAATCTTGAGGCATCTAACCAGAGGAATGATGGTTTCTATGGAGAAGAGCTTGTAACATGGGTCTTAGCCCCCAACTCCTCTCGCATTTCAACTAATACGGTGAGAACAATATCAGAAGTTAAAGCATATACTCTCTCCGCTGATGACCTCATGTCTATTGCTTCCCAACTTCCCCCCGGGTAAGGCTTAATTTGAAAATTTTCCAGTTCTATTCACTGACATTGTGACATTTGTATAATATATCTGATATGACATTCTCATTCCTCCCATGACAGTAATCTAACATTCAATAATACAAATCGAATAAATGTAAGTAGTGAAAGATTCAAGTATTATGGTATGAGTGCGGTTACCGACTCCAAATTTACTCCTTGTTGACATGCTTTCTATCTTAGGAATACCATTTGTAAAAATTAATGTTCACATTATTTCTAGAACTAGCATGCGTGACGTAAATTAAACGAAACTGCACCCCATTTGCCTTTCATTTAGGGATTTAAATTACGGTTGCAGTCGCGATCGCGGTCGCGTCGTGATGTGGACGAATACGGAAAAATGCAGCCATAACAGTCTAAAATTGTGAAAAATCACGGATGCGGTCTATCCTAAAAATGCAATATTGCAAGCAATATTGCGGTCGTGGACCGTTTTTTAAATCCTAACTTTCATTAAACATACAGGATTAGTTTAACTGATGCAATGTATGTCACATGTCTCCATGCGACACAATTCATGTGTGTTAAGCTACGCAATAGGAAATACTATAATGTGGACCTTATAGAAGTTAACATAATGCACATACCTTAAAAAAATATTATGACACCAAAACCATTTGACCTCAGATTGTAGAGAAATTAATAATAATGTTGACAATAACATACAATGGCTATAGGAATGTTGAAGAGGGTGTTTGTGGAAGAGAAATGTCTAATTGAGAATTCTAAATTTGCATGATTGCAAATGCTAAGTACAAGACAGAATTTATATGTTCAAAGAGATAATTTTAAATATTTTTAGACTATTCTTGATTACAGTACAGAGACACTTTCTAATAAGACTTCTTGACTTTGGAATTATCAAAGTGGTTTGTAGATTCTACTTAGACATTTCAAGAGACATAATGCTGTAGATCACAATTTCAAAGAAATTCTAGTGTAAATTGTGTTGAGAAAATGGGTAGAAAAGGTTTTGGGAAATAGGAGGAGTCCGTCTTATTAGATAGAAATATGAAAATTTGGATTTAATCCTAGAACATTTGAAATTGAAAAGTTAAGTATTAATATAACTCATAATGATTCATTCACCTACTAATAAGTACACAAAAAATCTCCAAATTATAACTCTTAAAGCATTTAAGACCATGAGAACCTTAATGATGACTAATTAAACTTTAATGGATCAAACTCCCAATTCAATGAATTGATTATGTACAAATAGTTGTGTATTTTAAAAAAGTTATCTCTCCATCACTTATAAACAGAATAACTAAGAAAATCGATTCAATAAGCTGACTAAATACAACTAATTATCACTTTAGAAAAAAATAAATAATAATCGCCATCAATTTCCTTATGCCTAGTGGAGCTCATGTCCGGCAAGTTAAGGGCTAGGTGTCTCTTGAAGACAGGATGTGTTTACATCCTCTAACCTCAAGGATGGTGACTTTGGTCGAGAAGAGCTTGTAACACAGGCCTTAAACCCCAACTTCATCTCATTCTTCCCTTTTCAACTGGAACGGTAGAATTAGAAACCATATCAGATGTTAAAGCATAAGGTCTCATGGCATGACTTCAAGATTTTTGCTTCCTGACTTAACACCATGCAACTCTAGTAAAGGTGCAGGTGCTGCTTTGTGCATATAGCTGCATAGCAACTTGCAATCTTATTCCATAATAGGCAAATTTATTTGTAATTGTAATTTTTGCAATGCCACTGTAATCACCACTTACTTTTAGACGCTACTTGAAACTCTTTGTCTAATTTTGAAATAGTTTTTCATTTATACTGCAAGGTTGAGGCAGTCTTTATTGGCAGAGGAAAACCCTTGAAAGTGCTCCGGTTACGGTAGGACACCGAGCCCTGCAGGTAGTACCATCCATGCATCAGTTGGGGAAAAGCGGTGGCTCTGCCACATGAACCTGATGAAACTGATTCATATCTTAAAGAATCCAGGAGGGATAATTTTAAGCAATTATCACGCTATATTTATGTTTGTATTTGGCTGTTTGATTTGCACTTGATATACTGTTTACATAAATTATGTATTTTCATTGATGTTTGAGTTGTTTTGGATGGAAAACTCTTTAGTCGTACACATTTCAATACTACTTTCTATCATATTTATTTAGATAAATTAGTAATTATAATATCATGGTTGAATAGTTCCCAAATTTTTTTAAAAAAAATTGATTAAAAAAATATGATAGGATTAGAAATTTTTCTATATTAAAGTGAAAATGGTTGTTGGCTTAGGTTGTGTTCTCTAAGATAATAATTAGGAAGATAATATGTCACATATTATCAAACAAAATTATTTACATTATTTAATAATTACAATTTTTAAAAGGGTCTATCTATGGTACTCAGCTTAAAAGTATGAGTATTGATTAGTATCATAAGCTGTTTAGTAGTGGAAATATCAATTGAATAGTCCTGTGATATAAGTAAGCATAGCAAGGAAATTGTCACAAGAAAAAAGATTTTGTGACATAAATGATTTTTTTTTTTGCCAAGGAATCGAACTTGAATCTCCAAGTTAAAGATGTCAAGCCTTATCATTGTGCTACTTTGCTTCTTAATATTTTAATACAATATATTTTATATAAAGTTTTAATTGACTAATTGATTTCAAAAATAAAACTACACTCTTGTGACACTAGTTATATAATAAAATATTATATAAATATATATAATAAAAATACACTAATACTAAAATGCTTTATGATTTTATTTTAAAAATTATTTTTATCCCATTAGTTTTCTTACTAAATTTGCTTGTATCAAATTTATCTTTTACTAATATCTTATATTAATTTTATCTCTCATAAATAATTAATTGTTAATTTTATTCTTTTATTAATATTTTTCATTAAATATTTTTAATTGAGAAAAGCATAATTTTTACATTTTTTCAAGTAATTTTTATTATTTTCTAAAAATTCCTTCAATAAAGTTTAAACTATATGAAACAAACATCTATACAAATGATAACTTTGAATTATCATACGTATTTAAATTTTAATTATAAATTAAATTTTAAGTTATTATAAAGTATTTACTTTTAATTTTTTTATTTATAATCCATATTTTTGTTATTCACAAATATAAGTTAAATCATTTGATCTTTTATAAATTTTTAATATTAATTTCATCTCTCATATGTTATTTATATTTAATTTTTATCATTTCATTCATTAAATCATTAATCCATTAATAATATTATAAATGAACAGGTCAAGCTAATTAAATTATTATTTAGAAGGAAAGAAATTAATACAAAATATTTGTAAGAGATGAAATTGATACAATTGGAGTTAATAAGGGATGAAAATAAAAATTTAGAATATTTTATATATATCACTCTCTTAAATATAATTTACTTAAAAAATTTTAGCATACTAAATTAATTATTATTAAATTATATATAATTTTACATAATTAATATTTTCACTTTTTTAATGAAAGTTTCATTAATATTAAGTAATGAATGTGAAACCTATTATTACATATTTCTCTAATAAAATTTGTTATAACTTATATCACAAATCATACTACTTACATATAATATAATTATTTTATTATTTTTCATATTACATATATATACATATCTTTTTCATCAACACATTTTTTTAGAATAATGCGATGTGATAAAAAAATGAATCTTTTTATAATATTTTATACCTTGAATGATCTATTTTTGTTAGAGCAATATTTTAAAATTTGGAGTAAATAAAAAATTAAAAAAATTATGGTATATATATGTATTATATATAAGTATAGGTTAATCCTATTAATTTTTAATTTTAATATGTGAAGAATTTAAATTCATTAAAGAATTATATAACACAATCTTTAATATATTATAATATTTTGTTGATATATATTAATTTTATTATATAAATTTAATTGATGGAAAGTTAAATAATTATTTATTATTTATAAAAAAATTGTTACATTCTAATAGATATTAAATTTGATACACATGTAAATAAAAATGTTTAGAAACTTAGTAACTAAGCTTTTTCTTACATATCTTAATGTTTTTAGTTCAACTCGTATCTTCGTTATTTGTATAGGTAGTTCTATCTTTTTACATATATTTTGTGAATTAACTAATTAAAAATATTATGTTTTACAATTTTTTTGTTTTGATTGATTAGGGCTAATCAATTGATCAAATAAGTTATTTACCAAATTTCTAAAATAATTATTTGACTTGATCAATTAGTTAAAAGGCTCTAACTCAATTAATAAATTAGCTATTTGCTAAATATCCATAATATATAAATATTTATATTTTTATTGTCTACTATATTGCAACATGTTGCACTTATTATGAATAAATTTTTTTATATGTATAGTTACTAAAAATAATATATTTGGCTATGACATTATTCATAAAATTAATTTATTGTATAAGTAATATTTTGTTATGAATAAATTTTTCTGACTTATATGATAGAATAAATGATACTTTATCACAAGGAATGTGTACTTATAACTTAATTTATGACACAAGTGATGCTTTATTATAGAAAATGTGTTCTCATAACTTAGTTTGTACCATAAATAATATTTTGTCACAATAAAGTTTTTCTATAGAACAAGTGATACTTTACCATGAGAAATGTGTTCCCATAACTTAGTTTTTAGTTTTGTGACACAAATGATATTTTGTTATAAGTAAAGTTTTCTCGTGGCATAAATTTTTTTATTTTTTGTATATTTGTTTGAATTTGTTATTACTATGGCAAGAAATAAAATTGTCACAATTTTTGAATTTTCATAGCATAATTCATGGCACAAGTGTTAATTTGTTGTAATGTAAGCTAACTAAATATCATCTAAAGAAAGGATAATGCAAAGTTGAGATACCAAGATTTCCCTTGTTGGAGACCTTTGTTGTCCATTGATGCCACACATCCTCATGCAACCATTCTACCACAGTGCTAACTCTACCACCACATTAACATCAATACCACATCAACTCAATCTCCTTTTAATGGTGTGCACACCTCAGTGTCATAAGCTAGTAGCTTTTTTATTGAAACCATGCGACGTATGCTTACCATTCTTGGTAAATATGTTAATCTTCCCATTAAACTTACATGACATGCTTGGAATAGTTAATAGAACTTGCAAGTATGCAAGTCACAATCGAATGTCACTAAAGCATCTACACATGCCCAGCCACAAGATCACCCCACACAAGGAACCTTTAAGCACAATGGACCGAAAAAGAGATAAATTTGAAAAGGAAACGGACATTCTATTCACTTCATTCCATAGTTTTAAGTATATATGGAATAGTCATAAGTCAACACGCTTGAGTTTTAAGCTTAGTGGTAAGTTGCCTCATAGGCCCTCCTAAAATTCCATCTTTTTAAAGAATATTTTAAACAAAAGTCCACCTATCATAGCTAAATATATCTTTTCAGAGTTATCATAAGCCTTTTTTACCATATTCTAGTGTCTAATTAGCACCATAATACACTAACATGAAAATAAAAATATTAGTATAACAAATATAGGCTTTCCAAACCCTTTCAGATTCTTCAACCATGCCAAAATTATCAAAATATCCTAAATTTGCGAAAATCAAGAAAATAGTAGAGAAGTCAAATTGATCCCAAATTTTAGTTACAAAACCTTTACAATATGCTTGATTTTTTTGCTAAATTTCATCTAAAATTGAGCATGTTTTCCCATTGAAGCTATCATAACTACTAGCTTGTGACATTCCTCTCCATTTTGAATGTCAATGCCTTTATTAATGCATCAATTTGACATGAATCTATAAAAAATCTAATTAGTTTTTTAAAACTTCATATTAGTCTTTAACCTACTCCTCTGAGTTACTACCTCAACCACTCATGCCTACATCTTTGAGCATAATGAAGATTCCTTACCCCAAGTTTAGGTTGTTACCTCTGCAACATTAGTATCCTCTTGGACAACTGCATCCTCTATAAATTTCTAAAAGGCCTACCTCTATATACTTCATTCAAAGTATCCTAACACCTTTTAGTATAGCTTTCCCATTAACTCTCTTGAACTTATCACCCTTGTAACTTGTTCGATAGGTTATTACCTCTGTAATTATTTGCTAATTGCCTCTGTAGCTTGCATAAATGCTATTTTCTATAGCAAAAGTGTGTGCTAACTTTTTAACTCATGAGCAATACTTAGCATTTCAAATTTCTTATAACAAATGTCTTACATCTAAAGTTGCATTGCACAAATGTAAGAGCCAAGATTTATGCTTGACTACATATAGATCCTATAACCCTGTTTACAAGTTTGTTTATATTAGGTTCGGTCAATTTATTACACTTCACAATGCCATTTTTTACACTCATTTGGATCCTCTGTTCCTCTCTAAATTGATATCATCTGGCATCTTATCAACCACCAGAACTAACTTAGAATTGATACACTCTAGCATCATGATTCTCACGGCCTCTCCTTCTTGCATCCTCTAACTATTTCTTTAAGTACATCCTCTGATGGCTCCCCTATTTCAATATCTAGAAGAGGATTAAGCATAAAACATGCTTCACTCTAGCTTAAGGTCCATATTGCTTGTGCAGGAGTAAACATAAACTCATAATCATTGCCACAAAGCTTGTCAATAATGTAACTATATAGTACTAATTTGCTACCCCCTTGAGTCATTGTTGCCACTCCACAAAGCAACTATGTAGCCTAGCCCACTAAATCAAAGAATCATGTAAAAGAGCATTGCACCTCAATCATTGCCCCACACAATTGTGCATATAGCATTGATTCCTCTAAATCATTGCCTTGACACAATTTTAGACTAACCTCTCTAGAGTAATCTACTCATACTCTTTAACTATGGTCACACATGTTTGCACAACCAAGGTTTCATATTTTGGTTCCATTGATCCCCTTAGAAATGGCCAAGCCTTTTGGTAAGACTAAAGGTTTTTTCCTCTAGATAGGTTGTCAATTTACTTATCATTCTACATGGTGGTTTTGTATCCTTAGATGCTATTACTATCAATGAACAAATAACTAATGTCTTGTACACACAAGCAAGCTAGCCCTTTGGTATAAATGCTTACACCCAATGCACCAATTCATGTTCACTCAGATGCATCATCCTCTTGCACACTAGCTTTTGGGTTGATCTAACCTCTTACACTTTCTTGTCAAGTCCTTAGCAACAATGCTTCTAAGTTTAAGAATGATCGCTTTGCACATTTCTCATATAGTATTGGACAAGTCTCATCCAAACCAATTGTAGCCTATTCGATCTTGGTCCTTCGGTGCAAATTATGCTCTGATACTAATTGTCATGGGCCAACAGCTTTTTAGGCAAAATTATGTGATACATGCTTGTTACTCTTGGCAAACATGCTAACATCTTTGTTAAATCCATGCAACATGCTTCAAATAGATAATGGAATTTGCAAATCCATAAGTCACAATTGAATGTCATTAAAGCATCCATGCATGTTAAGACACAAGATCGCTTTGTGCAAAGAGCCTTTAGGCATAACAAGATTAAAAATGGATAAATTTGAATAGGGAAAGGAACACTCTATTCACTTTATTTATGTCTCATTCTATAATTTTGAGTGTATATGGGATGACTATAAGCCAACATATCTAAATCCTAAGCTTAGTGCCAAATTGCCCCACTAGGTCTCTTAACATTTCACCTTTTTAAAGAGTATTTTAAACAAAAAGCCTACTCAACACAAATAGATATACTTTTTTCAAGTCATTGTAAGCCCTTTTCGCCATACTTCAAGTGTGTAATTAGCAACATAATACACCAACATGAAGATAAAAATGTGAGAATTACAAATATATCCTTTTTAACCTTTTTAGATTCTCTAAATATTCCAAAATTACCAAATACCTCTAAAATTGGGAAAATTAGGAAAAATAGTATAAAAGTCAAATTAATCCCAAGTTTTAGTTAGAAGATCTCTACAGCGTACTTGATTTTTTTTTTTTTTTGCTAAGTTTCTTTTAAAACTAAGCACATTTGCTTACTAAACTTATCACAATTACCAACTTGCAACATTTAGCCAAGCATTATAACCTCACCTTTGATGGCTTCTTAAGTATGTGTGTATTGAAAAACATCATTGATTGAACTATGTTGTTTCTACATTTGGAATTTATGGTGTTTGAATGATTTGAAATGATAAGAATGCATTTTTTATGAAGGAATTCTTACTACTTGATTTTCATTCTTTTAATATCCATGTCTATTAAATTCAAGTAGTAAATTTCACAAATTTGGATAGTAAATTTCCCAAAGTTAGGTGGTAATTAGAAGTAAAAGCTTTGTAAAATAAGACCTTATGAATTTCTTGACTTGGGTAGTAAATTTGTTAAAAACCAAGTAGTAACTGGAGATAGTAACTTTATATGAAAAAACCTTATGAATTTCTTGGTGGTAACTTTCACAAACGTGAGTAGTAAATTTATTAAAAATCAAGTAGTAACTAAAGAAAATAACTTTATAAAGGGAAGCTTTATAAATTTTTTGGTAATAACTTTTACAAATTTGGATAGTAAATTTTTTAAAATCAGGTAGTGACCAAAGGTAGTGGCTTCATGAAATAAAGTTTTATGAATTTCCTAGTAATAATTTTTATAAACCTAGGTTTTAACTTTGTTGACATCAGGTAATAACTTTTACAATCTTAGGTAGTAATTTTGTAATATGAAAAGTCATGAATTTCTTCATACAAAATTACTAGTTGAGTTTGTAAAAATTAGTATATGTGATTGGGATCAAAGTTTCTTAGTTATTTTTTCGCCTTTTTTACCCCTCGTTCTCCCCCTCCCTCCCTTGCTCGCTCTTTCTCCATGTTTCTCCTGCTGACGTTCCCTTCTTTGATTCCTATCCCACCAAAATCATAGGTATAAAAATACTTCTTTGCTTCTTTCTCTTCCTTTCTCTATTTCCATTTCCTTCTTCTTTGCTTCTCACTAACATCTACTTTCTTTTGTAGCTGGTAATAGAGCGGTGACAATACCCGTGTTGAGCAATCATTGGATAACTACTATGAACACCAAAGATTACTATAAAACAGAGTTCCGTAGAAGCCCCCTTTTTAAAATCCCAACAATATTAAAGATTATTTTGAAATGATAAAAGTTTTTAAATTATACTTAGAGTAAGAGAGTAGAATCCATGTTACAGATTATATAATTCATTAATCTTATTAATGATTTTCGTATTTTTGTTTGATTTTGATATTGTTAAGCACGAAGCGAAGCCAAAAAACCTTCGTGAAATTTTCTCAAATTTAATGTGATTTTCTTTTTAATAAAAAATGACATATCACTTAATATATATATATATATATATATATATATATATATATATATATATATATGTATGTATGTATGTGAATAAAATTTCGCTCATTAGCGGAAGGGTGCATGCAACCTTCAGGATATGCTACGCTTTTAATAAAATTTAATAACAACTGAAATTCAATAAGAAGTGCGGTTATCTTCAAACGTAGTTTGCTTTTATTTTTTATAATTTTATAATTATGCATTTCCATATTAACAGTTTTGAAAATAATAAAAAATATTATTTTAATAATGACAAAAAATTGTTTATATATTATATAATACTATAATATTTGATACAGTTTTGAAAATAATAAAAAATATTATTTTAATAATGACAAAAAATTGTTTATATATTATATAATACTATAATATTTGATACATGCGTAAATATGACACTTTTTAAATTAAACTTATTTTAATCATTTTTAAGCAAAAAGTTAACTTTATTTATTTTAAACATAATAATATCATTGATTTAATTTAAATTATAGTTATAGTATGTTATGTTTACATCCAGAATATAAAAAAAATATAAAATACCCCTTTTCAATTTTGAGGTAATTGGATTTTGCTCCCTTCCAAAACTTGGAAATCACATTTTTAGACTATACAAAACTTAGAATTAACATCTATTGTTAATTTAATTAATCATTTTAGTAAATTTTATGATTTTTTATGATGTCTTTAAACAAGAATCATAATATTAAAGCATATTAGCTTATCTTGTTATTTTTTTCACAAACAATTTCTATGTTACATAATTAATAGGAATTAAATTAGACATATAGGATTTTAATTAAATAATAAATAATATATGTGAAAAATGATGAAATAAACTAATATGCTTTAATATTATGATTCTTGTTTAAAGAGATCATAAAAAATAATAAAATTTACTAAAATGATTAATTAAATTAACAATAGATGCTAATTAAAATTTTGTAGAGTTTAAAGAGGTAATTTCCAAGTTTCTAAAATAAAAAGCAAAATCCAATTACCTCAAAATTGAAAAGGGGTATTTTATATTTTTCTTTTTTGTAATATTGTGCATGTATGCATAGTATATTCTAATTTAAATTAAATCAATGATATAAATATGTTTAAAAATGTGATTTAAAGAATGTCATATTTACGTATCGAATTTTCAAAAATAAAGGCAAACGGCGTTTGAAGTTAACCGCATTTCTCATTGAATTTTAGTTGTTGTTAAATTTTATTAGAAACGTGACATACTATGAAGGCTGTATGCAACAGCCTTCCCGCTGCTGCAGCAGCGAAATCTCTCTCTCTCTCTCTATGTGTGTATATATATATATATATATATATATATATATATATATATATGTAACATTTTAAATTTGAATTTGAATCAAGAGCACTTAACTGGGTAAATTTTAAAAATATATATATATATATATATATATATATATATATATATATATATATATATATATATATGTAACATTTTAAATTTGAATTTGAATCAAGAGCACTTAACTGGGTAAATTTTAAAAATAATATTACGTGTCACTATATTAATAAAATTATAAATAATGCGAAAATATTTTTATTTTATATACTAACAATATTTTCAATACTATCACATATTTTATTTTGACATGTTATTAAATTACCTACTTTATTTTAATATCCTAATTTTTATCTTGATTTTAAAATATCTGATTTATTAAAATATAATAGACAGTACTATTAAATTTGAATAATATAATTAAAAATATATCCAAGGTGACCATATGATAATAACAAAATAAAATAATGATTTATCACTTTAGGCAAAAGAAAAAAAAGAGTAAAAAAAACAACCATCTAATGTTTTGAATATTTCATAGGCTGTGCATTTTGACGGCTTTTTGAATAATTCATCCCTTCAGAAATTCTTTTTCTTTTTTCGGTAAACCTTCAGAATTTTTCTTTTCATTACATTGCTTTTCAAGCTATTTATTTTACCATGCTTCATTTGTTTTTGTGGTCTTTTTTAAAAGAATAATTTTTGCCAAAACAAATCGAAAAAAATAGTTTATAACGTGGTGCATTTTAGACGTTGGTTTTGTCAGACGGGGTTAGACTGTTGAAAAAATTGCTTTTTAATGTTATATCAGCACTACTATTTGATTAAAACTTCACGGCATACAACCACAAATTTTCATCTAAATTTTGTCTTCCAAACTTTCTATTATCAATGTTTTTTGTTTACGCTTCGAGGTTTGCTACTACTGCATTGAGAGCCTCGAGACGGAGGAAAGAATGCAACATGATATCTTCACACCTCTGTTGCCACACATAAGCCGGCTGACCCTAATTTCACCACTAAACGACAATAGGAGTTGGAAATCTTTAGCAAAAAATTGTGTTTTAGGTAAGCTTGCAAATTTGCCCACATCTAACATTTTCCTAGCAATTATATTTACATATGTATTGCAAATTTTACTGAAATTTATATCCAATGTTAGATTATTTGATTATCTCATACTAATCGTTGAAAAAAATAAATATTGGTTTATAATTATAAGAGAAAAATTCATCTCCAAAGCTGGCTTTTGAAGTTGAAAAAGCTTAATAACCCTCAGCAGCTAACTGTATATTGCAGTGTGTTCAGACCTCTACAATATGTTTTTGGAAAGTAAATTTTTTGTAATATTTTTTATCAGAAAAATTAGGTGGTTCATAGGCTCTTTTGCCTACGGCAAAATGAATTATAAGTTCAAATAGATATAATTGTCTCAATAAGTTTGAACTGTTAGGTAAAGATTAAGGATCATTTTATTATAATTGTAATTCTAATAAAATAAATTGCAATAAGCCCTCACAAAAACTGTCACAATATATAAAGGTTATTAGAAGGGATTCCAAATGCAATACCTTGCCAGGGTTAATGTATAAAGATTGCCTTTGCTCTTCTTTGCTTTCCGGCCTTTTTAAAAAATATATAAATCTAATTTGTTGAAATTTTTTCAAAATACATTTTACAAATCTGGGTCTTATTTATTTTAAATATTAGCAAATAATATAATTTTATGAAAATAATTTGTGGAAATTGTTTAAAAAATTTAAACATTACTGCAATATATAAATTTAAAATTTTTTGATAAAAATGCTTTATAAAATAGTTAAGACAATTATAATTTGGTACATGAAATTGTAAATTACTGTTACAATATTTTCTAAATTATATAAAGTTATAATTTTATTTTTGAATAATTATCTGTATATATAATTTTGTCCATCTGAACTAAGGGTGGGTAAAAACTAGGTTGCCCTTATATAAATATTAGAGTAAATTTCATTTACCTTCCCTAAATTTGGACATAATTTACTAACCTCTCTTCTATTTTTAAAAAATTTATATACCTCCCTTGGAAAATAAGTGACATTAACCTTTTTGGTTTTATGCCAATTTTGCCCTTTTAACTGTTATAATATTATAATTTTTAATTTAAATACTATTTAAATTAATAAATTAATAAAAAATAATAACTCTTTTAAAAGGATTTGTAAGATAATGCTTTTTTGATATGTATATTCAAAATATTTTTAAAATTTGTTTAAATATTTTTTTAAAGATATACCTTTTTAAAAATTTTATAATTTATAATTTCTTATGCACTTTGCATGTTATAAATACAAAGAAATCTTTGTTAATAAAAGTTGTATAATTTCTTTAAAATTTGTATGAAAAAGTTACATATTATATTAAAGACAAGAAAATACAAATATTTGGCTAAAATATATATGGAATCCCTATAGTATACCTCATGTGTAAAAAACTCCATAATATTTTAAAAGGTGCAATAAAATCTTTAAACTAGATGTGTTGCACAGAAAATTCCTTTTGTTATTTCTTATTTCAAATCTTAACAGTAAAACGAGAGTTTCTGTAATTTTTTTACATATATGATTGTGCAAAAATTGAATTTTCAAAATTACTTTTATGTCTAAAATTGATTTTAAATTAATAATTAAAAATAATATTATTAACTTTGAAAGTTAATATTTAAATTGTAAGAATTTAAATCAAAACCTATATAGAATTTAAGATACCATGAAAATAAAATTAATGTGGAAGCATACCTTTATTGTAGATTTAATTCTACTAGAGAAGGTAGTATTCGAATGAATATCACAAGCATAGATCTTCCTTTCATTTTCCTAACGGGTGCGACTCAATAAAATAACTCAATGATTGGTTTAGGTTAGGAGTGAAAGGGGGACCTACCTAATATAAATAATAGCAAATTACATTGTAGTGTCACATCCTAGACTTTCTTTTAAAAAGATATTAGTGCTAATCTTTATTTCAAATAGGTATTAATTTTATAAATTATTATTATATTTTCAAATTTTAATCATGAGAAGGTAGTCATAAATCAAAAGCTTTGAAAGGATATAATTTCATGATTAGTTAACCAATTTTTGTAAATGACCACTTGTTTTCATTCATTTTTTTATGATCTTTCAATAAAAAATAAGAAAATTTCATTTTGATGGCGTCCACCTAATCAGAAATATTTAAATTGAGTTTAAAACTTTGAATGATTATAATTTTATACTCGATTGTTTGATTGAGGCAAATTATATATCAATTTTATGTAACTTTTTGAGATTTATGTGCTTACAAAAAGGAAAAGGCATTTCACCCACTCTAGATGGCAAAAAAAGGCCTTTTTTAATAACTTTTTTAAATTTTTCTTCATTTTTTTTTTATTTTGCCAACCTTAACCTCATTTTTCTCAATTTAAATTTATTCAAATTCCAGATTAAACTTTTGCTCCCCAATTCTTTTAGTGTATAGTGGTGCCATAATAACTTTCTTAACAATAAAACTATTAAAAAAATAACAGTAAATATCAACTAAAAATCCTAAATAAATGGATGAATCATGTCTCCTTAATAGATAATTATCAAATAATAGCATGTTATTGTTTGACCTCCAAATAGTAATATGTTATTATTTTGTCTTTAAATAGTAAAATCAATTAAAAACCTAAAATAAATGAATGAATCAAATCTCATTAATAATGAAATTGTCAAAGAAGAGGATGCTATTATTTCATCTCCAAACAATAATACCAACAAAAAATCTAAAATAAATAGATAAATCAAGTCTCATTAACAAATCAAATTGCCTAAGAATAGCATGTTACTATTTCATTTCTAGATAGTAACATATTGTTGTTCGGTTTTAAAATAGTAACATTGATAAAAAATTCAAAATAAATGGGCAAATCAAGTCTTATTAACAACTAAACTGCTAAAGAAAAGGATATTACTATTTCCTCTAAAGATAGTAACATCTTATAGTTTGGTTTCAAAATAGTAACATCGATTAAAAATTAAAAATAAATTAATAAATTAAGTCTCATTAATAACTAAACTACTAAATATGAGTATGTTACTATTTCATCTTTAGATAGTAACATATTTCTGTTCGATTTCAAAATAGTAACATTGGCCAAAAACTCAAAATAAATAGATCAATCAAGTTTCATTAATAACCAAATTATTAAAGAAGAGCATGCTACTGTTTCATCTACAAATAATAACATTGATCAAAAACTTAAAATAAATGAATAAATTAAGTCTCATTAATATTTAAACTGTCAAAGAAGATGATATTACTATTTCATCTCCAAACAATAACATTGACTAAAAATTCAAAATAAATAAGTAAATTAAGTTTTATTAACAATCGAACTACAAAAAAAAAGTATGTTACTATTTTATCTCCAAGCAATAATTACTATTTCATCTCTAAATAGTAATATTGATAAAAAAAACCTAAAATAAATGGATAAATCAAGTCTCATTAACAATCAAATTATTAAATAATAATATGTTACTATTTGATTTTCAGATAGTAACATATTACTGTCTAAATATTAACATTTTATATAAGATTTTATGCCTCTAAGTTCATCCAAGATAATTATTTTTTTAAAACATAGGGGGCAAAAGAAAGTGATAATCTTACAATTTTATGTAAGGTTTTGTACCTCCAAGTTCTTATTTATTTTTATTTTTATCTTGACTAAAAATTTATTTTAATCCTTAAAAATTGATTTTTTATTAAATTTATTTATAATTAAAAATTTATATTAATTTAATTTTTATAAATTTAAAAATTCTTCAATTTTAAATTTTATAATTTTTAGTCTTTTATTTTTTATTTTTATAAGATTAAAAATTTTCTAATTTTAATATGCGATAATAGAGATTTCCATTTAAATGCTTTTATTCATCTCAAGATGCTTTGAGTGTGTCGTTTTGTCTTTTAAACTTTCTAGTAAATTATTATTCACGGATGAACTTAAATAAAAAAAGTTAGCATGTGGTACCTTATTGCAATAAATTGCAACAAATAGTATTGACCTAATTTTTTTGCTATAAATAAAAGCTTAACAAGCCCTCTTATTACAGATTAGAAAAAGTATAAGCCTACATTTTAACTGTCAAACATATTAATTCATAATCAAATATTTATAAATTTAAGTAATAAATCACTTTAATAAATTAGGCTTTTGAAAATGAAAATCTCTTGGATCATTGTTTAGCTAGTTTTATCAAAAATAAAATACTTATAATTTATAGTAGTCCACATAAAAATTATAACATTCTTCCATTTAGGCAACATTAATTGTAAAAAGTTTATTTTAAAACATTTTATAAGAAAATAACTCTCATGTTGAACACAAAATTCATAAGATATGGCCATAATTTTGAAAACACACCATCCAAAAGATGATACCTGAAGCACAAATCACACTTAAGCAATAAATATTATCAAATCATGGTAGTAATCACATTATTATCAATACAAAACCTTCCATAGTTTCATATATTATCAACTGCTTAAATATAAGTCATTAATGTGGAAGTGTAGTAAGTAAAATAGCATCAAAAGCATGATCTAACAAGATGAGTTATTTTTTAAGTCAATTCTCAATTATTTCTTTATAACAAATTTAATAATAAGATAAAGAAATCTTCTACTAACAATAAATTTAATTATCTTAAAATTCTAAAATAGTGTCAATTAAGGGACAAATATCAAACATAAGAGTTAACAATTGGCACTGAGTCTAAGTCCTTATAAATTTGTTAGTTAGAACATCTTTAAGTTTTTTAATGATATCAACTAAGAGATAAATATATATAACTTAAGAACTAATGATTGACACCAAATCTCAGTCTTAATAGATTTATTGTTAGAATGCCTCAAAGTATAAAAATGGTATTAACTAAAAGACAAATATATATCAGGAACTAATCAATAAATAATAAATCTTAGTTCTGATATGGTATTATACAAAATAATAATACCTAACTTCTATCGAGGCAATTTTCATTATTTCAATATGGTGCACATAGAAACCATATATACAAGCTTGAAAGCTAACAACTAGCACTAAGTCTTAGTCCTTATAATTATAATAATTTGTATATTTCACGATATGGAGATATATATATACATATTGATAAAGAATCCATAAATTGCATATATAAATGCACAATAATATACCAATATGATCAAGAGCAAATATGACAAAAATTAGTAAATTATGTAACAATTAATATATATGACATATGCACCTTGTGTACGAACAAACATATTATAATTATCAACTAAGATAAAATGTTCTATCTAGTATAGAACTCCCACTAATCAAGTATAATATAGGAAAATAAACTGAAACATTTATGTCTCAACAAGTTTTTAAACATCTTATAAATATAAAAACCTTGGTTTAGGGAAAAAATATTTAAACTCCATATACATATCTAAGTGGCATTTGTGATATAATATAAATAAAACAAATAAATAATTAAGAGAAATCAACTACATAATTAACTTTGGTATCTCAAACAAGTATCTTGTATGAGTATTAGAACTAAATACTAAAATTGACATCAAGTTAATTTAACACAAAAGTTTTCCAAAATATATTTCTAGAAATCACTTGAACAAAGTATGAATAGAAGTTTTAAATTTGACGTAAATAATTTGGAAAATTCTCATGGTAGTAATATACACTATTGATCAAAAAAGGCATCTCATAAAAATTCAAAAAAATGGATTCACAACACATATGCCAAGACCTTTATGAGTTACTTTATACTATGCTTACAGAAATACATAATAACTTATATGTTAAATTTATTACTATTAGCAAAAATATACTTGATTAAAAATTACTTCAAAATTTAAATGTTATGTGCATAAAGGAGGATTCAATGAATTTTGCAGTTCTTTATCATACTTATTTTCTAACAAGCAAATGTATGTAATAACATATAAGTTATTACAAACTAAACTATATAAACAAATTTTAATATTTAAATGCACTTTTTTAAGTAAAATAATTTCAAATATCATCAAATAATCTTTAATCATAATAAGCTTCTGAACATAGATATCACATTTTGTAATATGAGTAAAATTTTATAATATTAAATCAAACTTCCACTAATGTAAAAATTTAATGCAATTTCCTAAAAAAATTGTACATTATTTCAAAACATAATTATTTTCACTAATTGATTAATAATTTATTTATAAAATATAATTTGTTTAAGAAAGTTGTATATAATTCCACTCCAAAGAAAGAAAGGAAAAATTATATTTAATAACTAATGTATTATAATGTCATAAACAATATAAAATTTAGTTTATCATCATGTAATTCAAGTTATATATAATATTATATGTCATTCTCAAAATTGATTCATTTAATAAATTTTTAAAATATAAGAGAGCTAAATTTAGTTGCACAAATCATTTAACAACACATAATAAACAAAAGAATTTTTTAATATATTAACAAGGTCTATATAAGAGTTCCTAATATATAATTATAAATTCTCCTTTGGGTAGAACGTATAGTATGAATTAATTTAATTTGTCACCTAAGAAATTTTTGCAAAACCCACTTATTTTTCACATGAAGTTCTAAATTTTAATAAACAATCTTTTCTAATTGACTATAATTTATGAGATGAAAATTAAATACATGGTTCTTGCCCCTTTTCTTCTTCTCACCCAAGCTCCATCCGTCTTTCATTTTCACCACACATCTCTCCTTTACTAAGAGCTTTCATGGAGCTCATCTCCTCCTTCATTTCCTCTCTCGAGAATCGGGAGTCTTTCACACTTCTAATCTTCAATGAATTTAGATATATTAATCTTCTTTGCATTCTCTTCTTTTCCATGTAATTAAATCATAGATTCAACAAGAAAATTTTAAGATTTGAGTTTGAAGGGTTTATGCCTTAACATAGTTTTTCTCCTCTTCAATAAAGAATGAACAAAACTATCAACATTACTCTACATCAAACTTACCCTTCAAGAATACTAAGTAATCCTTCACTTATTTCTCTAACTTTGGCTTTCAAATTAGTTGAAATTGGTTGGTATGGGGTTTAAGTGGATTGATGTAAATTTGAGTAGAAAACTAGGATATTTATAAAATGGATGATCGATTTTAATGTTATTATGTGTTTTTCATGATAAATGGTGATTTAATTTCTAATCTTAGTCATCTGGGTAACATTTAAGGCCAAAAATGTAGCAAGTGAATAGAAAATTTCACGACAAAAATGCAACTGCTCTTGTGATAATTGATTACCTTTAAACAAAACTAAAACATGAGTTAAGGTAATTTATTATGTAATTGATTTTTGGCAAACAAAATTGACCTAATCCATTATGCAATAGATTATGCAAGGTCAGAAGACTCACTAGAATGCCTTGAATCGATTCTAATGACTATGTTTCTTAAAATCAATTATGTAAACATTAGATTATTAAGTATTGTGATTATTAGTTTTTTTTATAAAAAGTATTTAATTTAGAATATATATTACAAAAGGATTTAATTATATATATATATATATATATATATATATATATATATATTTCAAATCAACTTATGATACAATTAAATCAAACATATCTGAACTTCAACTTAACTAATTTAATACATGAGTTAAATTATTCAACTTGTGAATTGCTCATTTGATTCATGAGCTTGACTCATTTAGTTAAAAGTTGAAATAGGCTTTGAACATTTTGTGATCTGCCTTAACTCATTATTGTGACATCCAAATTATTTTAGAATAATTTCCATGAAATTTCTTTTATAAAATTTAAATGTTTAGAATTTTTATGTACGATATTTATAAAATATATTTTGTAGAGACTTTAGTAAACAATTTTATTGGAGAACATATAAATTTTGAAACACTTGTTTTAAGTGATTCAAATTTATTAAATCGTTTTCGTAGTTATTATAAAAACATATAAATTAACAGTTTGTGTTCAAATAATTTAGCTAACTATTTATTTTGAATACCAAATAATTAATGCCGTTCATTTTAGGTAAAAAGAAATTTATTTTATTAAATGATATTATAATTGTATTACAAGTATATTAGGTGAAAATAGTTTTAATAAAAACTATTTTGAAAATAGATAAACTATTTATGGTTAATTTATAGTGTTGAAGTATTGCTATTTTTATCATTAAGTAACTACATTTATTTCTGTTTTGACCCAAAAAAAAAGATGCCTTAAGCATATGTGGGTAACATTAAAATTTCATTTAGCTGGATTTTACATTTTAGAAAAATTATATTTATTCTATTTTTATTACATGATATATTTAACATGTTTTAAGTACATCTTTGTTTTAATGACTTTATCCGAACGCTTATAAAATCAAGTTATTAATCTGTTTATTTTATTACCAAATCTAAGTCATATGTATTATTGATACTTTTTAAATCTTTTTACAATAAATCTTAGATTTAATAGTGGTGACTCAAAATATTATTTTAATAATCTTAATTACTTAGTGGTGTGATGTCTCAGTTTTCTTTAAAAAAAAGGTTTAAAAAGAATATTCAGCGTTAAGTATAACGTTTTTATCTTATTTTATAATAATAATAATAATAATTCAATAATGGAGGAGACTACAATACCTTGGGACTATTTCCAGGGCAATCCACCCTAATTTTATTAACAAATGAGATAGTGACGCTTGTCTTCCTAAATTAAGTTACCAATTATTTCCATATGTATGCTGATTTTGCTTCATAGTCTCTTAACTTTTTCGTCTATGAGTAGATGGCCCTTGAAAATTTGAAAGTAGTACTAGACCTACACCTGCTCCAATTATTTTGAATTTGCAATAGAATTTCGATAGTACATTAAATTAGGGGAAGTTTTATGCATAAAATTGAGGATAAATTTTTCTTTTTCATTTTTCACAATTAAATAAAAGAAAAAACTCAAGTAAAATTCTATAAGCATTTGTTGTAAAAATTTCAATCATAATTTTATATGTACATTACTTTTTGAATTCGTCACTAATTATTATAATTCAATAAATATAATTACTAATTAACTACCAAAAATTAAATACACATGTAAAATTTTAATAGAAAATTTCACTATTAATACTTATGAAATTTTACCTAAATTTTCTTCCTAAATATGTTACTCCCCTTTATTTCTTTTTAAATGTAGTTTAAGATAAATGCATAAGGATTAAGGAAGATAATTAATAATCATAATTTTAGGAAAGATGAGTTATAATTTATTAATATATTATCTATCAAAAGTTAATTAGCATGTAAAATTGTTGAGCATTTATTCAATGAGTAAGGATAATATTTAAAAATGATAGATAAATAAGAATAAAATTTTTCTTTAGAATAATCTTTAAAAAGAATAAAGAAGCAATAAAGTAATTGTAAAAGCACATTAAATGATTGAAGTATATATGATTTAAATTTGATATACTACTAGCCTTAATTAACTATATACTATCATTAACTCATATATTACTATATTAATAAATAATTATTAAAGTTCTTTTACTACTATTAATTTTTTTTAAATTCTATGACTTTTTTTAATTAATTGACATGTTTTCTTTTCCTTCACTAATAATATAAAATATTTTATATTAATAATAGATTGACTTTATACTCTTTCTCTTGCATGCGCACACACACATATATATCAAAGAAATGAAATAACAAATTAGAACGATTTACCCAATTTGATGGTTTATAGTTTTTCCATGTATTTACAATATGCAATCAAATTTTACTCAAGTGTAGGCTATAATTTTTAAAAGATGCCGAAATTTTGATGAAATTTAAACCCGATAAATAATTAGGGTCAAAATGGTTTATCGATCTAACAAAATATTATTTCTAACAACGCAATATAGGATTTGTAAACATAATTATACAATTCCGATTTTGTCTTTTTTTTTAATCTTCACTTTAAAATAGTACACTGCAAAATATCGAGTACTACAAAATTTCCAAATGGAATTCACTTTTGATTTGGTTGAAATCGTGTATTTTGGACAAAATATCATTATTTAATATTTAGTAACGTACTGAGTTTTAACACGAAAGAATATTTCAATTATTGATGCCTCTAATATATATATATATATATATGTATGTATGTATGTATGTATGTATGTGTGTGTGTGTATAATATGCAATTATACATTTACATGCATGTTCGTCAAGAAGTAAATGAATCTTATGCTTTTATTTCTATCTTCTCTAGAACACCAACAATCACAAATTTCAAATCAAATAACTAATAAATAATTATTAATTCTGTAATTTTGTTAATTATCTATTATGGCTTAATTACTTGGCTGCAATAATATTTAAAAAAAGTAATTAAGTACATAATAAAAATGATAATAATACTTATATTATCTTATTTATAGTATAAACAGCGACCGATGCTATATACGAGCCAAGAAAAAAAAATAAAATACGAGGTATGTTATAATTTTAAAATTAAAACTTGTTAAGTTAAAACTTTTATATAATATATTATAAAAATAGTAATGTACATCATAAAATTAATTGAAATATGTTTGGTTAAGAGAGATGTATTCAGTATATAAAAATGAATTTGCAATCTCAGTTTATTGACTTAAGAATAACTTAAATGTATCATTTACCCAAAAAAATAATTTAAATGAATCATGTAATTTTATAATGTATATACATTCTCAATATATAAGGGCTTTTTTTTCCTTCTAAATTGTGAAAAGCATTTTATTTCAATATGTTCAATATTATGAAAGATGGTTAATATATTAGAATACCTTGTTAAATTATCATCACACTATAATAATCATAAACTTTAGTGATTGATCTAAAGTTAAGCTCAAGATTAGTTTGGTCTATAAATATCTTTTATCATTAACAAGCTAATAAAAATAATTTTTATTGTAATCTTGATTTGGGAAAATTAAGTTCATTAATTAGAATTTTTCTTAATTTGTTTACTATTTATAAAAAATTACAAATTAAATAGCTACAGATATTAGATTTTCATTATTGGAATATAATTATAAATTCATTAGTATGTGATAAAAATGAATATTATTATTAAAATATTATATGTCTATTACATAAACACAAAAATGAAAATGTTGATCATTTAGGAATCCAGGGATTAAAAGAGAAGGAAAACAAAAAAAATTTTAAGAAGAAAATTTAAGAGTAAATACTCTTTTATTTGTGGTATATACTGTTTATAAAATATTACAACTATATGCATTACTAGTATTGAAATTAATTGAAAAAAAAATTTTCTGTTGGGCCATTTTGTGAATGATCTTGGTGGAGTTAAAATATAATGGAAAATTTGCGGAGAGTTCACTTCTTCATTTATGATATTTTGATGTTGGGAAATGTAAAAGTGTCATTCAACGTTTGTTGGCAACATCTGTAGCATAAATGGCATTTGATTTATAGAATGTTTTTAACATTTTCAAGAATGTTTTAAGAAAATATTACATTTCTATGTTTAATTCAAGGTTTGAAAAAAATGTTTGGAAATGTCATATTCTCATAAATATTTTTATCCTCAATTTTTTCTTAAAATATTTCCATGAGAGGTGGGAATTTTAGATTTTTATAGAATAAGAATACTGATGTTAAAATAAAAGGATAAAATTATTCTCATATTTAATTTTTTTTCTTATTTATTACTTTATCAAATAATTTTTGATTTAAACTGAAAAATAATTATCACTTTATTTTTAAAATATTTTTTATTATTAAGAAATATAATAACATTAATTTTTTAACTATAATTTCTTTTCTATTGTTCCTAATGTTTGAAAATTATTTTAATATAATTATATATACATATAATTTTTTAATAAAAAATAATACAAGCTTGGATTTTTTTTTAAAAAGTTATATTTATACATAGTAAAATAACAATATTCTTATATCAAAGAAAAAATTATAATATAAAATTTAATATTAGTATGAAATATAATTGTAAAAATGATTTAACCATAAAAATTTATAATTTTGTAAAAATGAAAATACTAAGCATATTTAATATTATGATAATAATTTAAATAAATTACACTCACTTCATTTTAAAAATTGATCTAATAATAATACTAATAATTATAATAATAAAGTACAAAATATTAAAATATAATAAAGTGTAAAATATTTATATATATTAATAAATTTTTAGATGTTAAATATTAAAATTTAATTTATTAGGTGTTAATTTTTTTTTAATTATTTATGTAATTTAAAAAAAATATGATTATTTTATAATAAAAATTTGATATGGGTATTTTTAAAATAATATAAAATTTTCTAAAAATATCAAATATAAATTAAATATAAGAATATAACATATTTAGAAATCTAGCAAAAAATTTTTAAGAAAATTTATATTAAATCAAATATAAGAATTATAAGAATGTTATATTTATATTAATTAAAATTTTCAGAAATTACATTTTTAAGAATGTACATTTTTTCTATAAATATAAGATTTTATGAATCAAATATCTTGATAGCATCTCACAGTCTGATTGAAATATCAATCAACAGTTTTTCCATCAAACGGCTGTTATGAAAACAGCACACCAGAGTGAGTTGCCCCGTAAATAGTATCAGAGTACCATAGCTTTAATAATTTTTCTTCAAAGAGGCACCGGGATCTACTCCTACGGAGGCATACCGTGCCTTCTCTTATTCTTCTAAGGAAAAAAAAAATGAAAAAAAAAAATTGGTTCCTTATTTCGGAAGACATTTTAGAAATAAATGGTGGAAAGCGATCCAGACCTGTCGCCGTCCGTTTGAAGAAGAGCTCGTCGGAGCTTGCAATCCCTCCTCGTCAGACGCTGTACCAGCGCAGTAGTCCGCCCAGCAGTAGATCCGGTCATCAAGCTTGACCAGCTGCAGCATCCAGCGAGACATGCAGATCTCGGGTGGAGCTGGACCAGCGCAGTCCAGACGATAGTTCTCCAACAGCATTTCTATTCTCCGACGTGTCGTCGACTGCAGACCAGATGGTAGCTGCAGATTCCGGCGACTTCAGACGGAACCGAGAACCACAAATACTACATCATGGTAGCAGAAAACAGTAACCCATTTGTAGATCATGGAGAAAAAGAAGAAGAAAATACCTGTTTGATGTCTTTTGCACAAATGGAAACCGGCGAGGGCAGGTTGGAGAAGATGCAGCTCCGGCGTGAAGTCTCCCTGTGTGGGTTGACGGAATATAAGGGAAATATACAAAAAAATAACTACTTCTCCCCCAATTTCTTCTTATCTGAGGGAGAAAAAATTTTTAGTGGGCTCTACAGAAATTTTTCACTCAAATTTTTATCCCCCACTTTCTTCCTGTATCCAGACAGAAAAAAATTAGATTTTTTACCCCAATTTTTCCTACCCAATTTCTTTCTTTCTATTTTCTCTGCAACCAAACAGACAGTTAGTTTCTCTTTCTTCTAATTTCACATTTTCCCTTCTCTTCCTTCCTTCTGCATAATCCCGACCCATTTCCTCTTTTACCATCTTAAATCGTGTCTCCCATTTTCAAGCTTAGCGTCTTCTTCATCCTTCATCCTTCCTTTCTATTCGTTTAATTCTTGAGATGACCAATGCCAACTTTGCTTCTGCTTCTGCTAGTCCATCCGAGCTGAGTCCTCCGTGTAGAGTAGTCAGTGGCCGATCAGCACCCAAGCACACTTTATAATTTCTGCGAAACCCACTTCGTTCGATTTATCGATCAACCAGCCGCTAAGTCTCCGTGATTACGGCATCCCAAATAGGTATTTTATTCTAACTCATCCTCTGGCCATATATATATTTGCTATAGTTTTGGTTGTAGATCGAACTCTAGGAAGTGACTTTCAAATATATAATGTAAGTAAATTACAGAGATAAAAGTGAAATAGGTAGTTAGTATTTGATTAAGTTAGAAACTAACGTTAGAAATTTGGTTATGGTTAACACTTGTATATTGGACTGAGATAGTAGAGTTGGCAATGTTATTGTTAGCTAATTTGGAATTCCAGGAGGACATCGTGTACTTTTTAAGGGAAGGGAATATTTAACTTTAGGATAATTCTAGCATACTCATATTAAAAAGATGGGAATCTGGTATTGATATCTTGATTTTATGTCAAAATAAGAATTATTAAATTTTAATAATATAAAAATAAATGACTAAGATTAATGATCAGGAAACTTGTTTAATAGGTAAAAAGTTGATGACATAATAATTATACTTTGAATCATAAATTTTATTTTAATTTTAAATTCACCAAAAATATAAAATAATTAAAATAAGTAATATGAGTAAATTATTCATAATAATTTGTATGTACATTTTTATACTTCTTCACTATATAATAAATTTAATTTAATGATTATTAACTCAAATTTATTTATAATATATTATAATTATCATTTAAAATTTTTAAAACTAAAATAATTTTAAAAAATTACCACATAATTATTTTGAGAATATAAAATATATTTAACAAGTTAAAAATCTATTTTACTTTATGAAGCTAATTTTTTATATTTTTCTCTTTTTTTAAATGATCCCCTTTACTAATTTTTTTCTTACCGCAAAAGAATATTTTAAAATACTTAATTTAGTGATAAAATTTAATATTATTTTCAATCAAAAGTTTAACATTCATTGATTCTTTTGAAAGAAGTGATACTTATACATATTTTTTTTGATACGTCACTATCCAAAATTATGTTCTCTAAACAAGTTTAAAACATGTTTAGCAAATTTTATTTAAAAATATAAATGTTACGTGTGCAGTTACAAAAATATAATAAGTATATATTTTTTTATTTTTGTTATTTTATAAATTATATTAAATACAAATTTTTATAATATACATACTATCATTTTAAAATGAAATATTATTTTTTTGATTTAATTTATTATTAGTAATGATTTTTGTATAAGATAAAATAAAAAAAACAAATGAGAGAAAATTGAATTTCTCTTGATAATGTGTGAAATTGTGAAGAAAATGGAGACTAACATCAAGGAAAAAAATACAACTAATAATCCATTGTATCAAATCCAAAAATGATTGTTTATAATAAGTAAAAATTATATAATAATAATTACCTATATTTTTTTACTCTCAATTTTTTAAGTAAAATTTGTTCGAACATGCATAGATAAATATGTGTGCATATATATTAATTCTTTGCTAACAATTTCTTAATATTGTTCGATTATATATGCAAAACTAAATATAAATTAAACCAAACATTTTTGTATAAATTTTGAAAAAAAATTCCCTACTTTTCATAACTTAAACTTTTTATTAAAAGCTGTGATTTCTTTTATGTATAAACAAGAAAGGATTTTTTTATACAATATTGAATGATGAAACTTTAACTATTTATTAATTTGTTTGCACACAAAATTTATATACACTTATAATTTTTTTATTACAAAAGTTATAAATTTTATATAAAAATTATTAATTTTAATTTAGATTTTTTAAAGAATTACAAAATTATCAAATATGTATTAGACATAGTTACAGAAGTTTTGAATGGAATATTTAAAATTTATTTCTATTTTTAATTGAACACTCGGACTTAACCACATTTTTAGTTTTGTTAGAACAAGTTAAATTACAATGAGTGATCCATTTCACTTCATAAAGTGCTGATTTTAGTTATCCTATAAAATATTTTTACTATCTAATAAATTTAATCTTAGGATGATCTTCTTTTTTGATTATATTATGTCTCTTCTTACTTTTTATGAAGTTAATGCCATAAAATAAAAACTTTAATTTTATTATTTAATTAATTTTCATTTATTATCTCATTTTAAATTTTTAAAAATTAAGAAATAAAAAATTAAAAAATCAAATCTTAATTAATCACATAAATTACTGCCATAATCTTTATCATGAATTTTACAATTTAATTTTTTATTAAAATTTTGCAATTGATTTCCTAAAATTTTTTCTCTTGACTTAGAAAATTGGGAGAAAAACATAGAGTTAAAAATAAAAAATTCTAACTAATCATTAAAATTAAGATCTCTAATATAAATTTAATTTTTTTCTCTATCTTTATTTTCTTATTTTTATATCTACAAGTATGAGTTTTTTAAAGTTAATAAGTTGAGATCTAAAAATGATATCTTAACTAATTTTTAAAATTTAAGATATATTATTATCTATTTATATGATGCAAGTTTCTTAGTTTAAAATTTGATTTTATGGTTTACTATGAAAATATCTACTTTCTTATATTAAATTATGCTTTTTTATAATGAAATAAAATTTTAAATACCTTACCAACTTAATAAATAAACTAATAAATATTATTATTATTCTTTGATATTTGCAATTATAATAAATTGTTAGTATACTTTAAATTATTTTATAACCACTGCAAATATATAAATTTTATTATTCTAATATAGTTCATACAAATTAATTAATGATTAATATTATATTTTATAATTAAAGCGTGAGTCCTAGTTATTATTCTAATTTTTAAATAGAAGAGATAATTATAATCATAAAATTAATTATTTTTAAAATTTAATGCATTCTTAACCATTGAGAAATGGATATTAATTTTTATTATTTATTTTTTAGATTAGTTATAGTATTAAAGGGACTAAAAATAATAATTTTCTCTTAAACTTTGCAACCGTTTCAATGGTATGTTAGGTGGGCAATTAAATTATTTAAATATTGATAAAATAATATATGCAAAAATATTAGTGGTATGTTAGTTAAGGTATTGGTACTCAAAGTTTTACTTTGGGTACTAAAGAACTATCCTTTACTTTAACTTGTAATTATTATATATTTTTATATAGTTAAAAGGTTTTAATTCTAAAATTATATTTTAATAACATTTTTCATTAAAAATACTAATTGTGCATATTTATATGTATATTTGAAAAGTTAGTTTATATGAATATGTAGTATTGATCTCATTTGGGTGATTTTATATTTGAAAAGATTCTTAATGGAAATTGAAATGTTCATGTTTGAATTGTGTACAATATGATGAATGAATGATTCTTGTACTAAAATTGTGAAATGGTTTAAATTAATTTTGCTTTACAAATTGGGATCCTAACAGAAATTTTCTTTAAGAAACTTTAAGGGCATTTGGAAATTGAATTGTTGAAGAGACAAGAGAAGATTGAATTGCTAGAGGGATAATATGAACGATGATATTAAATATTGAATATTGAATTATAATTGTTGGTTCTTTATTAAAATTATCATTGGATCCTATCAATCTTCTATATTTTTAATATTAAGACAATAGACTAAAGTTTCAAGTATTTTGAATTTTGTATAAATTTATTTTATGTAGAATAAGTTTGGATTCCAGAATTTTTTTTATTAAATGAGCTTTTGAAAGGAAGTTTGCTTTTGAAATTTTAAAATTTAGATTTTTTTTTTATATTGGTTGCATTTTAATGTTGAATATATTTTTCCTAATTTACTATTTCACAAAATTGTTATATTTGTCATGTTTTGAGAAAATTTAAGTTTTATTTATAAAAAATTATTTCTTTTTTTTATGAGATATAACGGTTTCTTTACACACTGAATTTATGTAATTCACACCTCTTTTTGTAATATTTTTGAAGGCTTGAAACTAACACAATAAATCCTTATTAGTATTGTGGAGATTCAAAACATTATCTTGAAGCAAAATTGATGGTCAGAATAAAATGCACTATATATATATATATATATATATATATATATATATATATATATATATTTGTGTCTATTTGAAAGGGGTATATATTATGTAGTTTTGGTACTTTGATTTTCTGACTTACAGATATTGCATCGGCCTTGGTTGGTATTTGGAAAATAGGGAAAATTTTGTTATTTTTTATAAAATATAAGAGTATTTTTAAGTAATTTTATTTTATATAAGATTAATTTATTTCCATCAAGTTGGTGCCTATATTATCTATAAATTAGATTTTTGAAAAGTTGTTCAGACGCAATTTCCTACGTTGATCACGTATTCAAAAATGGAGTGTGACAATTGCCAACCTAGACAAGAAGAGGGAGAAGAAGAACATGAAGAAAAGGGTGACGGAGAAAGGAGATCTGGGGATAATCGAAGGAAAAAATCTAATTTGAAAGAAGAGACGAAACTAAATTTGAGAGAGAGAAGGTAAGAGGATGTGAAAAGAGAAGAAAAAGGAAAAAGAAGCATATTTGAGAAGTTGAGCACGGACCACGTAATTAAAAAGAATTAAAATAAATAAAATAAAATGATAGAAAAAAGCGAGAAAAGGAAGATCAATAGGACAGCTAGCAGTTGTCATAATGGTAAGAAGTATAAACCTTATGTTGTTATTTAGGTAGACGATAGATTGATTATGGCTTCATAAAATATTATGCAAATTCAGATATGCTATTAATTTTTTATTTATTAAAAATATTATTCCTAATGTGATGCAAATTCATCTATGATCAATTTATTAAAAAATTAATTATCCATAATTAATTTCACTGAAAATGAATCGTTTGTCACTATGCTAAATGCATTTATTATAGAAAGGAATTTTTTTCATTTTTATCTGTCACTTTATAATTTTAATAAAGTATTAAATATACTTTTTTAATTTTATTCTTCTATTTTACTAATAAATGCTTCATTATCCTTCTTGGAATGTCTCAATATATTTATTTAATTTTATTTCTTTCTTTATTTTTAACTCCTTTGAATTTTGTGTATAATAGAGGACTAAAGAATAGTATTGGAAAGTTTATTAAAAATAAATAAATTAAAATACTTTTTAATATTCATGAAATTGATTAAGTGTAATAGATAAAAATGAATGGAAGGACTAGTAATTTAGCTCTCATGTGATATACAGATGAAGATATTATAAAATTATTTATATTTTAGTGTATTAATAATATTTTTTATTTTATTTTATTTTAAAATTGTAATAATGATTTTATGATATTATTATAAATACTACTTTAAATAAGTATTTGATGATTTTAAATTGAATAAAATTTGGCATATTTGATTTATGTTAAACATAGAAATTAATTTTATCACCTATAATTGACAATAAAAAAAAGTATAAGCAATTGCGTTAATTATAATCGATTACGATAATTCTTAGCATGACAGTGATATAACTGACCTTAGTGTGCTTTTGAATTTTATAGCATCAGACAGTATTAATAAACTTGTTAGCAACATTCTCTTGGCCGAACCCAAAAACAATGCCCAATAAAATCCAACATTGTCTAACTTTGGGGAACTAAAACAATTATAAATTTTATATGGGGAGAAAATAGAATATTACAATTTAATATCTGGAACAAGTAGCAAATTCCACACTAATTTCCAAAATCTTCAATCCAAGGGTCAAAAACCTCTCCCAACTCAATTCATGGATGCAACTACTTTTAATTAATGCATCGTATAATTGGCCAATTGTTGGAGATGTTTCCGTCAACGTGCTTAGAAATTTGTTTACCGTGATAATGGGGAGGAGATAAGACTTAAGAGAGAAGATTCAAGAACTATACATAAGCATGTTTAGCTTCTCTGTTTTAGTACCCGGAGCAGATTCTCAAGAACGAGGAAACAAGGTCCAACGTAAATTTTTTTACTTCATCCTCCACTCCTCGTCTAATTTTACAGTTTCGTTTGATTTGGTTCATTACATGCTTCATCTTAATTACCGGCTCATCATCTTATGCAGAAGCAGCTACCCAGCATGGCAGAACGTGAGACTGGAAGGTCAGTTTGCTCAATCCTCAAGTTAACCAATTTTCTTTTTTAGCTCCCTTTTTTAAGCTAAAATTGGATGGTTTGTTTCATTCATTCCTTTTCCTTTGTTTGTATATATGATATATGATATGAAATTTTTTCTATGTATGCTTGAATTGAAAAAAAAAAAAAAAACTCAGATAATAGAGAGAGAATAGAAATATGAAAAAATAAATCACAGTTCAAAAAAATTTCAAGTAATAGAATAATTTCATATTTCGTATAATTAATATTCTGTACCTAAGAATTTCTTCACCTGATGGCTTAATCCATTGGTCACGTGTTTAAAGCTCGCTTGGGGCAGCAACTATGCGCGCTGTTTTCATCGGTTGCAGCTGTACCCAATTTTATAATGCAGAAATTCGTTTACATTTTAGATATAATATATTTTTATTCTTGACCAATAACAAAAATTAATAACAACTCTCAATGTTTTAAAAATTAAAATTATAATTTTCAATGTATGTAAATTTTATAAAATTAATAAATAAATGATAAATTTAATAATTATTTTTTGTTAATAGAGAGGAAAAATACATGTTACAATATTATAATAGAAGGATAGAAAAATATCCCTTCGAAATGTTGGCACTTGTAATTTCTGATATTGCAAGTGATTGGCTTGCAGGAAGAAAATTCTTGATCCGGAGGGCCCGCTCATTTGAACATGCTACTGGATATCAGTGATCACGAGTTACATATCTGCGGCCGCGGACTTCCTATTCTTGTACATCCCAATGATAGACCACCATAACAAATGCCTCGATTTTGATTACACTCGGGCAACTGCGCTTTGCGTTCTTCGTTGTATCCTTGACTTTCTGTATTTTCCTTGTATAATAGTCTACTTCATAACGTCTATGAAGGATCCGAAGCATTCCTCGTTCCTAGTTTTCTTACGCATCTGCGTTCAAGTGTCTCCAATTCTTCCACTGCCACAGGTACAAAATATCTCCTCTTCTATGAGTATTCTTTATTTATTGGAAAGAATGTAGAGGGTGTTAAAAAAAATTATTAGTAAAAGTATACTATCACTAATTGAGATCAATTAAAATTTTGGTGAAATATTGAGATTCCGTTCTCGGTAGAAATCTTTTTTAAATAAGAATATAATTATAATGATTAAAATAATTAAAAATTTTCTTATATTTAATGTTAAAAATAAAAAATTTGATAAAAATATTTTTTTAAATGAAAATTATTTTCTTTCATCATCATAATTTTAAATTTTCTTAATAAAAAATATAAAAATGATATATCACTTCTTTATTTATATATAAATAAATGAATTTTTTAAGAAATGTCTTCTAAAAAATACACAAAGTTTTTGTCTTTAGCACAAATTCCATTATCACCAACTTTCACGCTATAGCTATTGTTTAAGAATCCAATGTCGTTACAACCAACTTCAAATAACAAAAGAAAAATTTTTGGAGGCATTTGACCCTACTAATCAACTTCTAGCACCCGTGTTACCGTGGCCGCCGATTGAAACATACGGACTTAATTTATAGGCATAAATTTACATGCCCTAATAAAAGAAGTAGCATAAATTATCTTGTTGTATTGTTTAATGATACACTATTTAATGAGTTGACTTGATAAAAGAAGATAAAGAAGCTGCGATTGGAGGCCGTGGCGTTTGGAAGCTTGCCGGCAAGGAGCTGGAGGGAGCCGCGCTACTTCCCCCTGTTTCCAGCATGTATCCGTCGACAACCTTGTTTACTCCTCGGCATCATCCAGCTTTGCCCCCACTGTGTTTCACTGTTGTGCCTTGATGTGTATCGCCATTGGACCTCCTTGCATCTCCTTCACTCAGTTGCAGCTGCTAGGGGTTATGGATTGGGTCGCAGAATCGCGGCCATTACCAGCAGAAGGAAGCGGTTCGAACAGCTAGTACCGCTGATGTTTCTCAAAGCGGCTGTCATCGATGAACTTCCGGTGACTTCTCTAAATACTGATAAATGTGAATTGCAGGTGCCAAGTGTAGAAGTTCTGAGCATTCCTAAAAAGAAATGACAATACATAATATACATATATCTAACTATTTTGAAGCTCTAGATGAGGCAAGAGAAAAATATGTTTTCTAAGTTGTAAAATGCTAAAAGAGAATGGTTAAAATATAAATACAATATTTTTTTTTATTAATATGACAGATTCACACAAGAATCAAAGAAAACCCATTTTGTATATTTTGAGAAGAATACTAATACTTCTGCAAAATGGGATTTTATGCAGAAAAAAATGTTAAAAGGAGATGTACAGAATATATGTTTGTAACATTAGATTTGAGTGTAATTTAGAAAGAAAATCATTCATGGATTTGTTGATGATATTTCTAAAACTATGATTTTTACATTATATAATGATGTAGTTAGAGTCTTTTGGAAGAATTATATTCTAATATATATGATGATGATGTTGCAAAGTAACAGTTTTATCATATAGATTATTAGAATATTCTGTTCAAAATAATCGCAAAATATCATACCTTCATAATCTAAAAGATTTAATCTGAACTAGAAAATCTTGTTTTATTATATTATTTAGATACTTTGTCTAGTATTAAAAAAATAATATTACAAGGCTCTAAAACACCAGATTATGACATTAAATTTGATATTTTAGAGTTTGGAGTTAGTAGTGGATAATTTTTTAATTAAGGTGATTTTTTGACTTTATATGGGAATTTAAGAATATAAGTTGATAAGTGTATAATTTGATATAATGATGTGAGTAGTAATATTTGTGTGGTTCAAGACTTTGATTTGGAAAAGACATTATATACAAGAATATTTGATATTTCAAGGACAAGCTTGGAAACAAAGAAAGTTAGAATTTAAAGAGATTAAGAAGCATATTTGAATTATTAGTTTATAGTAGGAAAAAAATAAGAAACAAATAATATGGATTTGTAATGCAATATAGGGAAGAAAAGTTAGTAATGTACATATAATATTTTTTTATGGTAAATTGATAAATAGGCAAAGACGGAAGGAGAAAGATAAAGAGTTGAGAATCTTTGAATCTATGGATGATTTCAGGTGGGTATATATCTTACCACTTCTTAATATCTTATTATAAGATAGTTTAAACATTGTGGGTTATTTACTTGATAGAATAGATTTCCTATTCATGTGTATATATTCATGCATAAAATTCAGCATTAGGAAATAAGAATGACTAGTTGTTTAAGTAAATGTTAATTGATTACAATGTGCAGTGAAAATGTGATAGTAGTATTTCTAACTACTAATAGATTTTGATTGAGTTTTCTGCTTACTTATACACTGAGGTTTATAGTGTGAATTATGCCGTGAGTGGCACTAAATTGGAAATGTGATAGGATCAATAATGTGAAAGTCGAATAAAAAAATTCCGACAAAGAGTTATGATGGATGTGAGATTGATTTGAGAACCAGATAGGAAATTCTCAACAATTAATTGAGAAAGTATAGAAGTGATACTAAAAACAACTACTTGTATGTTCATTATAACTATCTATGTGATGTAATTTGATATTGGATATTGTCTGTGATTGAATGTCACCACTAGTGTGATTGAAATGATTTATTCATGATTAGCCTCAATGGCTATTTATAGTTGTGATGTCTACTCAGAATGAGTAGTATATGATATTGAGTCTTAATGAATAGTTGAAACTCTTATGATTGTAATTTGAGAAACATAATTTAAGTCACGTATAGGAAGACTTCCATTTCAGATCATAGTTTCATATATTTTAGAAATTTAGGAATTGGATTTGTTAGTATATGATTAATCTGTAAATATTATATATAAAATTATTACCTACAAAATAGAGGTAGATATATGCTCACTAAGTTTACATAATTCACTCTATTGTACCTTCAATATTTTCAAGTTATGGTGAACATATTCAAGCCTACTACATCCTTGGAGAAGCAAAGAGTATCTAGATTGAGGATTTGACAATTGGGATCCTTATTGTATTGGGAATAGAATTTGAGAATAAAAATGATATTAATTCAACATTTGATGTGTTGAATCGTTTATAATTGTATAAATATGAAACTATATTGAACTTGGTATATGTGTGATTGTTATCGTATCTAAAAAAATAATACAAGTTTTGAACTATAAGGCATGTAGCTTTTAGGAAGTATCCAAAAATTGGAGACATTCTATCTGTTTCTCTGCAAAAATTTTAAAATAAATCTTTAAGTTCCTCGAAAATTTGAAAACTTCCATTAAATAGAAAAAGTAAAAAATTGTTGAAGTTTGTGAAAATCAATAACGGAATCCACGCCGGTCATGATCAAACAGGTCATGACAGCATTCTTCTTCCTTCAATGATATTAATCTGACATTTGAACTCCAAATTCAATGAGTTAATACAAATAGTTCTTACTCTTAGAAAATTTACCTCTTAATCATTGATAAATAGATTCAATGAGTAAGAAAAATGATTCAATAAATTGACAAACACAACTAATTGTGATTTTGGAAAAGCTAATAATAATTTTTTTAACTTGTTATTGTTTTTATTCTCCATCAACTCAGTCTTGTCTCTTAGAACGCATCTCCGAAGAATTAGGACTAGGTATCTCTTGAAGACTCGCTGTGTTTACATCCTCGATCCTCAAGGATGTTGATTTTTGTGGAGAAAAGCTTGTAACACAGGCCCTAGACCCCAACTCTTCATCTTATATTCTTCCTTTCTCACCTAGAACGATAGAACTAGAAACCATATCAGATGCTCAAGCATTTGGTCTTATGGCCGATGATCTCAAGATTGTTGCTTCCCAACTTGACACCATGCAACTCTACCGAAGTTCCAGGTGCAGCTGCTTTGTGCATAACTGAGTATCAATATCTACTGACTGCAACCTTTTTCCATAATAGCCACATTTATTTGTAATTGCAATTTTTGCAATGCTACTGTAATCACCACTTACACACAACTTATTAACCTTTCTATCTAATTTTGAAATGGTTTTTCAGTTATACTTCCAGGCTCCGCGACTGGCCAAGAACAAGGGCTGCCCGTACAATACAGAAAGCTTGGTCGGCAAACGAGGTTGGACCAGTCTGATCACAAAGTGCTTCAGTTATGGCAGTTGGGGCGTCGAGTCCTACAGGTGGTACCAGTTACGCGCCAAGAGCTGCCAATGTATCACGCAATAGGCAAACAGAAGAATCTAGCAAAATACTGCTACCATAAATGTTACGAGCTGTGCTACATGAACCAGATGGACCTGATATTCATATCTCCGAGAAACCGGGGATAATTTTAAGTAATTACTATGCAAAATTTGTGTTTGTATTTGGCTGTTTGATTTGTACTTATTATACTGTTTACATTTATCATATTTTTTTATTAGAATTGCTGTGTGACTTTCATAAAAAATGTTCGGTTCAGTAGCTATTAACAATGTTAATTGTTCTCCTGTAATGGCGATTTGTCAAATGGCTCTTATACATTGCATGCATCAATCAATTGACACGAGTCAATTTATGGATAATTATTTATGCACAATTACTTGGCTCAAAGCAAGCCAAATGAGATAGCTGTCTAGGTCCATCCTACAGTGGTTCTCATGTGGACCATATAACAATGTTTTGGGTGCTCTCTACTCAGTCTCTTTTCAATGTGACTGTTTAATATTGTTCTGCTATTTCCATGACCTTCTATGATTATATTTTAACAAAGAAATAAGGACATATATGCAGCAACAATTAGTGTAGAAAGAATTAGAATAAGCAAAATAAAAACTCAAAATTTTAGAGTGTGTTTGTTTGTGTTTTCTGTTTTTTGTTCTTGAAAACAGTTTTATAAAATAGATTTCAAGAATAATTTTTAAAAACAATCAAAATAAGAAAGTGTTTGGTATGTTACTTTGAGAACAATCTTAAATTACAAAAATGTTATTAATGAAGTGTGTTTTGGATACAAGAAAACAAAAACAACTTAAAGTTGTTTTTGTTTTCTTGTTTTTAAAACACATATTTTGAAAACAGTTTTTAAAACTAAAGAAAGAAAACACTTAATCAAATAAATTTTTTTGTTCTTTTATTTTTAAAAACAGAAAACTGTTTTTAAAAGCACAAACCAAACACACTCTTAATTACTATTATTAGAATTTGCAGGTAAATGGGATCGGAATCCGCAAATCTATATCTAGAATGAGCTGTTTACAAGCAGGTTGAATGCTTTTACTTTTAATCTTGATTTCTCCATTTATATGAGTACTGTGGAGTACAGAATTGCAATGACTTCGGTCGGGGGACAATGAAATATGAAAACATTGTTCTTTTTGTCTTTTAAGTACATGTTTAACACGTATTAACATCTACATTTATAACGTGATAACATATATAGCATCTATATGTATAATTAAAATATTGTTCTATATAGTCACAAATATATATATATATATATATATATATATATATATGATACTTTTTTTATGACATTTTAACGTTAGGTCTGGCATAAATTCTCTCTTATATAGTAATAACATGAGTGATAAGCCTTTTAATACGCATAACATTTTGGCATAGATATTCTTTCTTTACATAAATAGATTCAGGAAGAAAATTAAGGTAAAATACAAAAATTTTTACTATTGCAAAGGAAAAAAATTAATAAATAAACTGTTATCATTTACATTGTGATGTTATTATTTTGTCAACAAGTCATTCACATGTAATCCAAAGATGCTATAGGGATTTTAGTTGCCACTTGTGTGAAGTTTTGATCTCTATATATGCTATAGTTTTATTATGTATTTGTCTAAAAATGCTATTATGATGTAATAAAGTCTAGCTAACCATATTAAACTATGTTTCGTCATTTCTGTTTTATTCCAAGAAGAGGCAATATTCTTCCCCTCTGTGTATTTATAAATTCTTTTAAATGTCAAGAACATGTCTTCATTTCTTTTTACTTTAGGTTAGAAAATGATATTGGTTTAAATGAACCTCACAAATAGTATCTAGACTAATTAAAAAATTGTACATTGACTCCAAGGTGTCTTCATTTAAAACAGGGATCTTTTCATGTTGAGATTTTTACAATTATTTTTCCTCTTTAAAATTCTATTTTTTTTTTTGTGGTGAAATAGTGTATTGTAGGATCTTGCCAATTTCAGTTTCTTGGCCATGTGGCTATTGCATTAAGAGAATTTTGAGAAGAGTGACACATCATTTTGTTGCAGAGATGAAGATCATTAAAAGTTCTCATGATAGGTAATTTGGTCTCAATGTAAAAAAAACGATTTTCTTTTTTTTTGCTGCTGTTGTCATTTCTTACCTTCGGTTTGATTAGCACTAAAATTGTTTCTTCAATTATTTTTTATAGCTATATATCCTTCCAATTTTATAAAGTTATATATAGAGCTATTCATTTACAGAAGAAATTGATGAAAACTGGGTGGAAAACTATTTAATGAATGGAAGTTTTTATGAGTGATATATATGGAAACAAGGTCTGGCCGTTGTGATTTAAGCATTCCTATGCCTCTATAAATGAAATCTTATGCAAAAATCAATTGGGGCAAGGATCTTTGAAAGATTTTTTTTATTTTCTTTAATTTTTTTGAAGAAATTAAAATATAAGTTTTTGGTTTTGAAACCTAAGATTTTTTTTTTTGGATTCATTGTTTTAATATAAAAAATTTATTCTAACTGTTTATTTTTCCAAACACCTTAATTTTTTGCACGGAAGTTCCCGCGGAGACTTCGGGTGGAAGGACAAGTTTTTTATCCTCTAATTATATTATTTATTTTAATTTTAATTAATGAATAAAAATTAATTATTAATTTAGGTAATTTTTAATGATTACAAATTATAATTTTAATATATAAATTTTATAAAATTAATAAATAAAATATAATCTTTTGAATGATATTAATATCAAATGTTATAATTTGGATATGAAAAAGTGTTATTACACTGCTTGATAAGAAAGTAGTTATTCATTCTTCTCTAATAAGTAACAAGATTAAAGAACTATGATGCACATAATTTATAAAAAAAGAATGAGCAAAAAAGTGAATGTATAGAAGCGTAAGTAGCATTGTCGCTGATTACGTTTAGAGTCTAGAAGTTTCTTCTGAAGTCGGACGTATACTCCTATGATTAGTTAGGAGGAAAATAGAAAAAAAGAAAGAAAAATTTGAATTAAAGTTGAAAATAAGAAGAACCAAAAATTTCAAAATTTTAATGTCTAAAAATAATAATAATAATAATAATAATTTTTCTCCCTTTTCTGCTACCAATCCAAGCAAAAAAAATTGAAATTTAAAATTATCTTTCATTTGTTTCCTTTTCTCTTCCTCCAAATAGGGGTATCAAAATAGATTAGATCTAATGAATTGATTAAAAATTGAAATAATTTTTTTCATATTTTGAGAGTGAAATTAGTACTAAAAATGATAATAGTAACTTAATATAGTAAAGGACTATGATTGATTAGATCAACTTGATAGAAACTAGATTAAGAAGTGTTAACTTATCAAGTTATTATGCTATCCCATTAGCCTATAATATTAATACATAATAAATGATTAATTTGTTAATATATGCATGCGTGTACGTGTGTCTATATATATATATATATATATATATATATATATATATATATATATATATATATATATATATATATATATATATGAAAATTATATATATGAGTAATATTAATTAACTTTTAATATTAGAATTAATAATTTTATATATTTAATATTATCAACATATATTTTATAAATTTATCAAAATAAATAATCACATTAAAATTAAAACATTAATAAGAAATTATGTGAGAAATTAAAATTATTATCACAAAATCTTAAATTAATAAAATATAATTGCACAAAAATTATTATAACTAAATATATAAAAATAATTACTATAAATAAATATATTAATTAGAATAATAAATTATTACTATTTCTTTAAAATAGTGATATATTCATATATACTGTGAATTTAATTAATAATTTTTTTACCCATTTTAATTAATAATGAATTTTTTTAGATTAGATCTTGTGGTTTACTCCTCTAATTCAGAACTTTTCACATTAAAAATTATTTTAGTTTATTAACTAATATTTATTATTAATTTTAATTGACTAATGTTATAAAATTAGTAATAAATAAATAATTTCATAATAATAAATTATAAAACTCATTTAGGATTGCTTGATAAAAATTGAGTTGGGATTGGGTTTACAATTGATATTTTAATAATCTAATTTGATAAAAATGTAACCCAAGTTAAGACCGACCGTTCATATAATTTTTGTCCATTAAACTAGTTTAGAAGGGTTAAGTTAGGGTAGGTTTACCTTTAAGTATGGGTTGAGAAACTTTTGTTTCTGGAATTATATTATATGTATTTAGTCATGATCAATAAATAAATAATACTTATCAATTTTATAAATTCAAATACATTAAAAATATAATTATTTAATTTTTAGAATATTTATATTTATTAATCGTAATAAATACACAAAATATAATTAAAATATATAAAATATCTGATACTGCAATGAATGAATGAGACATTAAGCACTAGCCGTATGCTTTACAATTATTGGCAATCCTTCTCTCTCTCTCTCTCGTTCCGAGGAGCTTAAGGGCAGCTTCAATGCTCCCTAGGTTCTTAATTCCTAACTAATCACCTCTTCCCCGCCGCCAAGATTCAATATCAGTGTCCTTTCAAAACTAAAAAGCTTCTAATTCCGACAAATTGGGGATCGGCTTGGAAAGGACTTTAATGACTCTTCAAATAGCGGAAGTAATTTTGTCTGTGGCCTGTGGAATGAAAAGCAAACAGTTTTGTGAGGTTAGTACTTTGCTGATAACCTCTTGGTAGCTAAAGCGCTTCTGTTATATTCGTTGAGGCTCTCCGTCGGAGTGCGCTTTTTCCTTTTTGTAACAAAATCCCTCACATTAGATGGTTTTCGTACAACCTATAAATCTTGTGGTTAGATGAAAAAAAAAAAAAAAAAGGAACGGTGTCATTGAAGTCGAAAACTACTTTTTCAAACAAAACGTCCACTCCACACCTTTTTTTACTAAAAAAAAATAAAAATTATGATGTGTTCCTGAGTTAGAACCAAAAGAGAAAGACAGTAAAACATATCGGAGGAAGGAAGGGGTAAGAATGGATGGTTAAGTTTTTGTTTTTTTTAATGGGAATATTTTTTAGGAATATATTATAAAATTTAATTTATATATTTAATGTTTAATTTTAAATATAAGAAGTTTAATAAAAAAATTTTAAAAATTATTTTTTATTAATATAATTTTAAATATTAATTTTTTAATCGTAAAATATAAATACTCATAATATTCTTTCATTTATATAAAAAATGAAAATTTTCTATAAGTCATATTATTTGATAATCAAATGAAACTTAAGTCATTTTTTTTATTTGAATATGTAGGAAATCTTTCAAATGGAGAAATATAGAGTAGGTAGTACTTGAGAGTGCTGTAGGATTTCCAAGTATTAATCATAAACCTGTAATTTCTTCTTTTTTTATTTGGTATCAACTGGGAAAAAAAAATTAAGATTTATACATAGTTCTTAGCATCGCTTTACCTAACATATCCTATAACAAAAGAAATTGGACTTCCATAGGAGGGGAGTACATAATGTTTAAAGTACTGCATTCATGACTTGTATTTTTTACAATATAATATAGTCAGTAACAAAATTCACCTCCCTATACGTATGCTTGAAAGCAGGGTCTTCTAAGGTCAGAAGAAGTTATTTGCAATTTTCAACTAAACTATAGATATGGTGAGTAATCATTATTCATTATTATATGTATAATAGACATGGAATCAATTTCCACAATAATTGAAAATAATCCCTAGTTATAAACCAAGAATAGGCCATGTCATAATTTACATAATTCTATTATATATTTTGAGCAAATACCAGTCCTCTATAATTTCTTCCTTCTTTAGTCAAAATTCCTAAATGATTAGCAGGTCATGAAACATTTTTTTTCCTTTCTCCTATATTCTCCTTGTCCAACGTAATATTAGAATAGGATAAGTTGCTTCGTTCCAATACTAGTGCATGCCACTAGCCTCATAAGCTTACTGTGATACTTCCAAAAAAAATTTTACACTCTCTTATTTAACATTGAGTTTACTTAGATTTAACTATAATTTTTATCCCCTTTTTTATACAATTTATTTGCATTTAATCTCCTTAAATTTAATATATTTAAATTCACCTAGTAGTCAAATTAAATCAAATCGAATCCATATTAATAACTTCTATCAAATCAAAAATAGAAAATCATAACTAGTGTATAGAACATCAACGAAACTCTATGTTGGCTATATTCAAAAAGAAAATTAGTAGGTTATGTGACACTGACGCTAATGATCAAACTAAGATGTTGCCCCCCCCCCCTTTCATTTGTGGGTCCCATGATTTGCAATTTTTTAATGTGATAAGGTATATTCAATAATTTTCTCTTTCAATAATTGTTAGCCTGCAATCCTATGAAAATTTTGTATTTAACTTAATTTTTTTTATTTTTGATTTGATGAAAGTTATCAAATTGAATTTAATTTACTCCAATTTGTATATTTGAGGGCAAGCATAAAATATTAAATTTAAATTCAAACTTAAAAACATTACAAGTGTTAAATATTTTGTCACTTTTATCAAATTTAAGGGTAATAAAAATAATACCAATGGCAATTCTATTGTACTATAACAAATCCAATCCAATATGATATAATGCACATCAAAAGGCAATTACTCCGCTGTGTATATAATAATAGGCTCAAACGAATCCATTAAAACAGATTGTTTCCATGTATCAAATACTCTATTAAATCCATAATAAAATAGCTGATTTGATAACAAATTTGTTAAAATTTTAATTTTATAGTGCTGATTACTGTCAATCTATCGGTTACTTTTTCTTTTTTTTTAAAAAAAAAACTAATAGAGAGGCTCAATAATAACTTAAAAGCTTAATTCATTCTAATTTTTTTTAAAAAAAAATTAATGGTTGTAATTGAATAATGAATAATCTAACAACTCAAATATTTATTCTTTTAAGTATTAAAGAAATAAAGTAGTAAATAGATTCATTGAAAGGTGACAATGGACTTGTAGGCCTAAGCTTGAGCTTAAGCCCATGGTCCATAGGTACAAAGTTTTCCACTGATTATATTTACGATTAATTCAGCTACCTAAAGAATTATAGTATGAACTTGGTTTTTCAGTTATACAATTATATTCAATTAAGTTCTATATTAATATTAATAAGTCATTACAATAACAAAATTGTTGATGTAATATTGATTTTTCGAGTTAAGAATATTACAATATCGTCATGTCAATATTTATCATTAATTATTTTAAAATTTTAATTAATAATCAAATATCAAAGGAGATTGCTCACCTCTATATTCTTACAAAAGATGCAGAGATTAGCAACCTCTATTCTTTTAGTGGGACAAAAAATTCATTCATATTTTTACAATAATTAAGGATATTTAAAAATTTTAAATAAAATATAATTTTAAATATTTAAGTTAATTTTATATATTTTTTATTTTTATAATAAGTATGTATATTAATTTAAATAATTGTTAGTGATGATAAATTAATTCTAATATTTATTATTATTTTATTTCCATTAAATTAAAAGTATAATATTAAGGATATTTAAAAACTTTCAATAAAATATAATTTTAAATATTTAAGTTAATTTTATATATTTTCTTTTATTTTTATAATAAGTGTGCATATTAATTTAAATAATTGTTAGTGATGCTAAATTAATTCTAATATTTTTTATTATTTTATTATCATTAAATTAGAAGTATAATGTTAAGCATATTTAAAAATTTTCAATAAAATATAATTTTAAATATTTAAGTTAATTTTATATATTTTCTTTTATTTTGATAATAGGTGCGCATATTAATTTAAATAATTGTTAGTGATGATAAATTAGTTCTAATATTTCTTATTATTTTATTATCATTAAATTAGAAGTATAATTTTATATCCTATTAAGAAAGTGGAGTTCACGTTTAAACCGATACAATTGAATAAATCGAATTGAATAAGAAGAGAACCTTGACTCATGGCATTTGCTTTGGTGCTACTTGATAAAATTATGAATTTTATTAGACTTTGTTATAAAATTCATAATTTTTATATAAAATTTATAATTTTTTTCATAATGAAATAAATTTTTAAATGCAATTATTCACATAAATCTTGCAATTTTTTTATAAGATTTTACAACTTTTTCATAAATCTTATAACATGAATAGTAAAGGTTTCAATATCAAAATTTTAAGAGTTTACAAAAAAAAATTAACAGATCTTATAAAATAATTTTATGAAAAAATTATAAGATTTATAAAAAAAAATATAGTAGACCCTTTTCATGGGCTTTGCGAAATTTACTTTTTATCACTTTGTTTCTATCAAATATTTTTATTAATTTTTTTATAAAATATTAAATTATCCAATATTGTCCTTTTATTAGTGTTTTTATGAAGATTAATTTTCTCAATTTTTTCCTTTAAAGATTTGGATAAATTAATATTTTATAGAGGTAAAATTAATATAAAATATTTTATAAAAATTTATAAAAAAATTACAAAAATCGTACCAATAATTTTTAATCCTCTGTGCTTTAATGGAGTAGGAAAGAAATGGCCCTTAACAGATACAGGCCGACTCTAACAAAGATTGGGGTAACGGAGCTTGAATTGTGAACCGTATTGATCGGAGAAGTATGATTATTTTTATTATTATATATTATATTTTTAATGCATATTAAAATATTGGTTCAACCTTGATTTCAGTTTGATCAGATCATTAAACCTTACACTATTTGTTAAACTAGTTTAATGTCCGATCTAATTTTTAAAACATTAGAAATAACTAATTCGTTATGTTCACACACACAATAACTGAGGATTGAATCTAATATGCAAGGGAAAGGTTAAATCTTTCAAAGGACAATAGGCAAAACCCTAAACTCTAAGCTTAATCTCACGTCATCATTTGTTGAACTGTTTTAATAATCAATCTAATTTTTAAAATATTAGAAATAATTAATATACTAGATTGATACATACAAAAAATAAGGATTAAAAATAACATCTTTCAAAAATAAAAAATACCATTTAAGTTAAATGTTCCCAGCTAAACACATAACTCTCTTGTTAATATGACACCCATGAATCAAAACTTGCAATTTGTACGAAAAAATTTGAAACTTTATTTTTTTTTTTAATGAATGTCATATATAACAAGTATGTTAGAGGTTGAAGTTTGATTTAGTTTTTAACAGAGAATTTCAAAAAAAATTGCAATGAATATACAAACAAATTTTATACACTCACGCAAAACATGCATTGTATTTGAAAACAATATGTTGGAGAGATCCTAGATCGTAGAAGATGACTATAGTGCATCATTGATGTAGTGATACACCACTATATTATTAAATCTAACTATTAATTTATTATTATGTAACATGTCAGTTTGAATTTTTTTTAAAAAAATTGAGCTTAATATATGGCAAGATTTGATCATACAATAGTATACCACAATATTAGTAATGTACCATAATTCCTCCATAAATCTTATCCAAACAAGCTAAACTATGTAGCTATATAATTTAAAATTTCTGTTTTAAGTTAATTCGTGACAGCCTGAAGAGTATAAAAAGAAGTTATATAGTTGTGTAACAACGTATCCCAAAATTTTCAATTGGTCTTCAGGAAAATCTCCTATTCATCCGAGGCAATAGATTTGTTGGATATTCTGGTATTTGTCCAGTATTTGCCGAGATTCACTCGAATCTATTTGTTATACAAAGGGATACCTCGGCGCATATTTGGGACTACAATGTGGCCCGTTGCTGCTTTCCATCTCTACGCCTACTTGTTAGCAAGTCATGTAAGGTCGTTTTCTCACTTATGGTCAACATATAATTTTTATATTATTCCCTAATAATGCAAATGTACCACTTGAAAATTATTATGAGCTCTTACAAAGTTTGATTTAGGTCAAATGGTAGCCTTTACCTTCTGATTTTCATTTAAATTTTAACAATATTATTTTTTTTAATCAATTGCACCACATATCTTTTAAAATAAATAGAATGTTTAAATCTTTTAAAAAGTCATTCATTTTCTGAACGGAAAAATCCAACATGCGTGGCCGGACAGAATGTTGATGTAGTATTGAATGTTAATTGATGGATTATGACATATTTTGACTAAAGTAAAATCCTTTTATTTTAAAACAGAATTCTTTACAATTTAAAATTGAAAAAAATCATATTTTTATATTTAATACTTTCTTCCCACATTTAAAGCAAAACTCTTCGCTATTTGGATCCATTGAAAGCCCCAAAATAAGAATTGTATGCTCCTCTATTCTATTTAATCACCCCCTCATGTGAAAGAGAAAGGGTGTGATTGTAGCGAAAATTTTTGTGTTAAAAGCTCACACTTTTCGGGTATGTAATTTATTTTATTTTGACTTCCTTGTTATGACTTTGTTTTTTATTTTTTGGATGGCTACGTGAAGCGTATTGGGATTCCTTTCTTCTAGCAAAATTGGTTTGTACTACATTTTTCTTGTCAATTTGTGATTATAAAGATTAAATTATTCTGAGTTTTATAATTTTGTCATAGTGTGGTATACATATTCACCATCTTTAAGAATTTTTCTTGACCATAGTTGTCAATGAATGAATTCTGAGAATATATAATATGAGAGAAAATTTGTGTCCTAATTTAATGACAAAGAAGAAAATGTAATTTTGAATTTAAAGAGTAAAATAACTTTAACTCCTCTTTTAATTTAGTCAGTAACTTCCATAATTCAGTTAGCAATTTATCTGGTTACATAGTTTTTTGTTTTCTTATAATGGATGATTTTTTAAAAATATCTCACTTTGCATTTATTTTGAAAGTTAAGTAGTATAATTAATTCAAATAAAAATTAATAGATATTATTAAAATTGATTTTAAAGTTAAAGGATAAAAAATTATACTTTAACCTTCAATTTATTTAGTTTAAAATTTAGGTCGGCTGGCGAGTAAGATTTGTTTTCTTCTATGTCTTAGGTTACAACAAAAGATTTTTTTTTTTCCCTTGAGTCCTCAGATGGGTTAGTATCTTTTTAGTTTTCAAAGAGATCTCTCCTTTTTAGGTTTTGAAAATAAAAAGAGATCGGTATATATAAACTGCAATCGCGGTTCTTATAGTGATTTCAATGGCTAAATACGGCATCCGTACGTATGCAGGTGTTTGGATCTTTGTAGTACCGGTTTTCCGTATATTCAAAGCTCAGGTGCTGGAAGCAAGCATTGAAGAATGCTGCAACATCTAATCACTCATACTTGAGCTGTGTACAATTTTGTAAAATTACAGATGTGCAGTTTAAAGCATGACATAGGTCATTGTTCTCAAGAAATTATCCAAACTTCTCGTGTGGAGCTTAAGCTAGTAATTCTTCCAAGATTCAACAAACTCTGTTATCTTAAAATTGCACAACCAAAATAGGTAGCAAACAACATAAAAATGAAACTCAGTAAGTAGGAGAAGACTGTTTGTACAAAAGTGACTATAGATGAGTGTGTTATTCAAAATGAGAGGAATAGTATGTCTTTTATAGGCTTTGAAATTTAGCCATTGGAAATATAGGCATTGAAATATGACTATTGAAAATATAGCTATTGAAAAATAAATATTAAAATAATTGTTAGTAATAAATGTTTAAATAGTCATTGAGAATTAAATGTTCAAATAAATATATTGATATTTAAAATTTTATTAAAGCTAAAATCTAGTTTTGCAAAAAAAAAAAAAGATTGGGCTTGGCTTCACATGTTATTTGTACTTAAAGTGTTACTTTTCTTCTTTGTCACTTTATATAATTTTTTTTTCATATATAAACTTTCTCTTAAAACTAAACTTGCCCGATGTAGGACTATGTCTTTTGAAATGCTACTCAATATACAACAATCCCCTACATATTTCAAAAGACTTATAAAAGAAAATAAAGAAATAGGTAAAGAATCTTTATTGGATTCTCAAATAAATGTAAATAATCGATGTAGTGTCTTTACAAACTATGAACCAAATCTAGAAAGAGAGAGACTTAATTTACAGTATTACTAGTGAAACATTTAGTTTCTATGAATAGATAATTTCTTCTTATAAAATAGCAGTGTCACCAATCAATTCACATTTGTAAATCATTTTCTTGTGCAATACAGCTTTGTGTTAATAGGCCATGCACATGCCTAGTAATTCATAAGTACTCTAGAGATCTTGCTACTATCTTATAGGAGCGGCCCCACTTCACACTCATATAGGTGAATCTATCATGTATATATTGTAATTAAATACACCACCCATAAGGGTTATTGAATTTATTAAGAGTCAAGCTCATCCTTACATATAATCACTATACCATAAGAGGGACACATAAAATTAATTTTAGTGCTTTCAAAACTAACATTGACTTGTTATTACCCATATGAGCCTACTTCATGGGATCTCCAATCACATAGGTTAAGTTACCATCAATATTAATTTCTTAAAATGACTTTAATCCCATTTCCCTCAATGTTTCAATTATTTGTTTTCTACCCAAGGGTTTCATCAAAGGATTGGCCAAATTCCTCTCTGACTTCACATAATCTGTACAAATCATTACATCTTTAAGCAATTACTTTATAATATTGCATCTTACTTTAATATGTTAATTTTTTTTCCATCGAAAGCTTTATTCTTTGCAATAGCTATTGTCAATTAGCAATCATAATGTATAGATATTGAAGGTTTTGATTTCATACCTAATGGTATATCAAATAAGAAATTTCTTATTCACTCAACTTCACTTCCAACCATCTTAAGAGTTATAAACCTTGACTCCATGATTGATTTAGCTATAATTGTTTGCTTGGATGATTTTGTCATTGTACCATCTTAAGCAATTACTTTATAATTTTGTCATTGTACCACCACTAAGGGTGAACATATAACCACTGGTGGATTTTGTCTCATTTAAATTAAAGATCCAATTAGCATCATTGTATCCTTTTGATACAGTGAGAAATCCATTTATACAAAATATCATAATTCATTAGGCATTTCATTATTTTAGTCATATTCAAAAGATATTTTAATCCCAATCTTTTTCCACTAAAAATGTACTAATTAAATTTATTGAAATATTAGGCATATACAAAACATCACCTAAAGCCAAAGTCTTGCCAGATGTGAGTTTTAGAAGTATTTTATCTTTTCCAAAAACCTTTGCAGTTCTTGAATCTGCAAGGTAAATCAGATCTTCTCTATCTCCTATTAATGAGTAAAAGGTGAAGGCTTTTTTGTTAACACAAATATGCTTTGTAGCAATTAAGTCTATAATCCAATCTTTCATATTAGCCATAATATTTGCTTGAGAAATAACCGCCACAATTATGTTATCTTTATCATTTCCAACCAAAATTTCTTTAGGTTTTGGAGGATTGTCATTTCTCACCCTTTTCCTACACTAGGGTGCATGATGCTTTAACTTATTGCAAACATAACAATTTCCTAAATTTCTTTAGAAAAGTATTAGAATCATAAGGAATACTAATAGGCTTTTTCTCTAGATAATTGAATTTCTTAAGAATTATTTTTAACATAATGTTATTGAGCCAACAAAATGCCACTATTTTTTCTTATGATTCTAATTCTCAAGATAACATTAGCTTCACCCATATCAAAAAATTTTGAGATTTAGTCTTACACACCATATTAAAATTTATGCCAAAAATAAGAATATTATCTATATATAAGCTAATGATCACACATAAATTGTTTTCACATTTTGCATATACACATTTATCCACTTCAACATAAGAAAAACCATTATGTAAAAAAGTTTATCAAATTTCTCATGCCATTATTTAGGGGCTTGTTTTATATCATACAAAGACTTTCTTAGTTTGTTTTAGACTATACAAAGACTTTTAGATGAGTATTAGAATTATAAGGAGTACTAATAGGCTTTTTCTTTAAATAACCAAATTTCTTAAGAATTTTTTTTAACATAATGTTATTAAGCCAACAAAATGCCACTATTTTTCCTTATGATTCTAATTCTCAAGATAACATTAGCATCACCCATATAAAAAAATTTGAGATTTAGTCTCACACGCCATATTAAAATTAGTGCTAAAAAAAAGAACATTATCCATATATAAGCTAATGATCACACATAAATTGTTTTCACATTTTGCATATATACATTTATCCACTTCAACATAAGAAAAACCATTATGTAAAAAAGTTTATCAAATTTCTCATGCCACTATTTAAGGGCTTGTTTTAGACCATACAAAGACTTTCTCAGTTTGTAAACTTTTTGTTTTTATTCTTGGACCTCACAGCCTTCATATAATACCATATAAATTTCTTCCTCTAAATCTCCATAAAAATAGTTTTCACATCCATTTGATGTATAACTAATTTAAAAATAGAAGTTAAAGTAAGCAAATATGAATTGAAGAAATCCTTGTTATTATGTAAAAGTTTTAAAGTAACCAACATTTTATTTTTGTGTAAAACCTTTTATTGAACCATAAAAAAATATTTTTTTTAAAAAAAATCATTTGCAACATATTAGCTTTGCTCCAAGAGGTAAGTCTACTAGTTCCTAAGTTTTTGTAAAATTGATTTAAGTTTTGTTTTGATTGCTTTCTAAAAATTTTTACTTTAAAGTATATTTGAGGATCATTATTAATGATAAACGTAAAACTTATTTTCAAAAGAGGATTCTTTTCTTAGTCTTTTACTTCTTCTCAAGACTTCATCAGTCAATTCTAAATCAGTCAGAGGTGTATTAGTCTTTGTTGCATGAGAAATTTTATCATGTGTGGATAAATGTGTTCAAAGAACTCCACATTCTTTATCTTTTTTAATGTATTGCAATCAAGCACATCACTTATCCTGCAAACATGAAATCAGAATTTCCTTTATCCTATTTTTCTTTTCTTAGGTTTAAGCTATAAAATTTTAGTTAGATACCTCCATATTTTCAAATATTGTAAATTAAGTGCATAACTTTTTCACAATTCATAATTTGTTTTTCTTATTTACTTATGAGGTATCTTATTTGTAAGTGACATGAAAAATAAATTTATAAATACCAATAATATTGGCTAACATGTTTATTGACAATACACATTGAATTAAGATAAAGCCTATTCAAACCCATTAAGTGAACAAAATAATAAGTAGATATGTTAACATAGGCTTACATAAGCTTGTTTGTCATACATAAATATCTTCACCATTAAAGTTAGAAAAATAAGGTTCATTAAATCTAAAATGCTAATTAGTTAATGTCCATGACCTCACAAATATGCCATTTAGGATCTTAATAAAAGCTTTTCAAGCAATCCACAAACATTCAATAAAAGGAATTTATTTCAAACTTCAAATTATAATGTCAACTCTCACAGAGGATTAATATAAATTTTCACAAAGGATTTAAGTTAAACATGAAATCAAGGACTATTAAAATACTACTCTTATTATTTTTTTTACACTTGTATAGTGTATTATTAATAAAAACCAAACACACTAAGTCATGCAAAAAGTCATGAAGCAAGTTACTGGATAATGATGTTCATATATATAGTAAAATATTTCCTGATGAAAACAAATTCTTAACCAATGTAACTCCTAAAAGATAAATTAAAATATAAATAAATGAATAATTAGATTATCATTTCCTCCAAATTGTGATTCAAGGTTCAATAGTACAGCATAAGTATAACACCAATATACTAACTGGCAATAGCAACAAAAATCATAATGTTAGATAAAAATTGAGTAAAGTACCTATTTACTTAAGTTCATAAGATTTCAATTTATCTCTATGGCCTTATTTATAAATAGTTAAGGAAATTGGAGTCACAACTATTCTACAACGAATCATAACATTCTACATCTCAAATAACAACCACAAATGAAAAGAATGATCAAAGAAATTATATCATATAAATTGTAAACATAATGAATCAAAAATTATTTTTAAAAACTTATTTGTAAAGACATTATCCTTAAGGATGCACTTGAGAAATATTCCCTTCAGATTGTTGTAAAATATGGATGTGCAATTTGAGGTGTGACACAAATCATTGTCTTCAAGGAATTATCCAAACTTCTTATGTGGAGCTTGAACCGATAATTCCCCCAGGATTCAACAAACTCTTCTGTCCTAAAATTACATGACCAAAGTAGGAAATAGGTAGCAAGAAAATGAAACCTAGCAAGTAGAAGAAAAGTGTTTGTAAAAAAGTGATTGTAGATGAGTGCGTTGTTCAAAATGAGAGGAATAGTATGCCTTCTATTGTCTCTAAAATCTAGTTATTAAAAAATAGCCATTGGAAATATAGCTGTTGAAATATGGAAATATAATTGTTAAAATATGTCCATTGAAAATAAAACCATTGAAAAATAAATGTTAAAATAATTGTTAGTAATACATGTTTAAATAGTAATTGAGAAGTCATTGAGAAATAATTATTGAGAATAAAATATTCAAATAAATATATTGATATTTCAAATTTTATTAATGCTAAAATCTAGTTTTACAAAAAACCAACTTGGGCCTGGCCTCAAGTATTATTCATGTTCAGAGGGTTACTTTCTTTCTTTATCACTTTGTATAATTTTTTTTTCATATATAAACTTTCTCTTAATGCCAAATTTGCCTGATGTAAGACTATGTCTTTTTAAATACTACTCAATCTACAACAAACAATATAATTAAACCATCATTTTTATTCTTAGTAATTATTGCATTTTGATTGATCTTGATCAACTTAAAAATTCAAATGCCTTCAACTTTGGAATATATATTAAGGCCAAACTTGCCTTATGTGAGACTATGTCTTTTGAAATACTACTCAATATATAACAAACAACATAATCAAACCATCATTTTAATTCTTAGTAATTATTACATTTTGATTGATCCTGATCAACATAAAAATTGAAATGCCTTCAACTTTGGAATATATATTGATGCTCTGACATCTCATATGATAGAATCATCAACAAGTTTTCCTAGTGAATTACTCTATTGCTTTTTATGGGGTTTGCACAATGTAAGGGTAGTATACTCCACTCTCTTATGGACTCTTGTGTGTTTTAACTACTGTAACAACTTATATACTCTTCTGTTAATATTTGTCCTTCCTTTTACTTTTACTTAATAGGTAAGTAATTATAATTTTCAATTTTCAAAACATTGAAAACTATAAAGTGTAATTTAGTACAATTTTTAAAATATGTAAGTTCTATAAAAATGATATGTAAACATCATGTTAGGAAAGTTTAATAAACTATAATTAAATGTAGAATATACATACTTGATTTAGCTTCCTGGATCTTGATGCTGTATCTCACCACACAATTTGCCAAGAATCACCTTTGATCAGGAAGTTTAGCTTTTGTCCATAACAATTGCACCAAAACCCCACGCACTATCTTATAGAGAGAGGATGAAGGAAAATTCTCTGAAAGAAATTTCTCTGGCTCTAGTAAAAACTAAAATTGTGCATTCCCACACTTTTGGTCTCTTGATTTCTGAATAGGAGTAGGTAGTTTTTTTTTTCTTTCTCCCACTTTCCCACTTCTTGATCAGTTATTAAAAATTGATTGATTTTGATTGAATTCAAATTCAAGATAAAAATATATATTTATTTAAATAAATAAATATTTGTTACATGATAAATGTGGATCACCCATTATAGGTGTCCCTACATTCATCATCTCTCATTCACACATAATAGGATGAGCCACATCATATAATCTTCTTCTCTCTCTTGATTTTCATACTTGGTGCATTATTGTGACCATGTGAGCATGATATCATCTTGGGTGTTCTTGCACTAGAAATTCTTATATAGAATTAGCACAAGACAACCTTTACTTCTAGTTATTTGTATTATGCCTCAGATGCCTTAGATTTTCCCATGTACAGTTTTCATTTTCAAATCTAATCCCTCACAAGGTTTACTACAAGCTCAGATTGTCATACACATATGCATAACATCCACGTTTATGATGTTACCAAAATTAACTTCATAATGGACATGTCTCAAACACTAGCATAATTATGTATATATCAGAAAATCTTCCTTTTGCCCATATATCACTTCGATTTGAAATAGCTACTTTCTTAGTATTTTATCTTTTAGACCATATATATCGTGATCATAGGATGTATACTAAGGTAGCAAACACTATATCATTTTTCTATGATATCATCAAAGTGAAAGGGTATCTTTGAAAAGAAATTTTCTTTTCTAGGACTCACACTGCAATGAACCAGGGATCTTTCACTTACTTCCCATTTGCGATTCTTTTTGCACATGTGGTATGAATCACATGCTACGGTGTTCCCTTTATAGCATAAGGGTGTATGTCAATTTTATTAATAACACCATACAGACTTTAGTTTAGGTACACCCAATATCTAACCTGAATTCTTCCACATCATTCGACTCCTTTTGATGTCAGTATGTGAAGAATTCATTGTCTGGCCATAGGTATTGTGGAAGGTGGGAGATTCCATAATTTGATCCATATTTGTATTTTGGATCTCATCTTAACTTTACTTCGTTGAGGTGACATATTTTATTTTGTATTACTTCTCTACGAATACACTACATTTCTCATAATTATGTTGGTGAACACATGTCTTATCTTCGTCCATTCTTCTTAAGTGTCACAGGTGGTTGTTCATGTCAGAGAACCAACCTTATTAACCTATATGACATAATGGACATTCGTATAGTCATACACATCTTATAATACTTGTAATTAAATGAAAATATATTTTATTCATTTCAATTTCAAAAATGTTCGATTACATTCTATGTATACTAAGAGATTTTACATGCTCAATATATATATCTCTAGGTGTAGCCTTGTTAAAAGGATGTACTATCATCCTTTGTGTAGGAATGTTTTGGATTGTGACCTTTTTCTGTGCTATTGCATTTCTCACAAAATGATTCTTTATGTCTATATGCTTAGTTTTGCTATGGTACTTTGGATCATTTATGTAGGCGATGGATACCTGACTATCACAATGTATCAAGATGGGGTTTAAATTCTCACCATAAATCTCTAGATGTTCTATAAATCTTTTCAAGCATATTACCTCTTGTATTGTTGCAGAACATGCCACAAATTCTACTTCCATTGTTAATAATGCAATGCATGTCTGCTTCTTGTCACACCATGATATTGCACCATTATTTAGCAAGAAAGAATAACCTAATGTAGATTTTTTCTTATCTAGGTCTCCTACCTAATCCGCATCAAAATATTCAACTAAGCATAAATTGTCCCCCCTAATAGCATAGTGCATAATTAACGGTGCCTTTCAAATATCTTAATATCCTCTTGATAGCTTTCCAATGTTTCTGTCCAAGGTTCAATTGGTATTTGCTTATGAGTCTAACCGCATAACAAATATCCAATCTTGTACATATCATTGCATACATTAGACTTTCAACTGCACTGGAATAAGGAACTCGGTCCATTGATTTCTTTTCAAATTCATTTTGAGGGCATATTTCTTGGCTCAACAGTTCACTTTTATTTACAGATGTATCCATGGGTTTGTAATCTTTCATATTGAATTTCTTAAGAATTCTCAATATATAACTTTCTTGAGAAAGAGAAACAAGTTTCTTGGAGTGATCTTTGAAGATTTTGACTTTAAGAATGTAATTTGCTTCACTCATGTCTTTCATCTCAAAATTTAAGGATAGACATTCCTTAATAACCATAATTAAATTCATGTTATTCCCAGCCAATAGTGTATCATCCATATAAGGGGATAATATCACAAGATTACCTTCATGTCACTTAATATAAACACAATGGTTTTCCTCAATCATTTGGAAGTTATATGAGGTTATAGCTTAGTGAAACCTTAAGTAACATTGCCTGAATAACTGTTTGAGTCCATAAATGGACCTTTGAAGTTTACAAACTTTCCTTTCTTCTCCCTTTTGTATGAAACCTACTGGTTGTTCTATGTAGATTTCTTCATCCAATTCTCCATTAAAAAAAGTGATTTTTACATCCATTTGATGTAATTCTAAATCTAAATTTGCTACTGTGGTTAGGAGTAATCGTATTCAATTAAAAGCACAATAGGCGAGAATGTTTCCTCATAATCTATTCCTTCCTGTTGTGTATACCCCTTTGTAACTAATCAAGCCTTAAACCTTTCAATTAATCCATCTGCCTTTCTTTTAATTTTGAGAACCCACTTGTTCCCAATTAACTTTCAGTCAGATGGTAGGTCAACTAATTCCCAAAATTGATTAGTTTTCATTAAGTCTATTTCTTCCTCCATTGCTTTCTTCCAATGTTCCTTTGTAGGAGAACTTAGAGCCTCTTGAACTGTTCTTGGCTCTTCTTCATCTTGAGGAGTGACCATAAGAGCTTATCCCTCAATTGAAAAGCATCTTTTAGGTACACTTCCTCTATTACTTTTTTGTAGTGGGGTTTCCTGTACCATATCTTCTCTAAATACAGGATTTTCACTTATTCTCTCAAATCTCCCACTTAGATCAATAGATATTCTTTAAGAGCTCTCACTTGAATAAGATAGACAAGATTCAATATTGTTATGCATTTAATCTTGTAACTTATAAAAAGATACAATGCGATCAATTTCTCCTCTGCTAGGAAATTCACTTTCCAAAAATGTTGTATCTCTTTATTTAAGTTTTGTTACTATTCTATCCTTATTTTCACCAATGAAAATGTATCCGTTAGGTAATTCTGAGTATCTTATAAAGATACATTTCTTCCCTCTTAGACCTAATTTTTCATATTTATGGGAAGCATCATGAATATACGTAGCAGACCTTCATGGTATGAGAATACTCAAATCAAGTTTGCGCTTTGTCCATAGTTCATAGGGAGTGGATCTAATAGATTTTGAGGGTACACAATTAAGTATGAAGGTAGCTATTAAGATGGCATCTCCCTAATATGAAAATGGTAGATTTGCCTATACCATCATTGACCTAACCATGTTTAGAAGAGTCTTATTTCTTCTTTCACTTTCAGCTACTTCATTTTGTTGTGGAGTACTAAGGATTGTTAATTATCTTATTATCCCTTTCTCTTCATAGAGCTCTTTGAATTGTTCAGATAAATATTCATGTCCACGGTCAGTCCTAAGCACTTTAACTTTCTTGTTTATTTGATTTTTTACTTCATTTAAATAACATCTAAAACATACCGTATCGTGAATAATCATCAATGAAAGTGATAAAGTACCAAGCTCCGTGTCTTGCCCTTACACTTAAAGGACCACATATATCTGAGTGAACTAATTGCAATGGATTTTTTACCCTAGTACCTTTTCAAAACAGTTTTCTAGTTGCTTTATCAACTAGACAATGTTCACATAAGGACATTTCCAATTTCAAAATTGGACTTAGCAATCCTTCTTTTGCTAGTTTACTCATCTTATTTTGATTTATATGTCCTAATATAGCATGCCATACATCCATTTCAACATTTAAATTAGAAGTGGAAGTAGTAAAGCAATTGAAAGCAGCATTGTAGACAACATCTAAAATGACAAATCCATTAGAAATGAAGCTAGAACCATAAAATACACCATCTTTAAAAATGTCAGCTACATTATCATGAAAATTAACTGAAAAACTAAAACTAAGTAGGGAACAAATAAAAACTAAATTTCATCAAATGTCAGGTGTATAAAGTATATCATGTAGGATTAAAGTTATTCCTCCACGCAAATCTAATTTGCATATATCAATGCCTTTGACTTCAACCCTCGCATTGTTTCCAAAATAAAGCCACCTACTTTGAGTAGACAAATGATGGTACTCTATGTACAATCTTCAATCCTCACTCACGTGGTCTATGGCACTTGAATCCAAAATCCACAAAGGATGATATTCTATTAGAAAAATAGTACTAGAAACAAATGAAAAATTTTTGAAATCAGTATCTAGTAATATCTTGTTATATTCATTTTGCTGAGTACAATCTCGAGCAAAATGACCCATTATTTGGTAGGCATAATATTTGATTTTCTTGAGATCAAAGTTCCTTGTGCCATGCTTTCCCTTGTTCTTCTTCTTGAAGGTTTTCTTGCCCTGAGAATTGGGCCCAATTTTTTTCTTCTGGAACTTTTTACCTTTCTTATATTTAGGCTTGGAATTGGAGGGATCCACTCTTTCAACCATATATACTTGCCTAAAGGATCTATAAGCCCCCAAACGTTCATCCTTATGTTCAAAATGTCTTGCCACATCATCGAAAGTTACAATGCTTTTGTTGTAAGTCAAGTTAACCTTCATATGTTCCCAACTTACAGGAAGTGATCTAATCACTACTTGCACTTACTGCTCATCAAAAAGTGCATGTCCTGCTGCTTTCAGTTCATGAATTATATTTGACATTTCTCACAAATGTTGTTTCATCAATGTATTAGGCTGAAGTTTATATGTGCTAAATTTGATTATGAGTCTTCTCAGTTTAGTGGCAGAAGTATCATCAAAATTTTCTCTTAGGGTAATCCATATTCCTTGAGCAATTAGGTAATTTTCATATTCACACATGAGGTCATCAACCATTGCACTTGAAAGCGTAATGCGAGCTATGCTGTTCCTTTTCTTCCAAATAGCATGTGCCTTAGCATCTTTTATATGCTAAACTGTGTTCCTAGTTTTAGGTTCTAATATGACATTGTTTAAGACTTCTAGAGTATCTTGCTCTTCTAAAATATATGATATTTTCTGATGGCAAATATTCCAGTTATCCTTATTCAATTTGTTACCTTTGTTTAATTCAGCAATTATGTTCTTGCTAGCTATTTTGCTATAGTTCTCGCATAGAACAATAATGACACAACTTAATTCATGGTCGGGAGTTTATGTTTGTCACACCCCTATCGCATGTTTGCCTAAATATTATTATTATTTCCTATCGAGATCGTTCTCATGAAAATATCATACATTATGTTGCTCTTAGATAAAAATGTAATATAAGAGCTCCCACTCAAATGTAGGATTTTGTAAAGATAAATGTACATCAAACAAAAATATTTGACCATCCATCAAATAATAAATAGATTTAATAAACATTCATCAATGTTCTTAAAGTAATCTTAACAAACCAAGAGAAATAAATCCATCAAAACAAATATAGCTAATATTTCTATTCTAGTTCCCTATTCTGGATTTAGGGCTTTCATCTCTTCAAAAGTGTTGAATAGTTCAGGTGGATTTTTAGAATGAGTTGATCCAAAGTTGTGTACTTTCATAACTTTAAGTGGACTCTTGAAGTGCAATCCTTTCTCTAGAGTGTTGTGTCCAAAACGTATTGCACTCTTTGTGTTTGGGAATTATGACATTAGGATTATTTTTCTCCAATTGTTTTTGAAGTAGTGAATTTCCTATTATCTCAGCTCTTCCATACATTTTTCAAGGTCAAGGTATTTAACTATTCCCAATGTATATTCTTTGCATCGTCATAGGGTTTTTTTAATTGATCTTCAGAAATTATCATTTGGAATTGTATCTATTAAGGTACAAAACCAAAGGTGATTAGGAAATACCTTTCCTCTACAACTAAGATCCTTTTTCAAAAATTTGACTTCAAACAGGAAATCTTTGATTGGGTAGTCTGTGTGTGCGTTTCTTTTATATAGTGAATGCATCATTTCTTTTAGGTCTTTTGGAGTGTCAACCTAGTTTGATTCTTTAGGTTCTTCTCCTACCACACTCTTCAGAAACCCATATGGATCATATTCTTCTCTGAACCACTGTTCCATGTCTGTTCAAAAAATAGACATAAAATATGATAAAAAATACTATATTATTGCCACTTTTTAAGTCAAAACTACGTCACAGAAGCTTTAAAATGTACAAATAATAACCAACGTGTAGATCTCATTTTAAAAAAAAATTAAAGTCAAAATTCACCGCCAAAAGGCCTTGCATGTGCTCTCACGTACCTCTGCAATGCTTTTAGACCAAAAAAATTCCAAAAATAAAAAAAGGGACTTTTACATGTGCGACGATGGCATGTGAAGCACACGCGCTGCCATGCATGTGTTTTCTGGCCACCAAAGCCCATCAAAATGACAAAAAAAAATTTCCTTTCCATCCATATATGACATGTGGCAATCGAGCTTTGGGGTTGGCCCCACACACCACCCCTGAGAGTGAGGAGAGAGGTTTTTTTGGTGGAAAAATAAGGCTACTTCAAATGGCGTATCATTTTTTAAGTGAGTCAAAATGACGTGTCATTTTTGGGTCAGGTTCGGGCACTCCACATGTCAAAACCACATGTCATTTACCGATGGCCTAAAATGACGTGTTATTTTAATCATCTTCTTCATCAAACTAGGTCAACTAGGTCAAACCTGACCTGGTTCATGACCAAATGGGTCTGTTCAACTCGAAATCATATTTTGACCATAACTTTTAATCCAGATGTCTATTTTAGGTTATTTAAAAGCCATTTTTCTCAGAATTTGATGTTCTACAAATCTAGGCTAATTTTATGGCCTAAAAAAATTTAAATTTCTAGGGGATCTAGTATCTCAAAGATTATGAATTTTATGGAGTTTTAGGTATCCATGTTGTTTTCTGGTGTTCAAGAATGTTTTATGTATGCCTTTTGACATTAAAACCATCCCTAATAATATTATTCCAAGAACAGTAGAATCATACAATAAATTTGCATTTATTTGGCCAAATTTTCACATCACAAAAGTAAAATTAGGAAGCATGCTTTCTGGCCAAAACAAAAATTACCATGTAAATACACAATATGTGATAAGTGCATTTATCATAGAGCATCTCATACATCATGTACTTAAATATAATTGTATTAAATACGCTTGGGGAAATATAGACATCAAAACTAACCTGACTCTAATACTAATGTTGGGAAAGTTTAATAAATCATAATTAAATATGGAATATACATACTTGATTTGCCTTCCTAGATCCTGACATTATATCCCATCACACGATTTGACAAGAATCACCTCTGATTAGGAATTATAGTGTTTATCTACAACAATTGCACCAAAACCCCATGCCCTGTCTTGTAAAGAGAAGAATATGAAGGAAAATTCTCTAGCTCTGGTAAAAACTAAAATTGTGCATTCCCACACTTTTGGTCGCTTTTGATTTTTGAAGGGGAGTGGGTAGTTTTTCCTCTCTCTCACTTTCTCACTTCTTGATCATTTACCAAAAATTGATTGATTTTGATTGAATTCAAATTCAAGATAAAAATATATATTTATTTAAATAAATAAATATTTATTACATGATAAATGTGGATCACCCATTATAGGCGTCCCCACATTCATCACATCAAAACTAAACAATTGATTTATTTGTATTGGATGAAAGGCGAGGACATATATTTTAATGGGAGTACATAAAATAATTCTCTTATAGGCACCAAAAGATTCAAATTCTTCTTAGGGAGGAAGGAAAATAAAGCAAAATTAGACTAATATCATAGAGGTAAGTTTTGAAAAACTTCATAGTTAATATGTTTATATGTTTGAAAGTTAGAAGAAGAGGAAGAAGAAAAAAAATGATAACAAAAAAGCTGAAGGAGAAGATAAGGAAGAAGAATGGATACAGTTATGACTTTCTCTTCTCTTATCTAAATGTTTAGAAAATCCTTTAAAATATATATTTAAATTTGAAGAAAAATAAAATATTTAATAATAGAAAGTTTTGGAGGACTAACTAGTCATAAACCTCTAATATTCTTTCTTCCTTAATTAAACTCTTAAAGAATAAAAAAAAGTTTGACATAATATTCCATTTCTTCTCCTTCTACTTCTTCCCCTGGCCAAATATTGGATAAAAGTAGAAAGTTTGTCTTCTATTCTTGTCTCTTTGTGTCCCTTTTTCCTTATAAAAAGATGAAATGGAGTAAAAATAAGAAGAGGAGATTACTAAAAAAGTTGTTTAGTTGGTGATCCTTGATTGGAATGACTATTATCCTGAGAATAATTTTATATTTTTACAAACTCATTAATTCAATAAACTATTTGTCAAGTAGTTAAATTAGCTTATTAACTTGGTCAAATAGCTAAATATTATTAAATTATTTAAAAGTTAACTAAAAAAACTCTTTATTAAACATCCTCTTTACCTTTCAATTCAATTTCATATAAATAAATGATTTTTATAATAATAATTTTATTTATAAATTAATTAATTTTATTTGAAATATTGATTTATATTAAGAATAAAGTAAATATGTAATTTTAGATTTTATAATTGTTATTTTAAATATGAAATTGTTTTAAATAATTTTTTTAAGAAAACGAAAAGGAAAAAAAAATTGACATTCATTGTAAGTTTTAGGATTGATACTATTATTTAAACAATCACAAATTTTATATTTTCATTCGAAGACAGACGCGTCCGTTGAATGGCACTAATTTGAGGGCCTATAACTGTACCATTAAACGTGAAACGTGTTTTTGGGTTGATCACTTTATATGGAAAAACGAAATCAAGCAGCGAAGGGATATCGATGTGTACAGGCAGGATCAACGGTATCATTGAATGGTATTAATTATTGAGGCATCCAGAAATTGAATGTCCCCATATTAGTCTTTATTCCACGACCTCCGTTTTATCTTTGGCGTGCAAGGACACATGAATACAGCATACGTGTATATTCATTCTGCGACCTTAATTAATTAATCTTAATTGCTAATTTGATTAATGATGCGCATTTATTGCTCTGTTTAATGGTAGAATCTCCATCCTCTCTCTAGTTTATGAAAGAATGGCTTTTTTTTTATACTTCTATCCAGAATTATTTTTATATTAAATCTATAATCTTTTTTAATTATTTATTGAGAAAAAAATTACATTTGAATATAAACATAGTACTGTTTTATATTTTGAGGGAGACTTGTGTAAGATTTAAAATTAAAAAAGGGAGTTGTCACAATCTGGTAGTTGTGACAATTCAATAGGCAAACATGCTTAGATTGAGATGAGACTTGACGAAAAAATCCAATATGTTATGTGGATCCTATAGTTAAAATTTGGGATTAATTTGATTTGGGTACAATTTTCCCAAATTTCCCAAATATAGGGGTATTCTGGTCATTTTAAAAGATTAGAGAACTCGGTGGGGTTTAAGAAGATCATATTTGTAATCCTTACATTTTTATCTTCGTGTCGATTGCTTATCATGACAAACGGACACTCGAAACATGGCGAAAATGACTTATGATGACTTAAAAAAAGTATGTCATCTTTTTATGAGAGGTCTTTTATTCAAAATGCTATTTAAGGGGGCAAAGTGTGCTAAGGGCCTATGGGGGCGCTTGGACATTAAGCTAGGGATAGAGTGTCTAGGCTTGTGGCTATCTCTCTGCACACTCAAAGCTATGGAATGAGATATAAACTAAGTGAATGGAGTATCCCTCTTCCTATTCATTTGCCCCTTACGACTCGTAATGCGTGAAGGCTTCCTATATAGAAGGATCATGCGGTCCAATATACGAGAGCGGTTCAACAACATACAATATTGGTGTGCGGACATGTTGTACATGGGACTTATTGTATGAGCAATAAGTCTTCGATATCCCGCTATCTTTACCAAGCATGCCAAACGAGGGTTATAATGAGGGAAAGCAAACATGTTTACCAAGAATGGTCAGCATGCACCACACGGCTTCAACTGGAAAGCCACTAGCCCATGATAGATGGTATCAGAGCTCAGTTTGTGCTAGAGGGCTAAGATCGGGTAGGCATAATTGGTTAGATGCGGCTTGTCTAATGATATGCGGTATGTGCAAAGCTATCATTCTCACAAACTCGGTGGTGTTGTTGCCAAAGACTTGACAAGAGGGTGCAAGAAATTGAATCGTCCCAAGAAGCCAGTAGACCAAGAAATGGTACATACTGGGTGGTCGAGGATTGGTATATCGGGCCTAAGCATTTGTGCCCAAGTGGGCAATCTTGTTTGTCAGTTGTGCATGGGACATTGGTTATGCGATCATTTATAGTAGTGGCATCGAGAGATGCAAACCACCATCCAATGGGATGAAGGAATTGATAGCTAATCCAGTGGGAGAAGCCTTGGTCTTGCTAGAGGACTTAACTACCTGAGGGATTGATGGAATCGGAGGGTGAAACCATTAGTCGTGCCAGTGGATATGACCATAGTTAAAGGGTATGAGCAGATCATTCTAGAGGAAATGGTCCAAAATCATGTCAAAGATGTCCAAAGAGATCATCCATGTGCTCGAGGGAGCATTATAGTTGGAGGGCTTGGCAAAGATTCAGAGGAATTGATGTTGTGTGCAATGTGTGGGTTGGATAGAGTGTGTGCAATCTTCCTACAGGATTGTTAGAGCTAGAGTGGAGGGTGCTCCATGCTTAACCCCCTTCTATGAGTTGAAGTGGGGGAGCCATCAGAGGGTGCACTCGTGAAGTTGTCAGAGGATGCATGCCAAGGAGTGGTTATAAGGACTGTGATACTAATGGGCATCAAACTCTGAAGGTAGGCTATGATGACTGGTGATATGCCAGAGGGCATTGATCTAGAAAGGATTAAAGGATTTGATTATATGTGAATTGGCATTGCTTAGTGCAATGAATTGATCAAAATGCAAACAAGCGGTTAGGGAGCGAGATTTGCCCTCTCTGCATAGATTAAGCATAAATCTTGTCTCTTGTATGAGTGGCATGAGACACTTAGTGCAAGATACCTATTAGTAGGTGATTCAAGGTATTAAGCATTTGCAAAGAGGCATAGAGTTAGTACATACTTAAGCCGCGGAAGTGGTGAGAGTGCAATTTACGAAGGTAGTGAGCACTAGTTGCAGAGGCAACTACCCGTTGAACAAGGTATGGAGAGCTATGTGGGATAGCGACACTAGAAAGAGTGTTGGGAAACTTTGAAAGGTGACTATAGAGGTAACCTTTTGAGTGACTTGTCGAGGGTGCATTTTGCTAAGTACCTATGTTGTAGAGGCAATAGACAGCCCAACTTCAAGATGAGGGAAACATTTTATAGTGCTCAAAGAGACAGGTTTTGAGATGGTCGAGGGAGTAACTCAATGGAGTAGGTTGAAGACCATAGCCATGTCAGATTGAGGTGTCAATGAGGGCGTTGACATTTGAAGTGGGGGAGAATGTCACAAATTGGCAGTTGTGACAATTCAATAGGCAAACATGCTTGGATTGAGATGATACTTGGTCAAAAAATCTAACATGTTATGTGGGTTTTATGGTTGAAATTTGGGATCAATCCGATTTGTGTATAATTTTTCTCAATTTTGCCAAGTTTGGAGGTATTTTGGTCATTTTGAAAGGTTAGGGAATCCAACGGGATTCGAGAAGATCATATTTGTGATCCTCACATTTTTATTTTTGTGTTAGCTGGTTTTCATGACAAACGGACACCTGAAGCATGACAAAAAGTGCTTATGATGACTTGGAAAAAATATGTCATCTTCCTGCGGGAGGCCTTTTGTTCATAATACTCTTTAAGAAGGTGGAGTGTGTTAGCATGTAGCCATCCCCCTGTACACTCAAAGTTATGGAATGAGACATAAACTAAGCAAACAGGGTGTCCCTCTCCCTATTCATTTATCCCTTATGGTCTGTAAAGCATAAAGGCTTTCTATGTGAAAGGATCCTGCGGTCCAATATGGGAGAGTTCTTTGATGACATACGATATTGGTGTGCAGACATTTTGTATATGGGACTTGTTGTATGAGCGATAAGTCTTCGATGTCCTGCTATCTTTACCAAACGTGTCAAATGAGGATTATAATAAAGGAAGATTGGTATGTTCGCCAAGAGTGGCAACATGGGCCACACAATTTTGGCTGGAGAGCCGTCGACTCATGACAAAGTCCATGTATTTAGGGGAGGTGAATGTATTTTTCTCAAAAATTATTTATTACATCATGTTAGACTTAAAATATTCAAAAATACATATCCTTTTACTACCCTTTGAAATTAATATTGTTAATAACTAAAACATTATTAGATTCATAAAAAAATCAAATTTCATCAAAATGCTAAAGTATGATTTTTTTTGTGAACCAAATTATGATCTTTAAATAAAGCAAATAATTCCTAATTATGATCTAAATAATTAAGATTAAGTTTAATGAAAATATTATTTAAAAAACCTAATAAATTTAAGTTAACTTTCGAAGAAAAGGTTGTTTGCTTTCTTGAAGAGAAAGTTGTTTTCTTTCATTATCATTATTAGGTATCATTTTTTAAAGTTATAAGGTTTGGAAATAATAAGTCTCTCATTCGTTCATATAGAAGTTTATAAAATTTTCTTAAAAACATATCTTTCATAAAAAAAACAAATTAAACACTTTTTCAACTATCTAACCTGCTTATAAAACGAACTTCTCAAATTCACAACGTCATAAACTATTTTTCTTGTATTTTTCGCAAAAATTATTCTCTTGAAAAAGATCTAAAAAATAAAGCATGGTAAAATAAATAGTTTCAAAAGTAATGTAATGAAAATAAAATTTTTCTAAGGGGGTAAATTCTTTAAAAGGCTGCAACATGTGGCGGTTGTGCAATGAAAACATTAGATGCTTTTTTTTAAAAAATTTTTTAAAGAAATAAGTTGTTTTTTATTTTTTTATTTTCATATAGCTACCTTGCAATTTTTTTTTATTCTAACATTCAAATATTAGAATAATTGTTTATCATATTTTAATACGCCAGATATTTTAAGATTAAGATGAAAATTTGGATACAAAGATAAAGTAGGAAAATTTTCACATGTTAAAATGAAATATGTGATAATATTGAAAATATTAATACATAAGATAAAATATTTTCACAATATTTATCATATTTTTGTGATACATTGAAACTTGATATTGTTTTTAGATTTATCCTCCTGCAATCCTCTAAATTCAAATTAAAAATATTATATGTATATTAAATGATTTGTCATTATTTGTTAAAAAGAAAATCACACTAACTTTGAGAATATCATAACAGGATAGCAATTCACATTGATTTTGGTTTCCCTTCCATCGAGCTTAGCAATATAACAATCATTCAAAAATTACAAAATTATTATCATATTATTTCAACTTTAAACTATGATAATTAAGATTAGTTAATGAATTATGTAATGTGAAAGATGACTCCTACTTTCTAATTTTAAGTACAATTAAAAATTTTTATCAGAGTATTAAACTAAAATTATATATAATTTTAAAATTATCTCATAAAAAGTCTAATACATAATTAACATGACTTATATTACTTATCTAATTATAATCTCTGAAAACACATCTAAACCTATACATCCATTTTCACTTGAAGACAACATAAACATCATCCAAACATCAGTATTAAGTACAAGTCAAACAGCCAAATACAAACAGAAATATTACATAGTAATTACATGAAATCACGCCTCCTATTTTCTTTGAGATATAAATATCAGTTTCATCAGGTTCATGTGGAAGAGCTATTGCTAGATTCTCCTTTTTCCCAAACGGAGGCTAATTCAATGGTATCAAATCTTGATGCATGAATGGTTCTACCTGCAGGGTTCGGTGTCCCAACTGCCATAACCGGAGCATTTTGTGAGCTGGCTTCCACTGCCAATAAAGACTGCTCCAACCTCGTTTTCCTGCGGCGAGACCAAGCTTTCTGTATTTTACGGGCAGCTGCCGACAAAGACTGCTCCGACTTCCATTTAGTGCAACAAGACCATGCTTTCTCGATTTTACAGGCAGCCCTCACTCTCGGCCAGTCGCGGATCCTTGAAATATAACTGAAAACATTTCAAAATTAGACAAAAGGTTTTTTGCGTCTAAGTATTGATTACAATAGCAATTGCAAATAAATGCGGCTACTATGAAATAGGATCGCAGTATGTGGATGTTGCTATGCACCAAGCAGCTGCACCTGGAACATAAATAGAGTTGCATGGTGTTAAGTCGAAAAGCAATAATCTTGACGTTATCAGACTAGAGAGCATATATATGCTTCAACATCAGATATTGTTTTCACCGTTCTAGTTGAAATGGCAAGAATAAAAGACGAAGAGTTGGGGTCTAAGGCCCGTGTCACAATCTCTTCTCCCCAAAAATCACCATTCTTGAGTTAGAGAATGTAGGGCCTTCAGGAGATACCTAGCCCTTAACTTGTGGGGGACAGTTTTACTAAGGAATTGACGGAGAATAGAAAAAATAATTGCTAGCCTTTCATAAAGTCACAGTTAGTGGTATTTGGTAATTTCATTAGATCAATTTTCTTAGATGTCATATGCTTAGAAGAAAATTACATGGAAAGTGCAATTTCCTTTAAAATAAAAAACATGTAACTAACTGATATAAGAGAACAAATTTTTTTGAGAAATCCTACTTTCTATAAAATAGAAAAAGTTGCTAACCTACTTTCTTACAGGTAAGAAGAACTTCCTTCTAGAACTTCTTATTCTCATTATCAATAAAAAAATTTTAAATACTACTCTAAAAATTTACTAAGAAATTTACTTTTTAAAAATTTTAACTTCTCACAGATTTTTTCTTTTTTTTATGTGGAGCATACAAACTTCTTATTCAGTTTATTAGTGGTTAAATAGCTTTTCTAAGAGTCATGACTATTAATATTTAGTCAAGGAGTTTAATTCATTGAAGTTTTTAATTAGTCATCAAGGGTCCCATGGTTTTAGATGTCTATAGAGTTATAAACCAAAGCTTTTCTATGATATGAATCAATATATGTTAAGTTACATCAATAACCCTTCAATTTCAAAGGTTGTATCCATTGGTTCTCGGGATCTAAATTTTCAAATTTCTATATAAGGAGATAAACTCCTCCCATTCCCAAGCCCTTTTCTACTAATTTTCTCAGCACACAACTTATACGTAGAATTTCTCTGAAATTGTGGTTGGATCTCTTGAAACATTTAAGTAAAGTTTAGAATTCACCTTTATAATTCTAAATTAAAAAGTTTAAAAATTGTCTTTTTTTATATTAGACCATTAATTAACAATAGTTTAGAAGTGCTTAGAATCATCTCTTTGTACCTATAAATTCTCCCTTATAAACATCCAAGTTTGAAGTTCTTTGTTAGATATTCCACTTCCTTAAACGCCCTTCTCAGTATTCCTATAGCCATTCTAAGTTTTTGTCACCATTATTATTAATTTCTCTACAATCTGAGCTCAAATGGTTTTGATCTCATAATTTCTTTCAAGAAAAAGCTAATTAAGTGCATTATATTAACTTATATGTATATTTCACATTTTAGTATTTCCTATTGCGTAGCTTTAACACATGCATTGTTAGGTATGCAGACATGTGACATACATAGCATCACTTAAACTAATCCTATATGTTTAATGAAAGGCAAATGGAGTAAAGTTTCATTTATCTTATTTACGCCACGCGTGCAAGTTCTAGAAATAATGTTGACATTAATTTTTACAAATAGTATTACTAAGATAGAAAGCATGTTAATAAGGAATAAATTTTCAGTCATTGACCATATTCATACCATAATGCTTGAATCTTTCACTACTTACATTTATTTGATTTGTATTATTAAATGTGAGATTACTGTCATGGGAGGAATGAGAATGCATATAAGATATATCTTTATATTAATCTCACAATGTGAGTGAATTGAATTGGAAATTTTTTCATACAAAGCCTCACCTGGTGGGAAGTTGGGAAGCAATAGACTTGAGGTCATCAGCCGAGAGAGCATATGCTTTAACTTTTGATACTGTTTCCACCGGTTTAGTTGAAATGGGAAGAATATGATCAGATGAAGAGTTGGTGTTTAAGGCCCATGTTACAAGCTCTTCTCCACAGAAATCACCATCCTTCAGGTTAGAAAAAATATAGGAACCGGGTCTTTGAGTATCTTTTACCTTTATTCTAAGATTTCCTTGCTTGATGAAGATCATTTCCTCAACTGATTTACCCTCATGTAAAATGCAGGTTTCCTTTATATAAAAACGGGCTTCAGTCTATCACACACAGCGTGCAAAAAGTTTGGATCCATTAACATTAATCTTGTAAACTGCGGTACCTGAAGCAATGAACCCAGCATACATCATTTGAGCTGATCTCAGTTAATTCTCCTTATAGAATTATACGTCATGTAATAACAAACAAATTAGATACAAAGGCAAAAGATACTCACTTTGGTGACTAAAGCCCAGCAAAGATGACGCCTTAGGTCCTTTCTAATATATTTCGGGAGGTTGCGGATCTGGGTTTCCTCTTCAACCCACGAAGCACCTTCACGTAATTTGTATTCTTCGTGTTCTCTAATTCTTTTCCTCAACCACTGGGGAAAGTTTTCAAATGACATCCACGCCTCCCTATTTTCCTTTTTGATCTTCCTAGCTTCCCATGTTTTATCACTATATCGTTGGAGATTCTGACAAAGTATGGAATGTAAGTTACTAAAAATTAAGTTAAAATTTAGGCAGTTTGCTTTTGCTTTAAAACAAAGCATAATTTCATTCTTAAGTGAACTCAACAATTTGTCTCTCCAAACGTGCATACACTTCTAAGTTAGCTCACACGGACCACAAGCGAAAAGAGGTACATGGATGTCGCTCATTTTCTCGCTACCAGACGAGGTGGTAAACAAAGGTGGTAGATGAGTAATAATATGAGCCTCTAGTCTAGTCTGTTTACTTGACCAGAACATTCCTAATTTCATGAAATTGGATAACTATATCTATTAAAATCTTACATCTTGAAGAACACAAAAACTAGATGATCTAGCACATTATGCCATATACATTGAGACTAGTTTTTACATATTCTAGCCTACCTATCTTCCCAAGAACAAAAGATTTATGTAAATAAATTAACGTCATCTATCAAATAAAATTGTGTCTTCTACTCTTTACATGCTCTTTGTCGTCTGTTTTTGTATAATATAATGAAATGGTACAATGTGATGATATTATGTTATGATAATATATATTCACAGCACATAAACGTTGCTCCTCCAGTATTGCATGGGATCTCCTAATGCTAATTACCTGTATGCTTCCAATAAGCAATGTGAAAAGAAGCAAACTGCAGATGCAGATCAACGCAACAAAAAGTAACTCCCCAAAATCCATACTTGTGTCCAAGTTTTGGCCCAGAGAACTGCAGACACGGAGGAAATTGAAGCCACAAAATTAAATTAATTGGTAAAAATTAAGTCAACGGGTTGTTGTATAAATGTTAATGCATATTATACAATTAACATCATAAGTCTCATAACTAGATTAAAAATTGTAACTGTACTTAGAGTACAATTTTATTTTCTAAATATTTAAAGTAGATTTATTAGATTTTTCTATATAAAAGGGTACAAATAGTTATCACAATGAAACCTAATCTTACCCTTTTGAGTGATTGACTAGGATACCTTGCATTTGGTATGTGGGGTACCTGAAGTGTGGAATGAAGGAAAGAGTCTATTTGTCTACTAGTTTTAAAAATAATTTTCTATTTTTATATTTTCAAAAGTAAAAGTTCTTGTCCGGTAACTGTTTTTTAAAAACTATGATTCCAAATGTGAAAACATAAAAATAGAAATAACTTTTATATATATTCTTTCTTTTATTCTTTGTATTAATTTTGTAATTAAATAAAATATTTTTTATTTAGTTCCCGAATACTCTCTATTCTTTATTTTTCTCAAAATTTAAAAATAGTTTATAAAAATAAATTTTTAAAATAGTTTTTGGGAATAAAAGACTAAAAACGTATCCAAATAAACCCAAAATTGCTACTCACATGTGATCTTCTTCACTCATCGTACAACGCATGTACAAAAACTTATATTATATTATTCCTAAAAGTATAGAGGATCACTTTAATTTAAATTGTACCGTAAAAAGTAAAATAATGCTAACTACGCCCCTGAAGCGATGGTTAAGGTGTAATTATTAACCTCTAATTAATAATAACATAGTTAATATTAAAATTACCTTTAACATTTTAATTCTAATTTTAATAATATAATCAACAAGAGACATTGATTTTAATAATAATAGACTAAAATCCTATTTTGATCTTAATAAGATTACATTTTTATCAATTTTATCCATGATTAAAAGTTTGTATCAATTTGGTCTTATAACATTAAAAACTTTCAAATTTTATTCTTTTTGCACATGAGATAGAATTACTAAATTACCATATGAAAGGATTAAAATTTGAGGATTTTTAATCTTATAAGAACAAAATTAATGCAAACTCTTAATTAGGAATAAAATTGATAAAAATTTAATTATATAAGGATCAAAATAGATTTTTAGTCACAATATATTAAAAGTTTGTATAAATTTTGTCTTATATGGTTAAAAACTCTCAAATTTTATTCTTTCTGCATATGAGATAGAATTACTAAATTACTATATGAATGGATTAAAATTTGAGGATTTTTAATCTTACAAGAACTAAATTGATACAAACTTTTAATTATGAATGAAATTGATACACCTAAGTCTCTCTTTCTCTTTTCTTTCGTACATAAATTTCAACACAGCTAAAAATGGAGAGAAAAATATGAAATAAATTTATTGAGATATTCCAAAATAAAAGTTTAGAATAAGAAAATATTTATTAATAAAAAAAGAAAAGTAAAATTAGAAAAAATGTATTTAATGCTTCATTAAATTTTTAAAAGTACAGATGAAAGGACAAAAAATTGACGAAAGAATGTGACGGATAATAAGGGATGGAGGGTATAAAAAAACACTAACCTCAAACTGCGCCAAACCCACAAAAAGCAGTAGGACAACATTGGAATAAAATCAGTGGATGATTTTACCACATGTGATTTTATAGCAGCAGTGAATATTCCGTAGTCGAAAGTTTCATTTGGGTTAAGGAAGGAACAAGAGTTGTTGAGTCGAGAAACCTCTGTTTGTTTAAGGTTTCCACATGTCACGTTACGCATATAAAAAAATTCTGGATTAATATTCAATTCCTGGCGCCAACAATTAATCTCTTTGTCAATTGAAAGCAAGTACCAACAAGATCCAAGAACCTGCCATGAAATGTGTTATTTATTTCAATTAAGCTTAAACCTATGAAATCTAGAATCTAGTATCGTAGGAATATATAACATCGGCTTACATGACTTGCTAGCGTGCAGTAATAAATACTATTGGCAATTGTGGGTCGCCATGCTGCAATTGCAGAATCAACAGTAAAACGGAAGAGATCCACATCCTCGTCCACACTCATCCACTTGAAGGCCTCTGTCAAAAACTGCGGGTACAATCTAGACAGTTGCCGAGTGAATGTGATCATCATCAAGTCGCTCGGATATTGGATGATTGGATAAACTCCCAAAAAGTACAACTGCATAAATTATATGGAAAGAATATACATAAATTAGTTAATAACAAAGATTCACTCAAGTTATTACTTGTACCTTACATGATGCATGTGTTTTTCAGATTTTAGTGGTTTTACTTATAAATTAAAGAGACGAAGACTGCAACATCTACTAAATATTGATACTTACGTGCAAGTCAACTTTAATTTAGACATGATCTTTGAGATGAACTCCTGTAGTTTTAACACACACACACACACACATTACTTTTATGCAAGTTTCTAAACTGTGGTCCGCAAATATTAGTGTTGCGACAATACTACATTTGTGATTTTTTTTATAATTTTACATTATAACAACTACAATTTTTTATATTTATGTGTAATCTTTGTAATAAATTGTAGTCATAATTTAAAATCGTATATTTTAAATAAATTTAAAATAAAGATATGGCGAAGTGTCATTTAATTTGTCAACAAAATTATATTTATATAATATTTATGAATAAAAGTTACATTAAGTATATCCTTACAGGGCACTACTGAATACTGGTGCATAAAAAAATTAAAAGCGCTTATTAGTTTTATAAATTGAGCCCACATATTTCAATCAGTGCCAGGTGGTATGTAGTGCTAGTGTGAGACGTTAATTAGCAGGGTACTGTGCCTCCAAAAATTTTCTTTTTGTTACTTGAAGCTCTCTGCAGTCGTGGACTCTTCAAGAAGCTTGAAATTTAGTGATCTTAGAATTGTTAAAGAAGATTGAAATGTGTTAATATTCGACCAAAATACTAATTATTTTCAATTAATGATAATTTTCTAATATGAGTTTTTTTTTCTTTAACACTCTTTTCATTCTTGCCGATAACCGTTGGAATACTAAAGACAATCTAGGAAAATCTATAATATCATTAATTAAGTTGCACATTCTTATATTATAAATAATAAAGAAATTAATGTAAGAGTTATATAGAAATATATGTAAAATATTTTGATTTTTATGAAAGGAAGTTAAAAAGTTCTACACTTAAGAAGTCCCTTCTATATTGTTTAGTTTTATAAACATTACAATTTCAGGGTCTCATAGCATAAAGGCTCCTCAAGTATATTCAAACATTTGTAAACAATAAATCATCAATGAAAATCAAGCGTTCATCACATTTGTAACAATAACTGGAAAAAAAAAACAAAAAAGACACATTTATTAAGTAGAAGAATAGAAGTTTGTACCTGCTGCAATGGAAGAATTATGAACACGCAAAAGCAGAGAGACAAAACAGCGAATGCTAGCTATCCTTGTAACTTTCCGTGAGACAGAACATTGGGTCAAAGTCATAAGTCTTAGTAAAAGAAGTATCATGGAAGGAAACAGAAGAATGTGCAGGACTGAACGAATAACGCAAGCCACAATAATGAGAGTGCGATTGAAACGGAGGCATTTGTTAAAGTGGTCTATCTCTGGGATGTAGAAGAATAGGGGTTCCACAAACAGACGCATAACACGACATCCTGAATATCCAGTCGCATTTCCGATTGAGTGGGCTCCACGGATCAAGAATTTTCATCCTACAACCCAATCACATGCAATATTAGAATTACAATTACCAGCATTTTTGCTGTAACCGATGAAAACACCATATAGCCAATGGATTTAAGTCATCAGCTGAGGTTTTTCGTTTTAGTTGATAGCAAGTAGTTCTTGTCTCTTGCGTAGGTGTTTTTCTTTTGATATATATATATATATATATATTAAACTCCATAGAGTATGAGTTTTTCTTTTTATATTTTTGCCCAATTATTATTTTTTAACTGTCTAACAATGAATTTTGAGGCCTTTTTAAAAGAAAAAATTATTTATTAAACTCTATGTAATTTTTTTCTTGAAATGATTTCCTAACAATACTAGGTGAAATAATAAACTTCTTTTCTTTCGACACTCTGTAAACTCTTGAGGGAAAAATGATGATTTCATAAAAAATTAAATTCATATCACTTGATCGTCAATTTCATAATAGTAAAAATTTTGTTAAGCAAGTAATCATCAAATTCATATCACTTTATCGCCAATTTTATAATAATAAATTTAAGTAAAGTAAGCAAATGATGAATATGATTTTCAGTGAAATCATCATTTCTTTTCTTCAATAAAATGCTGAATGTATGTATTAACAAAAAAAGATGTTAATCATTATATCACATATGGTTAGGAAATAATTTTAATAAAAAATGAGACTAATAAATAACTTTAAAAAGAGCTCAAAATTCATAGCTGGATGAAATTAAAATAAAAAAGTTGCACAAAGTTAAAAAAATAAATAAAGAAAAACTCATGGCTGCATGTAATTTTAAAAAATTGTAATACAAAAATTTAAAAAAAAGAAAAACGGAGGGGCGGAAACTATTTACAATCAACTGAAGTGAAGAAGCGCATGTGACACTGTTATTTTTCATCAACATTGAAAAAATATACTTGAATTTTAAGAATATAACTATATTGTACATTGTTTAAATCATTGGATTTTTTTTATTTAAAAAATCATTGGATTTTATGATCATACCTTTTCTTCTTCCTTTTTTTAATTTTTAAACAATTTTTTTAGTAAGTTTATATTTTTTATATGGGGCAGGAACACATTATTGAATGAAGAATTTTGTCTAAGTACAAAAAAAATGTATTTTAAAATTGTTAGCTTGAAGGGTAAAAGTCTTATTAAACTATTAAATCAAAAACTGAGACTCTTTTAAAAAAAATTGAAAATCTTAAACACTTTCACTGCTTTGAAAGCATCAATTTTTGTATAAGTAATATTTAAGAGGCACTATAACAATAACATCAGATTATTAAAATAGAACAAAGAAAAAGCGCCAAAAAAATTGTTAAATAGGTATCTTAAGTTACAACATACACAAGTATCGCTGTCACACCCATCATCTATATTAATAATACAGAGATTTTTGGGGGAGTGGGTAAATTTCTTCGTTTGCTACGTGTTGGGCTGTGGAAAAAAATTTTCCCGCCCAACACTGTGGCAAACATTTTTTTTATTTTTTTATTTGTACTAATTACAATTTAAATACTAATAAATATTATAAAGTTAACATAATATAATTTTATAGAATGAAATTATTTTAAATAATTTAAATTCTTATTTTATTAAATTAATTCATTCTATTTTATATTTTATTTTTAACTCTTATTACTTGACAACTTAAGTATTATTTCTCTTCTTTTTATTTGTTCCATTTTTTTAATTATTATAAATTTAACTCTTATTTTGCCATATATTTTTATCAATGTTTCCTTAATATCAATTTGAAAGTGCTACATATTAAATTAAATGCACATCAATTAGAATTTTATCAAGGTTTCAACTCATGTACTATTTTATATGGTTTTTTTTTCATTTTTCTCTTCTTATTTATATTATTTGCAAATCAAATACTATTGAGTTATATAAATTTAATATAATAGAGTTTCCTTTTGTGATAGATATATTTTAAATAAGATAAAATTTTTATTTAGTTAAATTAATTTACTTTATAATATATTTTATTTTTTACTTTAGTTGTTTATAACTCAATCATTGTTTCTTTTTCTTTCATTTGCTTCATTTTATATTTTCTTTTTTTATGTCCATTTTTATTTTTTTTAACTCAAACATTAATATTACTAAATAATATAGATGTAACATTATATATTTTGCTTTTAATTTTTTATAAATATTTTAAATAAATTAAAATTTTAATATAAAAATTACTAAATGAATTAATTAATTATGTATTCTAATTTTAATAACAATATTTGAATATTAAAATCAAATTTATTTTTTTTAATTTTATCAACATTTTCTTGATATCAATTTTTAAGTATTATATATCAAATTAAATATATATCAATTTATATTTTATCAAGATTTTATATCTCATGTATTATGTCATATTTTTATATTTTTATTTTTATTTATATTATTTGCAACTCAAACACTATTGAATAATATAAATTTAAAAAAATATATATATCATATTATATTTTTTATTGAAAATATTTTAAATAATTTAAAATTTTTATTTAATTAATTAATTTTTTGTGTATTCTATTTCTCTTATTTCTTTACTCCTCACATATTATTTCCTCTTTTTTTATTTACTCATCAACATTTTATTTTAATGAACACTCCCATTATTTAAAGTTTAAATATTAATATCACTAAGTAGTATAAATATAATATGATATGTTTTATTTTAAGCTTATTTAAATATTTTTATTAAATGAAAACTTTAATATAAAATTATTAAAAATTAATTAATTGCATGTTTTATTTTTAAAAATTAAATTGAATTCCATTTATTTAAATTTTCTTATTTTTTCTTGCTAATAATATTTAAGTGTTATATTTTAAATTAAAAATACATCAATTGAGATTCTATTAAGAATTTACAGCTCACACATTATTTTTCTTTACTTCAACTATTTCATTATATATTTTTTTCTTCTTTTTCCTGTTTACCCCTACTGTTGAAGTTTAAATGCTATATATCCAATCTATATTATCCATAAAAAGAGAGTATTATAAACTTAACATAGTATAAATTTTTTAAGGAAAAATATTTAAAATAATTTTAAATTTTTATTTAATTAAATTAATTTATTTTACTATATTTTTATATATAACTTTGATTGTTTTATAACTTAAACATTACTTTTTTCTTTTTATTTGCTCAACTTCATATTTTCCTATTATTCATGTCTATGTCCATTACTTATAATTTAGATATTAGTATCACTACATAGTTTATATCTAGTATTACATATTTTATATTTAATTTAAATTTTTGTAAATATTTTAAATTAATGCATATTCTATTTTATTAAAATTATATTTTAAGTTTAAAATTAAATTTATTTATTTAAATTTTTTGAATATTTACTTGATATCAAATTTGAGATATTATATCTCAAATTAAATACATATCAATTGGGATTTTATTAAAACTTTAAATCTCATATACAATTTCAGATTTTCTTTCATTTTTTCTTCTTATTTATATTATTTACAATTTAAGCACAATTGATTAATATAAATCTAATACAATAAAATTTTCTTATGCTATACATATTTTTAATGAGTTAAAAATTTATTTAATTAAATTAATTTATTTTATTACATATTTCGTTTTCTAACTCTGATTGTTTTATATATAGTTTAGTCACTCTTTCTCTTCTTTTTATTTGTTTGATTTCATGTTTTCCTATTTTTCATATCCATGTCTATTACTTATAACTTAGATATTAATACACTAAGTAGCATATATAAATATTACATTATACATTTTATATTTAAATTCTTATTAATATTTTAACTAAATTAAAATTTTAGTATAGTATGTATTAATTTAATTGATTAATTGTATATTTTATTTTTTAAGAAATAATATCTGAAGAAAAATTAAATTTATTTAATTAAATTTAATCAATATTTCTTTGATATTAAATTTTATATAATATATGTTAAATTAAATACATATCAATTGAGATTTTGTCAAGACTTATACTTTATGTTCTATTTCACATTTTTTAACTTATATTATTTATAATTCAAATATTATTGAGTAATATAAATTTAAAATAATAAAATTTATTTTTTTGCTAAAAATATTTTAAATGAGTTAAAATTTTTATTATTTTAAATTAATGTACTTCATTATATGTTGTATTTTTAACTTTGATTGCTTTATAATACAAACATTTTTTCTTCTTCCTTTTATTTGTTTGCTTTCATATTTTCCTATTTTTCACATTTTAGTTGTTACTTATAACATAAATATTAATATTAATAAGTAGTGTATGTATATTATATTTATATTTAAGTTTTTATAAATATTTTAAATAAATTAGACTTTTAAATTATATCTAAATATTATTTATAACCATTAACATAAATAATAAATAATGTGCAGCAGAAGTAACGCAATAGAGTTTGGAGAAGGATAAATAAACTTTTAAAGTTTCATTGAAATTTTATTTGAAAATGAATTCGCTCCCTTTTTTTATTAGATTAAAGATGAGATATTGCAATTTTAAATAAAAAATTAAAGAGTGAGGATTATAGATGTAAAAATTAATTTTCATTTATTATTATTTATTTAATTTTAAATTATGAATTTTTTATGATCAAATGTCAAGAATATGCAATTACAGAATGATCCCAGAGTTTGGCAACTTCCAAAATAGCATCGGATAAATTAGGAATAACACTTTCATGCCTCCCATATGTTGTATGGCCAAATCTCATTTAATATTTAATCTGAACCTAATGTGGGATTTTAGTCATTTCCACTTTCTACCCAATGACATGAGTTTAAAGATATTTAAATATTAAAATTTCAAAATATTTTATAATAAAAATAAGATATATCATATTATATTTATAATAATTAGTAATAAATTTTAAATTTAATTTATTCTCAATGCAAATTAATTTTATACTATCACTTACTTATATGTTGTTATATCAATAAAAGAATTATTAAAATTTTATTAAATAAAATAGTAAGTAATAACTGGAATGAGTTAAAAAAAAAGGAGAAATAGTATATATGTAACATACAAAATACTGTAAAGGTTAAACATGTAATATGAAGTTAAATAATACGATTAAATTTAATCAATAACGTATTGATAATATTTTATAATAAAATAAAATATGTAGTTATTAGTATAAATATAATAGTAAGTAATATGTATTATTGTATTAAATAATTATTGAAATGAATACGGGGATGAAGAGCAACAGTACATGACTTATAAAATAATATCCATTATTTTATTAAATAATTATTGAAATGAGCATGAAAAGAAGAGAAATAATATCTGAGTTAAAAAAAGAATTAAAAATATAATATATATATAATTAATAATTTAATTAAATAAAATCAATAATCTATTTACAATATTTTACATTATATTATATCTATTCTATTTAATAATATTAACATTTGAATCATAAGCAATAAAAATAATAATTCAGTTGTAAACCCTTAACGAAATTTTATTTAATGTATACATAATTTAATTGGAAATATAATACATAAAAATTGATATAAAAAATTCATAAATTTAAATAATTTTATTTTTATTTTTATGTATTCTTATTAATAAATACAATATTAATAATCTAATTCAGATATCAATTAAAATTTTACCCATTTTTAATCCAACTCATCAATTAAAATTTTTATTTTATTGCAGCTATTTTTTAAATATACGAAATCCACAGTTCATTCCGTTGTTTAATAGCACAATAAATGTTAAAATTTTACCTCAGCCATACAATAAATGACGTATCAATGCATCACTTTGTTAATGGTGTGTCTTTATCGTGGCCTACCATAGTAATATGCGCGGACTTCACGTGTGATTCCTCTATCTGATTTTTGTGATCAGTTTAACAATTTGATTTTTGTGAACTGATTTAATAATTTTTTTAAAATATATGTAAAATTTATAAAAAAAAATTTACATTTCGGGGCTATGGCTTCTGTGCATACCAAGTAGAAATGATAAAATATCATGAATTTATAATATTTTATAGGAATTATCAGATAAAAATTTAAATATAATAATATTTTTATCCAACATTTTTTATTCTAAATAAAATAGTAAGGATGAAATATTAATATCTATATCTTATCTTGTTCGGTGACACTCTGTTTTTATGGAATCATTACATTTTTACTTTACATATTAATATATACATAGATACAAATATGTATGTATAATTTTTTACTATTTTAATAATTTAATTATTTTAAAATTTTAAAATATATTAAAATTTTATTTAAAATAATATAAATAGAGAGTAATAATATTTTTTAAAATTTTAAGTTATTTAAGTTAATTATATATAATTTTAGATTTATATTATAATATTATGTTAGTTATGTAAGATTTACCGTGTTTAAATTTAGATTTTCTTTTATCTTTCTTTCTTATTTACTGATACTTGAGATCACTCAATAATTACATATAAAATTATAAATCTTAATTTTAAAATTTATATTTTTAATTTCTTATATTTTTCATCATTTTCTGCAAATTTTATCTTTAATTAGGAAAATTTTATATTTAATTATAAAATATAAAACAAGATAATATAAAATAAGATAATATTTTATTTATAAAAAGTACGAGGAGAAAAAAAGCGAATACACTCTTATTCCGCTTCTTTCCCATGTTTAAGTCACAGGCCTTAGAGTCACAATTCTATTAATTAAAGACTTCCATTTTTTTTCGTTAGGTTCCACTAATGGTGAAATTATAAATATTAATTTTAAGATTTATATTTTTAATTTCTTATATTTTTCATCATTTTTTGCAAATTTCTGTAGAGCTTTAGCTTGATGAACATAGAAACTAGGAAAATTTTATCTTTAATTTTAAAGTATTAAATAAGATAATATTTTATTTAAAAAAAGTACGAGGAAAAAGGAATTAAAAAAAAAAGCTAATACACCCTTATTCCGCTTCATTCCCATATCTGACTCACAGGCCTCAGTTTAGTCACAATTCATATTAATTAAAGACTTCGATTTTTTCTTTTGGGTTAGATTCCACTAATGTTAAAATAATAAATATAAAATTATAAATCTTAATTTTAATATTTATATTTTTAATGTCTTATATTTTTCAACATTTTCTGCAAATTTCTGTAAAGCTTCTGCTTGATGAATATAGAAATTAGGGAAGTTTTATCTTTAATTATAAAATATAAGATAACATAATATTTTATTTAAAAAAGTACGAGGAAAAAGGGAAAAAAAAGTGCTAATATACTCGTGTTCCGCTTCATTCCCAGATCTGAGTCACAGGCCTTAGTTTAGTCACAATTCGTATAAATTAAGACTTAGATATTTTTTCGTTAGGTTCCACTAATGTTAAAATAATAAATAAAAAATAATTTACCAAAAAAATAAATACAAAATCTTTATGCACGCTAAAATTTAAATTATTTTTTAATATAGAATGAGAATAAAATATTATGTTTAATTTTATTCGACACGAAAAAAATGACAAAAAAGTATCCTCAATCTGTGATTGAAGTTGACTACTTTTTCTACATGTAATGAAAATAAAATTTAAAATAAATTTTTAAATATAAATTAAAATTATTATTAACTATAAGATGGTTGAATAAATTTAAATTAAAAATTTATTTTGATTTCTGTAAAATTAATTTTATTTATGATTAAAAATTTGTATTAATTTGGCTTGTATAAAATTATAAAATCTCAATGGGGATATATAAAAATTAAAAAATGTTAGAAATGAAAATAATAAAAATTTCATCTTATGGGGATCAATATAGATTTTTAAAAATAAATTTATAAAATTTATGTTAGTAAATATAAAAAATTTTAAATTATATTTTCCATATATATTTTTTTATATGTAGATTTTTTTTACTCGTAGAAAGAATTATAGTTCATTGTCCACGTGTTTAAATTTGGCTTCGGTTAGTAGCTATTTGTTGCAGTCATTGGTTGCAGCTAAATTTCATCCTTAATGTAATCCAAGGGGCAATATATTGGACCATATTTGGTGCCATTATAATTGTATATTTCGAAATGTCATGCAACAAATATCATTTCATGATATTATTAGTGTCAAAATTATATCCAACAATCCAGTTATATATGATTTAGCTGGACATTTTTTTATAAATTTTTTCATTCAGTCAAATTGTAACATTATAATATTTATTTAAAAACTTTAAAATATATAATTTGATAAAAAAAATAATTTAAATTTTATAAAAATTCAAAAGAATAATTTTTAAATTTTTAAAAATAAATAAACTACCATTTAATTATCCCAAAATTGAAAAGATAATTTACATTTTTCTTAAGTGAAAATTTGGTCACTTGAGAATCGAAAAAACTGACCTCTCAGGTTCAGCCATGCTGTGCTAAGGATACAATGCTGCTTCTGCAAAAGATGACGAACCAAATCGGATGAAACCCTAAAAGTATTAGGAGGAGTGGAGGACCATAACAAAGTTAGCATAAACTAATAATAACAAGCAAACAGACAAAGAACATGAAGTAAATGGAAAATTTATCTCCGACCTTTTTGCCTTGTTCTTCAGAATCGGAGACATATAGAGCTCTGATCTCTCGTAATTACTTCCTCCCGCCAATCACGGACTAAGAGATTTCCAAGCAAGTGGGCAGATATCCGTAAGAATTTCCCTGCAGATTCTTTAACTCCTCAACCTGGAGTTGCGCCTGAAGAGGCAGACGCTGGAGGAGCTGCTGAGTCTTCTACTAGTACATGCACAATTGTGTGGACCGATGGGCTTACTTGAGGAAAATAATACATGCACCAAACTTAAAGTGTGAATTTGCATCCCGAAAATAAAAAATGAACTGTGTATCGTCCGGTAATTCCCATGGATATTGCTTGCAATTTAAGCAATTGGCTGACGTCATTTCAGAGCCGGTTCCTTGCTTTGGGTCTTATAGCACCTTTGTTTTCTTAATCAAGAAGTTACGAATTTTAATCTAAAGCTTTTTGTATTGCAACTTTAATGGATGGGTGTTAAATTCACACCCATACAAAATTGCAATATTTACCTAAGAAAAAAAATTTGATAGTTATAGAACAATTTGCATATAATTAAATTATAATTTGTCATGAAAACTTGAATACTGTGCACGAATCGTCCGATCGATGTGTAGCTGTTATAATTTATAAATTTACAACGAATAACTGTATATTTCAAAAAGTATTATGATCTTTATTTAAGAGAACCAAATTGAATAACTAATCAATAGAAGAATTTTATGATATAAGGGGTTCTTCTCAATAATAATAATAAAAATAATGATAATAGATCTATATTTTTAAATTTATATGGTGGTAGTATCTCTATTTATTCATAATCTATATATAAACATATTACAAATATCCATATAATTCATAGTATGCTCATATCATATTCAATATAAACCAAATATGTTAATTTTTTTTATTGAATGGTCAGTTTTATGAATTATAATTATAATTAATAATGAAAAAATTTATGTTTTCATGATTGATGTAATATCAAATATATGTAATATAACTTTTATAAATTGAATTGTCACTACAATAATTTGGAGATATACAGATGACACTTATATAGATGACAAAGTTTCGATCATCTGTATAGGCTTTTGGAATTTTGATTTTTTTAAAAAAAATAAAAATACATATACAGGTAATATTTGTCATTTGTATAAACATGCAGTCTATATAGATTAAACCTATACAAATGACAAGCTCATCTATATAAGTGCACCAAAAAATTTTTTAAAAAAATTTAAAACACTTATACAAATGACATTATCATCTGTGACAAGTGTGGTCTACATAGAGCGAGCTTATATAGATGACATAATCATCTATATAAGTCATCTAATATTTTATTTGTTGAAAAATTTGAGTGGATCTTTACAAATGACAGTGTTGTTTGTATAGGATCCTATGTACTGTCATTTATATAGATCAAATCTATAAAAACCACTCATATGACCTGTATGGGCCCACAAATATTTTCTCCTAGAAAATTTGGGGGGGGGACTTATATAGACAACATTATCGTCTATATAGGTCCTCCCAATTTTTGTTTCCTAGGAAATATAAAGGGACCTATAAGTCATTTGTATAGGCTCACTCTATATATACCATCCATGATCATTTACATAGGACCGCTCTATACAAACCACAATGCGTGGTTTGTATAGACTTGACCTATATAGACAATAATGTTATTTGTATGGTTTACCCATATACATGAAGTATAAAATATTTTAAACTCTATTTAAATATTAATATCATACTATTTGTGTAAAAATATTTTTCCATTAAATCTTATTTTACATTCTCAACAAAGAAAAAACTTTTATTTTTATTTTTGAACTTATTTAATTATATAAAAATTAATCATTTAAAAGTGACTTTGTAATCACAATCTTTTCGAACCTTTTCATTGTTCTTTTTTCTATCAATTGTGTGCTATCAGCAAGGGCCGACAACTTGTATGTCCTAGTAGTTGCATTACCTTCTCCATTATTAATTGCCTACATACATTGACCACTTTCCTATGAGCTCCTGCCACACACTAAGTGGGACTCCACACTAGTTCATTGTTTCTTGGTAGGAAAGCCCATTCCCTCTATCTCCATCATAGCTTTACGAATGATGCCAACCTTCTTTCGTACAAAGTTTTAATTCAATGACATCTAAGATTCCTTTAACATGTGGCTTTGCTAGCATCTATTAGCACTAAGGAATGTCATTAATTCGTACTTGATGGACTGCCCCATTACATGCACCACTAAAAATGAGGACAATAATTATGTCTCTCCCGTTAATGAGTCAATTGCAATCTCCACCTTTTGTACTCTTACACATATATCCTGAATATTAGTATCAAATGGTGAAGATATTAAAATGTAATTCATCCACTACATATTGCTAGATAAAGGCCTATCAAAATAAGTAAGTAATCATGTCCCTTTTGAATAATTTTTCATTATGGTGTTTGCCACATACTCTCTATTAAACATAGAGATCAATGGCATAAGTGAACTAGATTCAAATGCTTACGTCCCAATGTGGTGTCATTGTAACATAGGGGTCACCTCATAGCGTAGCAATAATAACACTTAGATAAACATCATTAAGAATAAGTGGTTATATTCTCGGTGTATTATTTATGCACCCCATTTAGTCAAATAGGTACCATAGTTGACTGTAAACTAACTCAACCAACCATTGCTTATATGACTCACCTTGGCACTTCCGATTTCACCTATAGCACTACGCTCTTTCATGAATTGTTCTATCTCATTCATTCCCCATGTGCATGTATGTGGTGCTCCAAGGCAGAAATGCTAGGATGGGGTTTTGACAACTTGCACATTATTGGCATACAATATTTGCATTCAAAATAATTGGTCACTTTATGTGTAATGACCTTTTGCACCCTACAAATCATTCTATACAATCAAAATATTATTTATCCCACATTTCTTGCACCATCCCATCCTATAGTTGCCTCACAAACTCAAGTAGGTATTCATAGACATGTGTGGCATAGTGCATATACTTCATTGAGTCAATGCTTCCAATCCATGTAAAGTTGCGGTTGTACATAGTCACTGCTTTCAAGGCATAGAAAGCATTTAATAGCGAAAATGGCAAATTTCAGCTTGAACTCTTCATTACGTATATATCTGTTCTTTCAAGATTGGCCTCAAGCTTGGTGAGTGGTATCAGGAATGAAGTTGCTGTTTCATGTGGCTAATACTCTTTGTGTGGGTCCGTTTGAAACTCATAGAAATCTTCATCTCCATTAGCAAGTCCAAAAATGTTTTTCACATTTGGCACCTACAGCTAATGTTAGCTCCATGAACATTAAGCAGACTTCTTTGGGGATGAAAGCTCATACAAAGCCACTTACACTTGTATAGGTTAATATGCTGGCACCAAACATCTTTAAATAGTAACTTATAACTTATTTTGATCAAATCAAGATATAAGTCATAAACTAATGCCAAGCACATGAACACTTAACAAGTTGTCTGATATTTGTTATACTTTGTCATAGAATTATCACCAATCTATTCAAAAAAAGATGAAACAAGCAGAGATGGAAGTGTTGGAATAAAATTCATACGAAGAATTTAATGCGAAATTACTTACTTAATTCGTAAATGATGCTGATTTTCACTAAAAATGCTCTGGTTCACATGGTGTACAAGAATCACAATGAACTCCTTGCTTGACTTTCACGATAATTTCATCCAACACCTAAATCACATTCATATAGTGAACACAAAGAGAGAGAGAGAAAATACTATTCTAATTGTATTCTCTAAAAAACTGAACTCTGCAGTTTTTTTTCCTCTCCTGATATGGCTTGTAACTGCACTTGCAATTTTTTTCCATTTTCAATAATGGGGGGAGGTAGTTATCAGAATAACCACCTGCAAATTTGAATTTAATCAAAAATAAATAAAATAAAAATATTCTTTCTATTTTCTATTTTCTATTTAATATATGTAAGATGTAGGTCTCCCATTATGGGTGTACCCCACATCTACATTTTATGTCTCCCATTCACATATAATGAGATGAACTACATCATATAACCTTCATCTCTCTTTTGGGTTTTCATACTTAGTGCATCATCGTGACCGCGTGAGCATGACGTCTTCTTAGGTGTTCTTGTACTAGAAATCCTAATAGGATCAACACAAAATAACCCTATTTTCCATTTATTTATATTATGCATCAGATACCCTAAATTATCCCATATACACTTTCCACTTGTAAATCTGATCCCTCACGAGCTTTAATATAAGCTCAGATTACTATTCACATATGCATAGTATCCACACTTATGAAGTTACCTAAATTAACTTCATAATGGACATGTCTCAGACACTAGCATAATTGTTTATATATTGGGAAATCTTTCTTTTGCCTGCATATCATTTTAATTTGAAAACAGTTGCTTTCCTAGTATTTTATCTCTTAGTCCATTTATATCATGATCATAAGATGCATACTAAGATAGCAAGCACTATATCATCTCTCAATGATATCATCAAAGTCGAAGGGTATCCATGAAAAGAATTTTCTTTTCTGGGACTCATACAGCAATGAACTAGGGATCTTTCACTTCCTTCTCATTTGCGGTTGCGATTCCTTTGCACATGTCGTATGAGTCACATGCTATGGCATTTCCCTTTTAGCATAAGGGCACATGTCATTTTTATTAGTAATACCGTCCAGACTATAGTTCAAGCACACACAATACCTAACCTGAATTCTTTCACATTATTGACTTCTCTTGACGTTTGTCTATAAAGAACTCATTGTCTAGCTACAGGTATTGTGGAAAGTGGGAGCATCCGTAAAAAATTATCCATATTTGTACTTTGGATCTCATCTATACTTTGGAGGCGACATATTTTATTTTGTGTTACTTCTCTACCAAATGAATATTTTATACTATCATGTTGGTGAACACATGTCTCATCTCTACCCACTCTTCATGAGTATCAAAGGCGGTTGTTTGTGTGAGAAAATCAACCTTATCAACTTGTACGACATACATACAAGACATTTGTATACTCATACACACACTAAAACATTTGTAATTTGAATTAAATATACTTTGTTCATTTTAAATTAAAAAATGTTTGATTACATTCTATACATACCAAGAGACTTTACATGTTCAATATATACATCTCTAGGTATTGGCTTAGTAAATGGATCTGCTATCATCTTTTGCGTAGAAATGTGTTGAACAGTGATCTCCTTTTATGCTATGGCATTTCTGATAAAATGATATATTATATCAATGTGCTTAGTCATGTTGTGGTACTTCGGATCCTTTGTATAAGCGATGGCTGCCTAACTATCACAATATATCAGGATAGGATCTAAGTTTTCTCCACAAATTCCCAAATGTTCTAAAAATCTTTTCAGCCATATAACCTTTTGTATTGCTACAGAACATGCTACGAACTTAGCTTCCATTGTCAATAATGCAATGCATGTCTGCTTCTTGCTACACCATTATATGGTGCCATTGTTTAGCAAGAATGAGTATCTTGATATGGACTTTCACTCATCTAGATCTCCTGCCCATTCCGCATCAGAATATCCGACTAAGCACAAATCTTTTCCTTGGTAGCATAACGCATAATCAACTGTGCCTTTTAAATATCTCAGTATTCGCTTAATAGCTTTCCAATGCTTTTGTCCAAAGTTTGACTAGCATTTACTTACGAGTCCAACCGCATGACAAATATCCAGTCTGGTATACATCATTGCATACATAAGACTACCAAATGCACTGGAATAAGGAATTCTTTTCAGATTCATTCTAAAGGCACATGTCTTGACTCAATGGCTCACTCTTATTTACAGGGGTATCCATAGGCTTGCAATCTTTCATGTTAAATTTCTCAAGAATTTTCCATAAATAAGTTTCTTAAGAAAGAGAAATAAATCTCTTGGAGCGATCCCTAATGATCTTGACTCCAAGGATATAATCTGCCTCACCCATGACTTTCATCTCAAAATTCGAGGATAGCTGTTCTTTAATGGCCATAATCGATTTTAGATTATTCCCCACCAATAATATGTCATTCACATAAAGGGATAATATCACTAGATTGCCTTCATACCGCTTGATGTAAATACAATTGTCTTCCTTAATCATTTAAAAGTCAAATAAGGCTATCGCTCGGTGAAACCTCAAATACCATTGTCTGGATGACTATTTGAGTCCGTAAATGGACCTTTGAACTTTTTTTTTCTCCTTTTTGTATGAAACCTACTGGTTGTTCCATGTAGATTTCTTCATCCAATTCTTCATTGAGAAAAGCGGTTTTTACATCCATTTGATGTAATTCTAAATCTAAATTTGCTACTATGACTAGGAGTAATCTTATGGAATTGAAATGCATAACAGGTGAAAATGTATTCTCATAGTTTATTCCTTCCTGTTGTGTATATCTCTTTGCAACTAACTGAGCTTTATATCTTTCAATTGATCCATCTGCTTTCCTTCTAATTTTGAGAACCCACTTGTTCTCGATTGCCTTTTGACTAGATGGTAGTTCAATTAGTTTCCAAAATTGATTAGTTGTCATTGGGCCTAATTCTTCCTTCATTGCCTTCTTCCATTATTCCATAGCAGGGCAACTCAGAGCCTCTTGTATTGTTTTAGGCTCTTCTTCATCTTGAGGAGTAACCATGAGCACTGATCCTTCAATTGAAAAATGTCTTTTAGGTACACTTCCTCTTTTACTTTTCCATAGTGGGGTTCCCTATGTTATGTCATCTCTAAAAGTAAGGTTTTCTTTTACTCTCTCAGAGCTCCCACTCGGAATAGTAAGTACTCTTTGAGAGCTCCCACTTGGATAAGATGGATAAGACTCGCTATTATCCATTTGATCTTGTTGTTCATAAAATGACACAGCACGGTTAATTTCACCTCTACTAGGAAATTCATTTTTGAGAAATGTGGCTTCTCTTGATTCAAGTTCCGTTACTATTCCATCTTCATTTTCTCCAATAAAAATGTAACCTTTAGATAGATCTGAATATCTTATAAAAATACATTTCTTCCCTCTTGGACCTAATTTTTCATATATGTGGAAAGTATCATAGACATACATAGCAGACCCTCATGGTCTGAGTACACCCAAATCAGGTTGGCGTTTTGTCCAAAGTTCATAAGGTGTGGGTGTAACAGACTTTGAGGGCACACAGTTAACTATGTAAGTGGCTATTAATAAAGCATCTCCCCAATATGAAAATAGTAAATTTGCTTGTGCCATCATTGACCTAACCATGTCTAGAAGAGTTCTATTTCTTCTTTCAGCTACTCCATTTTGTTGTGGAGTGCTAGGGATTATTAATTGTCTTATTATTCCCTTTTCTTCATAGAGCTCTTTGAATTGTTCCGATAAGTATTCACATTCACGGTCAATTTTGAGCGCTTTGATTTTCTTATCCATTTGATTTTCAACTTTGCTCAAATAGCGTTTAAAGCATTCTAATGCTTCTTATTTGTGTGAAATCAAATAGATATGACCAAACCATGAGTAATCATTAATAAAAGTGATGAAATACCAAGCTCCGTGCCTCACCCTCACACTCAAAGGACCACATATGTCGAAATGAATTAGTTGTAATGGAGTTTTTGCCCTAATCCATTTTCTGAACGATTTTCTAGTTGCTTTACCAGCTAAACAATATTCACGCAAGGACATTTTCAATTTTGAAATTGGTCCTAGCAAGCCTTCTTTTGCTAGTTTAATCATTCTATTTTGATTAATATGTCCTAGTCTAGCATGCCAAATATCCATATCATCATTTAGATTGGAAGTAGAAGTAGTAAAGCAATCGTAAGCAAAATTATCAATTGTATCTAAAATGACAAATTCATCGAAAATGAAACTAAAACCATAATATATATTGTCTTTAAAAATATCTGCAATATTGTCATGAAAATTGATCGAAAAACTATATTGAAGTAGGGAACTAACAGAAATTAAATTCTGTCGAATATCAAGTGCATATAATACATCATGTGAAATCAAGGTCTTTCCTCCATGCAAATCTAATTTGTATGTCCCAATTCCTTTGACCTCAATCTTTGTGTTGTCTCCAATGTATAGCCACCTGCTATGACTCGGTAATCAATGGTAATCCACATAGGATCCTTTATCCTTGCTCATGTGGTCTGTGACGCCTGAATCCAAAATCCATAAAGGATGAGATTCAATTAGAAAAATAGTACTGGAAACATGTGAAAAATGTAAATTTTCAGTATCCAGAAATATTTTGTTCTGCTCATTTTGCTGAGTGCAATCTCGAGCAAAATGACCCACTCTCTAGCATGCATCACACTTGATCTTCTTCAGATCAAAGTTCTTTGAGCCATTTCTTGCCTTCTTCTTTTTGAGGGTTTTCTTGCCCTTGGAATGGGGTCTAGTTTTTCTCTTTTGAAACTTCTTGCCTTTCTTGTATATAGGCTTAGAATGTGAGAGTCCTGAACCCTCTGTTAGATAGTCTTGTCTGGAGGATCGATAAGCCTCCAAACGTTTATCCTCAAGTTCTAGATGTCGTGCCACATTATCAAATGTAACAATGCTCTCATTGTGAGTCAAGCTTACCTTCATGCATTTCCAACTGGCAGGGGGTGATCTAATCACTGCTTGCACTTGCTGCTCATCAGAAAGTGCATGCCCCACTGCTTTTAGTTCATGAATCATGTTTAACATTTCTCTCAAATGTTGTTTCATTAGCGTATTAGGCTAAAGTTTATAAGTGTCAAACTTAATTGTGAGTCTTCTTAATTTGAAAGTTAAAGTACCACCAAATTTCTCTTTCAGGGCTATCCACATTCCCTGAGCAATTGGGTATTTTTTGTATTCACACATGAGGTTGTCCGTCATTCCACTCAAGAGTGTGATGCGGGCAATGTTGTTCTTCTTTCTCCAAATAGTATAAGCTTCAGCATCTCTCCTATGTTAAGCAGTGTTCCCTTGTTCAGGCTTAATCATGACATGGTTTAAGGTTTCTAGAGTGTCTTGCTTTTCTAATATGTAAGAAATTTTTCGATGCTAAATGTCTCAGTTATCCCCGTTTAACTTATCACCCATGTTCAACTCAACAATTATACTCTTGCTAACCATTCTGTTGAATCACAATTCATGAACATTTCCTATGAGTGTACAAAGTCTTTTATTTGTATGGTTCTCTTATAGGACAAAGATGATACTACTTAGTTCATGGTCGGGAGTTTACGTTTGTTATACCCCTATCGCATGGTTGTCTAAATATTATCATTATTTCCTATCAAGATCGTACTCATACAAATGTTATATCACTCTCAGGACAACGCAACCTAAGAGCTCCCACTCAAATATAGATTGCATAAGATAAATATATTTAAAATAAAGATAATAAACATGTATTGATTGATAACTTAGTTCAAACAAAACAAAATAAGTTTAGGAAGCTAATTCAAACAATAAAAACTATAAAAAAACTTGTAACAACAAAACACAAAAAAAATTACAAATTCAATACTTAAAGTTTCTAGACAAGCTTCCTACTTAGAACTTAGGTTCTTCATTTCTTCAAAAGTGTTAAAAAGTTTGGGTGGAGTTCTGGAGTGCGTTGGTCCAAAATAGTGTGAGTTCATGCCTTTGAGTGGACCTTTCAAATGCAATCCCTTTTCTAGAGTGTTATGACTAACTCGTCGTGTACTTTTTATATTTGGAAATTATGAAAGAAGGATCGACCTACTCTAATTGCTTTTAAATTGTCAGAGTTCTTGCATTCTCAATTCCTCCAAACACTTTTCAAGATTCATGCATCTTGTGACTCCGATTTTGTTGTCCTTGCATAGCCAAATGGTCTTCTTGATTGGTTTCCAAAAATTGTCATTCGAAATCTCGGTCAACATGTAATGAACCCAAAGGTAATTTGGAAACACTTTTCCTCTTGATTTGAGGTCTGTTTTCAAGTTTCTTACTTCTTCCAAATAAGCATTAATAGGGTACAAGGTATTTTTATTTCTTTTGTACAGTTGGTGAAGCATGGTACTAAGGTCTTTTGGTGTGTCCACCTAATTATATTCTCTCGATTCCTCTCCAAAGTTCTCCACAAACTCATACAGGTCATACTCCTCCAAGAACCATTGTTCCATGACTGAATTTTTTTAAAAAAAATAGTTAAAAAATTATCAATTTTACCACTTTTTCAACACAAATAGTGTCGTAAAAAATACAAAAAAATACCACTGCATAGATCTCATTTTAAAAAAATTTTAGAGATAAACGGCGATCAAAAAGACCATCAGATGCACTACCATGCCTAGAAAAATTAGCCATAATTGGAAAATTTTGTAGAACCATGCAGTGGTTCCGCCCACCGAAAAATACCAAAATCTTTAGAATTTTATTCTCTATGCATTAGTGCATGACACATGGCAAAATGACGTGGTGGTGGGTCCCACGCGTTGTTCTTGAGAGTGAGGAGAGGAAAGAGAATTTTTTTTTAATTTTTTTTGTAAAATGACGTGTCGTTTATCAGTTATTAAAATGACGTGTCATTTACAGAAAGCCCAAAATGACATGTCATTTACGTCATCTTTAACCTCTAACGGGTCATACCGGGTCGACTCGACTCGGTTCGTGAACCCAGTTAACCTAGAAACTTCAAATGGCCATAACTTTTGATTCGGAGGTCCGATTTGAGTGATTCAAAAGCCTACGAACTCAGAATTTCATCCTCTATCATTCTAGGGTAATTTTATGGCCTAAAAATTAATTTTCCAAGGAACCCAGTATTTGAAAAATAATAAATTTTATGGCAATTTAGGTGTTCTAGTTGTTCTCTAATGTTTAGGGATGTTTTATGAAAGTTTTATGTGTATTCATTACTATTAAATTCATCCCTAGTAGTATCATTCCAGAAATAATAGAATTATACAACCAAACAAAATTTCATATCTATAGCCAAATTATTTCATCAGAAGAATTAAAATTAGTAAACAAGCCTTTAGGCCAAAATTAAAAAAAAGTATTTAACTTAGAACATCTCATACATTCATCTAACTTAGAGCATCTCATACAATTCATCAAATGTATGGGAAAATACAGACATCAGTTTCTAACCAAGCTCTGATACCAATGTTGGAATAAAATTCATACGAAGAATTTGATGCAGAATTACTTGATTCGTAAATGATGCTGATTTCCACTAAAAATGCTCTGGTTCACACAGTGTACAAGAATCACAATGAACTCCTTACTTGACTTTCACGATGATTTCACCCAACACCCAAATCACATTTGTACAATGAACACACACACACACACACATAGAGAAAATAATATTCTAATTGTATTCTCTAAAAAATTGAACTTTGCAGTTTTCTTCCTCTCCTGAAATGGCTTGTAATTGCACTTATTGTTTTTCTCCATTTTCAATAATGGGGGAAGGTGGTTATGAGAATAGCCACCTCCAAATTTGAATTTAATAAAAAACAAATAAAATAAAAATATTTTTTCTATTTTCTATTTAATATATATAAGATGTGGGTCCCCTATTATGGGTGTACCCCACATCTACATTTTAAGGGAAGGGTACGATACGGAGTCATGGATGTCACTCCAAAATCTTCCCGAGCACTTGAGGAAAAGAGTTAGACAACAAGGACGTTACAAATGGAATGAAACCATATCTGTGGACGAGGAAGCTGTACTCCGCAACCTCTCGAAAGATATTAGAAGGGACGGAAAGCGTCATCTTTGCTTGGCTTTCCTTACCAAAGTGGGTATTTTTCATCTCCATATCTATTCTGTTATAACTTGATGTACAATTTTATCATGGAGAATTCATTGAGATTACCTCAAATAATGTACGTTCAATTCCTTTCTTCACGTGCCCCAGTTCAAAACATTAATGGATTCATACTTGTTGGATGCTCTGTGTGATAGAATGAAGCCCGTCCTTTATAAAGGGAATACCCGGATTTTACGTGAGGACGAGCCAATTGAGGAAATGATCTTCATCAAAGAAGGATATCTCGAAAGAATGGCAAAAGATCGTCCAAGACCTTTCTTTAAATCCTCTAAGCTCAAAGATGGTGATTTCTGTGGAGAAGAGCTTGTAACATGGGCCCTAGACCCCAACAATTCATCTGATTTTCTTCCCATTTCAACTAAACAGTGATCACAGTATCAGAGGTTGAAGCATATGCTCTCTTGGTTGATGACCTCAAGTTTATTGCTTCCCAACTTCACACCAAGCAGCTCTACCAAAGACGTTCCAGGTGAGCCTTAACATGAAAATTTTCTGGTTCTATTTACTCACATTGTGACATCCATATAATGTATCTGATATGGCATTCTAATTCCTCTACTGATGATAATCTGACATTTAATAATACAAATTGACTAAATCTGTATCTATATATGTAGTAAAGGTTGAAGTGTCATGGTAGCCAATGACTAAAAGAATTCCCTTACTAACATGTTTTCTATCTAATACTCCTTCTGTACAGTACACTGTTCTTCATGTTATTTCTACCACTCGAATGCATGACATAGCCCGAATTATGTAATGGAACTGACTCCATTTCCCTTTATTAAACATATAGAGTTTAGCTTAACTGATGCTGTGTCACATGTTTCCATCGTAACAATGTGTTAAGCTATGCAATAGGAAATACTATATAAAATGTGAATCATATGGAATGCTAAAATACCTTTTCTTTAGAAAAAACTATGATATCAAACCCATTTTAGCTCAGATTGTGGAGAAATTAAAAATGACGAGGACAAAAACTTACAATAGTTATATCATTCATCTAGAGTAGTTTCAATATTTCAGGCAATCGATACTCTTTCAAACTACTGTTCATAACTACAATGTTAAATGTAGTATTGCAGCTGCTTTGTGCATAGCAACATCAGTTTAGTACAATCTTATTTCATAATAGCCACATTTATTTGCTTCGCGATACTATTAAGGATAGAATCAAGAAAGACAAGCAGGGACTCTATTCTCAAAAAATTCTTGATGTCTTTATTTTCGTATGTATAATTTTTGACCCACTTTCCCAAAAATTTAAAAATTGCATATGTTTTATACTTAGTTCTCTCAATGGAAAATCTTGGCTCCACCATTGCCTGCGATTTAAGATTTAAAAAATAGTCTGTACAATATTGCAGTTTTGAATTAGATCGTATCTGTAATTTTTCAATTTTGGACCATTACTATCGCATTTTTCCCTATTTGTTCACATTGCAACCCGACTGGTATTGTGACTGCAACCGAAATTTAAATTCTTGTCTGCAATGCTATCATAATCAGCGCTTGGACACATAATTAAACTTACTGCCTAATTTTGAAATGTTATAATTTATACTATCAGGCTCCATGACGAGGAGTTGAGGATATTGGCAGCAGAAGCCAGGCCACAAAGTAGTCTTGGTATGGCAGTTGAGGCACATATCTCGAACCTTGGTATTGCCATTTGTGCATTTGCCACCAGTGCATTACGACGCATGAGGCAAAAAGGAGAATCTAGCAATAGACTTCCACGATAACTGTTGCGAACTCTGCTAAACGAACCAGATAGAACTGATATTCATATCTCAGAGAAACTAAGAAGGATAGCTATGGGTAATTATATATTATGCAACATTTCTGTTTGTATTTGGCTGTTTGATTTGTACTTCGTATACTGTTTACATCTATTACGTATTGTCGTGATGTTTCTGTGTCTTCAACTGAAAATAGTCGTAGGTTTATCTAGCTAGGCTGTGTTTTGTTAAAGAATAACTAGATAAATTATACAAGCCATATTGTTTATTCTTAATTACCGTAGTTTGAAGTTTCAATAGTTCGAGTTTGTGATTTTGTTTGGTTTGATACCTGTTCAGCACGATGCAAGACCGAGACTAATGCGAATTGCTATTCTACCATGATTTTATAAAGACGCCTTACATAACCCCTTTTTATAAGGATGAGAAGTTATTTAATACACATAATATTTTAAATATAAATTTAGAGTAATACCAAGAAAAAGCAAAAATAACATAAAGGTGTTACTGTGCCATGAAATTATTATTAATTTTTAAAAATTGTTATCTTTCAAAATTATCACATATTTTACTTTTAGAAATGAGTATTTTATGCAATAAATTTTACTAGCCGTGTCATCTAAAATTTATAATATTTGACTTATATAGAGAATAATTCTTAAGTTTCAATAAATAAATTAAAAACATTTCCGCCTTAACCATAGGATAATAAAAAAAAACAATAAAAAGAGAAAACCTTTAATGTTCCGATTGCATGCTTCAATAATTTATCCCTTTGGAAAACAAATTCTCTAATAATTACATCACTTTTTAAATTTTTTTACCATGATTTTTTTAGGTCTTTCTTTAAAAAATAGACTAAAACCTTATTTTGATCTTGGGAAGATTGAATTTATATCAATTTTATCCTTTATTAAAAATTTGAATCAATTTGATCCTTATAAGATTGATTTTATCTTAAATTTCAATCTCTCCATACAATAGTTTAATAATTCAATTTCGTATATAAATTAAGGTGAAATTAATTTTAAAGAAACTAAATTAATATAAATTTTTGGTAAATAGCGATCAAAATAGAAGTTTAGAAAAGAGTTGTTAAAAATATATGAAAAATAGTTTAAAATGAGGTGGATTTAACGACATGTTTGGATTTAGTTTTTAAAAATAATTTTTTATTTTTAAATTTTTTTGTAATATATTTTCAAATTTTATTTTGATAAATTATTCTTGAAATTCTTGTTTTAAAAATAATAAAAGAATAACTTTTAAGTATTATCTTAAATTGTGATTTTATTCTTGATAAATTAAACTTTTACTTATTTATTTAACTAATCATTATCTATTTATTAATTACAATCGAGTAATTTAAGACATGATATCATCATTGAAATTTTGTTACAAAAAGACAATTAGTAACAAAATTTTATTTTTAGCATGTTGATTATGTAAAGAAATCATGGGCGGACAGCGTACCATGATACAGAGAAAATCTTTAAGATTCACTAAATATTAATTATTATATATCGATGAAAATGCTATAAAATATTAAATCACTCGTAATCTTGAGTGAAAAATAATAAAAAGTCCTATAATTTATTCATCGTAATATGATGTTATTATTAATTAATTAATTAATTAATTAATTAATTATAAAAATGAACTTAAAAATATAAATTATTCAAAACGTTAAAAGAACGAACAATTGAATTACAAAATAGTGCCAAGTATTGTTCTCAGTTAATTAAGAAAATCAGACCCTTATATGAGATTTTCTAGGTTAATCAATGATTTTTTTGCTAAAGGATATATATATATATATATATATATATATATATATATATATATATATATATATATATATATATTATTTTATTAGACACACGCGTTTGAATCTAGTATTTGTACACTAAGCAAAAGAAGAAAAAAATTACATAATATATATAAAATCATTAAAACAATATAATATGTTACACATGTTAGTTTTTTTTTTTGTTGCATACCAACAAGACATATTTCATTCTCGCTTACACACTTGACTTGCTTATAAAATTTAAATTTGAATTTGTGGAGAGAAATCTTAGTATTATTAAATTTATTAAGTATTCTATTTAAAATTTAAGAGGTATTATTGTCAATTTAAATCATGATATAAAATTAATAAACACTTGAGAAACATTCAAAGAGAGATAAGAACGAGATAAGAAAGAGGCGAATATCTAATTCAACTATGTTTTGAAATGATCTATACAATCTATATTTATGGGACAAATCAATTAAATGTTACAGTTTCATAATGATGATTCATAAATAGAATTAAAATCTAATAATTGACTATAATAAGAATGTAATATCTAATCTCATAATTAATTATAATTGAAAGTATAACATTTGAACTATGGACATCCATATTTAACAAACATAATTATTCATAACACTCCCTATTAGAGGTCCATATAAAGGAGTACTTAATTATAATATACAATAGGATACTACCTTATTAAAAACCTTACCAAGAAAACCTAATAGGATGTGAAATGGTTTATCAACTAGCGCAAGTGCACACTATCGTAAACAAGTAATAAAGTGATAAGTAAGTATCGTTCCCACGAGGATTGTTTCACTAAGTACCAAAATTAATAATCCTAACTCTATTTGGCAAATCGATTAATTGGAGAATAAAGTAATTAAATAAAGATCTAAGCAGAAAGTATTTAAAGAAAATATAAATGCAATGGAGTGAAGATAAATATGAATAAAAGACCTAGGGATCAGACTTCACTTAACAACTTCGGATTGAATCATCTATCTACACTAATCCAATTTTACTCCCTTGATTGATAGTCGAGTTTCCCTAAATTAATCACTAGCCTCTTCCAAGGTCAAGTAATTCTATAATTAATTGCCAATTCACTATATTCCTATGTGAATTGCAACAACTAATCATGCATTAGGATTTGTGGAACTCATTAAGACTACATAAACCATATGAATATATTCCTATTTCATATGTAATTTACGGTCTTAATTATAGGTTCCATACACATGTATTTCCTTCCGGTCTCAACATGCATATTGAGTTCATTCAAAAGATGGCCAATCAATTGAAAGCATTAAGAGCAATAATTAAAAATCAATCTAGGAAATAAAATCAAAATTAGTTTCAATAGACTAGAATTCAATCCGTTATTATCAAGTTACGCCATCACCCTAGGAAGATGAGAAATTAAAACATAATGAAATTAGAAACAAACATAAAATAAAATAAAAACATTATCACATTCATGAACACAAGATTATAATTACAAATGCATGAAAATAGAAAAGCTATCCATCCATTAGGAGGTAGAACCTTCCATGTAAGAGGAGAACCTAGCCTTCCATGTAGGAGGCATACTAGAACTAAAAATGCATAAACTACTATCTAAGATGCATGAATGAATGATCCAATGCTTGGATCCTTGAATGCTCTCCACTACCACCTATTTATAGGTGAATGAGTTAGCTGCAAGTCATGAATCTTGACCACCAACTACCAATCACATGCTTCATCTACCAATCACATGTTTCATCTACCATTCATGGTTTCCAACTACCCTTTTTGATTTTCGCAGCAACCATTCTTCTAACTTGTTGATAATTTTTTACCACCAGAATGGCAGATTTACGTCTTCTTGTCAACATAGGAGTTGTAGGGCCGGATCTTCTCTTCAAAATGCATATAAAGAACTCCTAATTTGGACGTTTCTAGCTCAAGTTATGATCAGATTAGTAGCCATATGTCAAATTCCGCCAGAACCACTGTTTCATCTTCCAAGCCAAATTTGAGATCCTTAGGTCCCGAACTGGGCTTTTCCTTAAACATGAAAGTTGTAGGGATTCTTCTTAGCTTTCCATCCATATAAAGATCAGCCCAATCGGACATCTAGAACTCCAGATATGGCCTAAATACTGAAACAGGGTCAAAATACAGCATTATCTAAAATATTTGATTTCATTTCAAATTCAAGACTCATTCACAAAATGCAACTAAATTTATTAAATTTAACAAGATAACATCCAAAAATACATCATATAAGGGAAAATAAATATGTAAATATTTTACGTATCATAGGACAAAACATTAGTTAAGGAAAAAAAGAGTATAGTGCATATTAACTCCCCCTATGACAATATCAATTAAGATCTTTAAATTGAAAAACTCCAATATTATGGATTAACTTTTCAAATATAGCAATAGGCAGTGCCTTAGTAAATAAATCTACTAGATTATTGCTTGAATGGATTTGTTGAATATTTATATCACCATTCTTTTAAAGATCATGAGTGAAAAAGAATTTTGGTGAAATATAATTTGTTCTATCTTTTTTAATGTACCTTTCTTTCAATTGAGTGGTACATATAGCATTATCTTCATATAAGATAGTCGGGATTATTTTTCCGGAAGATAATCCACAAGTCTCTTATATGTGTTGAATCAAAAATCTCAATCAAACACATTCTCTACTTGCTTATGTAAATTTCTACATGATTAGGCAATGTGATTATTATAATTTGTTTCATAGACCGCCATGAAATGGGTATACCTACATATTTAAAAAAATAACCTATTTGTGGTCGACCATCATGAGGGTTAGACAAATGTCTTACATCTATATAATCAATTAGGTCTAACTTTGGTACATTTATATAAAACAAACACATATCCATCATACCTTTAAGATAATGAAGTACATGCTTAATTTTATTTCAATGCATTCATATAGGTGAAAAACTATATCTTGCTAATAAATTAACAACGAATAATATATCAAGTCATATATAACTAGCAAGATATACTAGTGCTCTAATTACACTAAGATATAGTACTTTAGGACCAAGTAGTTCTTCATATTTTTTTCAAGGTCTAAAAGGATCTTTATTTATATCTAGTGACCTTACAATCATTAGGTTGCACAACGGATGTGATTTTCCATATAAAACCATTTTAGCACTTTTGCTATATAAGTTTTTTTATGTACAAAAATTCTATTTTTTAAAATTTCAATTTGTAATCCAAGGCAAACTTTGATCTTCCTAAATCCTTCATTTCAAATTCTTTCTTTAAATGATTTATAGTTTTTCAAATCTTTTTAGGAGTTCTAATAATATTTAAGTCATTAACATAAACAACAATTATGGTAAACTCAATTTCAAGTCTTTTAATAAAAATAGATAGGCAAATAGGGTCATTTTTGTATCTTTCCTTCAATAGATATTCATCATGGCAATTATACTATGTGCATCTAGATTGTTTCAATCCATAAAGAGATTTGTTCAATTTGATTGAGTAATCTTCTCAAGAATTTGAATTGTATGCTTCAGGCAAATTAAAACCTTTAAGGAGTTTCATATAAATATCATTATTAAGTCATACAAATAGGCTATAACAACATGCATTAGATGCAAAAAGAGTCCTTCATATATTGCCAAACTAATTAAATACTGGAAAGTAGTTGCATCCACCACAAGTGAGTATGTCTCTTCATAATCAATGTCGATTCTTTGTGAAAACCCTTAAGTAACAAGTTGTGCCTTATATTTTATAATTTTGCCATTCTCAATTCATTTTTGCATAAAAATCCATTTGTATCCAATTGGTTTTACACCTTTTAGTGTACAAACTACAAGTTTATGATCCTTATTATCATTTATTATATCACGTGCTACATTATATTAAAAAAATCGTTAATGTTAATAGGTACTTTAATTTCTTTTAGAATTGAAATAGTAATTTTGTCTAATGACTCTTCTGGAGTCACTACATCCACATCCTTGATTTGGCCATCTTGGTTCTTAGCTCCTTTTGTTTTCCAAGGTTTTTTATCTTTGGAACTGATGGGTCTACTAGATTTTGTGTGTACATTTGACCCTTTTGCAATAATAGATTGTTTGATAGGGACATTAACTTTAATTGGAGCACTAGAAACTAGTATATATGATTTGGTCACTCTCTTTTAGTTAGTGAATGTGTTTGGCAATTTATTGACTAAACCTTGCAAATGAATTATTTTTTGAACTTCTAGTTTATATTGTTTTGTTAAAGGATCAAGATGAGATAATAATAATTCATTCTAACTAATTTCTTTGTCCAACTACTTATTTTCTCCCCCTAATGTTGGGAAAACTATTTCATTAAAATGACAATCAACAAATCCAGCGATGAATAAATCCCCTATTGATGGTTCAAGATATTTTATTATAGATGGAAATTCATATCGAATATATATTCCTAAACTTTGTTAAGGACCCATCTTAGTTCATTATAGTAGAATAATTAGGATATATATTACATATAAGAAAAACCTTAGATAGGATATTAGGTTCTTAACCAAAAATCAATTTTAAAAAGAAGGACTCATGATAGCTTGTCAATTTGATGTGAAAGCATGCAAAATTGCAAGTCCCCAAGTAAAAATTGGAAGTTTTGATTTCAAAAGTAATGGTCTTGCAATTGATTTGAGACATTTAATGAATGATTCTACAAGACCATTTTGTATATGAACATGTGTTATAAGATGTTCAACATCAATTCCAATATACATACAATAATCATTAAAAGATTGAGAAGTAAATTCACTAGCATTGTTAAATTGTATTTTCTTAATTGGATAATCAAGAAAATGTTCTCATAGTTGAATCAATTGAGTAAGTAATCTTACAAATGCTAAATTGTGAGATGATAATAAAGATACATATGACCATTTGGTTGATGCATCAATTAAAATCATAAAATATCTAAATGATCCATATGGTGGATGAATTGGTCCATAAATATCACCTTGTATAATTTTAAAAAATGTAAGCGATTCGCTCTTAATTTTTGCTAGTGATGGTTGAATAATTAACTTTCCTTGAGAACAAGTAGCATATGAAAAGTTTTTAGATTAAAAAATCTATTGGCTCTTCAATAGATGCCCACATGAATTTTCAACTATTTTTTGCATCATAGTTGATTTGGAATGGCCCAACTAATCATGTCAAATAATAAACTTATCATAATCTATAAACGTCTAGTTTACAATAGCATATGTTTCAATTGTACTCATATATGTGTAGTACAAATCAAAGGAAAGTGCGCATAATTTTTCAAGTATGCATTTATTACTTGAGATTATACCAATGATATAAAGATATTCAATATTTCTTTCATTTATTATCTCGATATGATATCCATTTTGATAAATATCCTTAAAACTTAATAAGTTTCTATGAGACTTAGTAGAATATAACACACTATCAATGTTTAATTTTATTCCTCTAGGTAACAAAATATTAACTCTTTCAGAATCTTCAATTAAATTTATAGTACCAAATATAGTACTAATATTGGCTTCTTGTATTACTAAATAAAAAAAAAACTTTTTATCCTTGAGAATTGTATGAGTCATTGCACTATATTATTGCTAACTAAAGGAACATATATGCTTCAAAACCAAAATATCAATAATCAATACAAGAAAATACTACTTAAAAATGTAAGAATATATTTGAAAAGATAATAATCCTAAAAGTAAATTCTTTATTGCTTTAAAAAATACATTAAAAGTAAAATATAAGAAATTTATTTTTGGACTTTTCTATCACTAATTAGTTGATAAATTTTTCCATCAAGATTAGCTAAAAAATTAGTAATGTCCAAGTGAGTGATATCAATATAGTTATGATCAAAGTCATCTTTTCACATGTAAAGTTTATCTTTATATTTTTTTCCTTTAAGTGATTCTTGGTAAAGGTTAATAAGATGCTTTGGTGTATGATAGGTATGGGATCAATGACCTTTGCCACCACAACGATAACATATGCTCTTAATATATTTTTTATTTTGCCCACCTTTTTATTTATCATTCTTTTCTTCCTTTTTCCAATTATGGTGAGAAGTTAAGTTATTGATATAAGAACCACAACCACAACCACATCCATGACCATAACTACGCCCACAACCTCGGCCATGGGTACAATCACATCTATGGCCATAAGTTTGTTCATAAGTAAAATAATCGTGTGTTGTTACATTCGCTTTAGAAAATGGAGCAAAGTTAGTCGAATAGGACTCATGATTCTTCATTAAAAGTTCATTATTTTATTTAGCCATAAGGAGACAAGAAATTAACTTAAAATATTTCTTGAAACCTTTTTCTCGATATTGTTGCTACAAGAGCAAATTCGATGCATGGAATTTAATGCAGAATGTTTTTTTCTAATATATCTTCATCGATATTTTTTTCTCCACATAATTTTAGCTGAAAATTAATTCTAAACATTACGAAGTTATACTCACTTATAGTTTTAAAATCTTGTGACCTTAAATGCATCCACTCATAGTGGGCTTTTGGAAGAATGACAATTTTCTAGTGATTATATCTTTCTTGTTAACTATTCTAAAGAATAAATGGGTCTTTTACTATAAGATACTCAATTTTTAATCCTTCATGGAGATAGTGATGAAGTGAGATCATAGCTTTGGCCTTATTTTCATTAAATGCTTGATTTCCCTCTTTAATAATATTTCCAAGACCATTTGCATCTAAATGAATCTTAGCATTTAATACCTAAGATAAATAATTCTTTGTAATATCAAGAACCATAAATTCAAGTTTTGTGAGAGTCTATATTTTAGTACTATTATATAAATATAAAATAAGTTAGGTAATATCCAATATTGTAGAAATTGAATGGCAACATCAATATGAAGATAGTTGCATTTATAGTTTATATTCGCAATTTATAAAATACAATTTAAATACATAGGATATGAATAAATCTTTAGCAAATTAGAAGTACATAGCTTATACCTAGTTCATGAAGAATAGATATCATAGGAAGGGGCAGAAAGCTAAACCATCAATCAAATTTTAATGAAAGGAACCAAATGGTATAGATAATCACAATTTTCAAAATGAGATAGCAAAAACCTGAGAAAGCAAACTTAGGAAAGCAATCATGCTTATAACATGTTATTAAATTAATAAACACTTAGGAAATGATTAAAGAAAGATATGAAAGAGATAAAGGATAATTATAAGAAGAAGAAGAATATCTAATTTAACTATATTTGAAATGATTTATATAGCCCATATTTATAAGAAAAATTGATCAAATATTGCAATTTCATAATGATAATTCATAAATAGAATTAAAACTAAGTAATTGACCATAATAAGCATGTAACATCTAATCTAATAATTGATCATAATTAGAAATATAATGTTTGACTTATGGACATCCACATTAAATAAACTTAATAATTATTCACAACAAATCATACTTTTCTCCTTTGTCAATATCAATCTTGAAGTTTAATATCAATACACTCTTTTTAGCTAGTTAGAGCTAGCTAGCAACAAATTAAGTTAATTTGTAAGTAGTTCACAACTTAATTCAAATTTTGATTCGATAAGATAAACTGATAGGATAAATGAGTAATACTTGAATTCAATTATCTTACCAGTGTTTTGAATGAGCCGAACTTGAACTGATTAAGGCTTAATTCATTTATATCATGAGTTGGCTTGATATATAAATATATAAAATAAATATACATATTATTTTCATTATGGAAAGTAATATTTACTTATTTAGATTATAATAAATTATTATTTTCATTATTTAAATATAATATAGCAAGATCAAAATTAAACTTTATTTTTTAATGTAATAATATATTTTAATTATGATTATGGTAAGTCAAGTCAATTAAGAAAGGCATTACATTTTTAAATTAAAATAGTTTGCTTATTAAAAAATTTAGAAAAAAATTTGCCTTATCCATGTGTGATATGATCTTATTAGTGACTTATTTACATGTGATTAGAAGTGCTAAAAAGAAGCAGTTAGTGATTTGCATCTTTAATATTTTGCTCACCTATGCAATTTTTTGTCCAAATAAAATAAAAATTATTATGTGCAAGTCACGTACTCTGTTATTAATCCTGATTTGATATGATTTCACCCTAATCTATCCCCAATTCCACCGGTCAGTCCCAATTTCCTCCTTTGAAATTAAGGTATTGAGATTTAAGATTTAGAAAGAAATTGAGAAATTAATAGGATATATTAGATCTTTGTAACTTCATTTTAGCTTAATAGATGAAGACGAATATACATATGCCAAATTCCATTATATTTGGAAGAAAATCAAGCACATGTGAACAAAATGTTAATATGCAAATCACATGCAGTTTGTTTATAAGTTATAACGCGTCAAATTATAGGGGAGTTGGTTTCGTTCAGAATCATACCATATGTGAGTAAAGAGTATTTTTCTCAAAAAAAAAAAGAGTAACATTTTTTTCAAAAATAATTTTTATGTAAATAAATTTCAATTTTTAATGAAAAATATAATTTCTATTGTTACATTGAAAAGGAAAAAATACATCTTATTTATAGTATAACATTATTTGCAACATGTCAATCAATGATTTAGAGTGTTAAAAAAGACAATCTGCATTTTTAATACTATTCATCTGTGTTATATTTCCATCCAAATTTATACTTCCTTGTGTTACGTTGATGGGTGGGCAAAATATTAATATAAATTACAAATAATCTCTTTTTATTACATTTAATTATAGGTAAACAAGATCCAAATAAGATCATATTACAAGTTGATTTTCCCGTTAAAAAAAGGTTGCAGGGGAAATTGCTAAGGGGTTGCTCCCACAATAACCATGGTCCATGTACATAATTCCGTTCACAAGGAGATAGAACAAGCAAAATAAGGAAACAAAACTCGTGGGATAGGCGAGGTTTTGGCAAATAAGAGATGATTGTTATGTAGACTTATGTTCCCTTAAAACCCGCATTATTTTCAAAGTCAGTCTCATACATGGGAGAAACATAAGCAGATATAATAAATAAAATAATTTATATATTTATTGGCAAGACGCTGCTTTAATCCAAGTTACTATAGAACTCACCGTCTATAGGTGAATTTGAGATGTTTCTGCTAGAATTTTTATGTAAGTTATCATTAATTGTAAATATTTTATTTTTGATAAAAATGATTGAAAAATGATCTAAGATATTTTATTTTCTAAAACTCAATTTATTAAAGTGATTAATTACTTGGGCTTATGAATACTTGATTATGAGTTAATATGTTTGATAGTTAAATTATAAGGTTATACATTTCTTGACTCTTAATAAGAGATCCTAATAGAGTTTTATTTATATTGGTTAGATCATTATCCCACTCCTAACCTAATTGTAGATATTGACTTATTCCATTAAGAGCTGTACACTATGAGAGAAAAAGAAAAAGATCCATACTTATAATACTCATCTAAATACTATCATACCTAGGAGAATTAATTTATGATAAAGGTATGCTTTAGCATTAATTTTATTTTTATGGTGTTCTAAATTCTATATACATTTTAATTTGAATTCTTACATGTGATATTAGAGCTTTTTTGTATAAATTTAAGACCCAATTGTATATAAAATGCCCAACAATAATTACTATCTATTTTCAATTTTGAATTATTTATAAATAGTAAATTGGCCCTGATAGTAGGGTGCAAATGGATTGGGTCGAGTTAGGCTTTGCCTTAAATAGGCCAGGCTTGTATTGTAAAATATTAGCCCGAGTCTGGCCCATTAGCCTATATAAGACTTTATTTTAGGCCTGAACCTGACCTATTTTAAAAGCTTGGCATGGCCTGTTAACCTATTTAAAAGCTTGTTTTAAATATAAGTTTTTAAATAGGCTAACAACTTAAGACTTAAAAGACCTATTATAAAAAGGTCTTAAATAAGCCAATAAGTTATATAAACTTATGTTAATATATTCTTAAGATGCTCCTAATAATACTAAAATTAATACAAAAATTTATATAAGAACTAATTAATAAAGAAATAAATCCATATACTCATAACATAAAATTATTAATTTAAATATTCAATATTTAATTAAAAATAAAATAACATTAAGTTGTTATAACATCAAAGGTTAACAATAAAGGCAAATTAATTCATTATAAATTATACAATAAATATTCAAAATATTTAATCTATATAATAGACTTGAAAAAAAAAGCCTATATGTCATTACTTTTATAGTAAATAAATTTAAATAAAAAATTATTAAATAGGTCGGTCTAATAGGTCTGTAGACTAGGCTTAAAATAAAAAAGTTTAACCTATTTAATTAAAAAAAAATTATATTGGCCCTAACCTGACTCATTTAGCTAAATAGGCCGAACTGAGTTAGGCCTTAATTAGGTCAGGCTATAGGCCCCCGATAGGCTGTCCGGCCTATTTGCACCCTTACCTCATAAAGAGCTTTTAATTCATGATTTTTAATGAGAAAGGACAAGAAATTTTGCTTTCCAAACATGCCTAACAAATAGGATTTTAGATATTACAAGTTGCAAGCATGCATTAAATTTGAGTGTTAATATATAAGGTATTTATAAGATAACGATTCAACGTTCATTGTTTTACTTGAATTCAATTTTCATAATTGGATGCTAGTAAAAGTAAATTTTAGAAAGGATGACAAAAACCTTATGGGTTATATAATTCTCTTTTACACCAAACATTATATGCCCATTTGACTAAAACAATAGTATCGTCGTATATTTTAAAATAAATAATAGTTATTACTATTTTAAATTAATTATATACATAATTTTATATGATTTAAAAAAATAAAAAAATCAAATGTAATTGATTTGATATGAGTAATTCCTATTTTGTATGTTTATTTTATCATTTATTTTGATCAAATTAATTTTATCAAATTATTTAAAATTATCTTCTATTTTGATTTAATTATTTTATCAATTTTGAGATGATCAATTCTTTTATGGTTCCTTTTGGACAATTTCATGATTGTAAAATTACAAGAGATTTTTTTTTTTTGAAATTGATTGAGTGATGAATAGCTCCTAATGTGATGATTCTATAAGTTTGTTTGATTTTATTGGATAGTTTGGAAAAATATTTTAAAATTATTTTGTGATAAATTTGAATTTAAATATTTCTAGTGAATGTTAGGTTCATTAATCATCACTTTTATTTCATCACAATTACTCTATTGTAATTTGTATGAGATTTATTGTGTATAATTTATTCAATAATAATCTGGAATGAATTGGATGAATTAAATTCTAAAAGATTTTTTTGACATTTTTTTGTTTATTCATTTCAATGTATTACTTGTTGTTGAAAATTACCTTTTTGGATTGGATTTTGTCATTTTTGGCTAAGGTGAGTTATCATACTTGAGTCTAGCTATCATTTAAAAAACTCCCCATTCAAAGCTAACTAAAAATGTGTCAAAGAAGTTTGATTCATACTTAAATGATAGAAAGTCGAAAGGAATTAGGAGGTAATATATCAAAAATACCCTTATCTTTCTCTTTTTATTAATTCATTGTTTTCAATATTAATTATGAGTTGTTTGTTTTGAATGTAATACAAAACACTTTTTAGTTAGCTAAAATGTGTGAGATTCAATATTAATGATTTATAGCTTTTATTTTATTATTTTCCTTTATATTTTATTACCATAAGATCAAATATATGGGCTCATATTGAAACCATTGAAAAGGCACTACTTTTTTGCTTAAAATATAAAGAGTCATTGAAAATAAATAATTTCTTTACTTATTAAATATTTATAATATATATTTCAATGATTTAAAATAATTATTTAAATATTTTGTATTGAATCAAACTTAAAATTATGAATTTTAATGCAATATAGGATTCTTAGGATCAATATAGATGCATTTTATATAGCACCTTATTATGGAATGATCACATTTTATATGTCATTAATTTTAAAAATTATTTGAATAATAGTTTTGGATAATTTTTTTATCATCTTAGTTTTTTTTATTTAAGAGATTTTTGAATTAATTTTTAATAATTATCATCAAATTGAAATTGGTTTAATCAGAAATTGGTTTATTATATATATATATATATATATATATATATATATATATATATATATATATATATATATATATATATATATATATATATATATATACTATTAAGAATTTATTTGCTTGAAGGGGATGAGTTCTTAATAGTAAAGTATTGTCCCAGTTGACTTTAATGATAAGAAGGTCTTTACATATTATATTTTCTACTCAAAGAGAAGAAAATATAGCAATTTCTTATATTCTAAATATTTTATTATCTCTATATATTTTCTACTCAAAGAAAAGAGAATATAGCAATTGTTTATATTCTAAATATTTTATTATCTATATACCTATGAACTACCATATTGCATTTTTCTAATATTATACACAATATTTTTTGCTTCAATAGTTATCTATTAGCATTTTTATTTGTTTCTTTTGAGATTTGATGCTAAAATAATTATTATGTGAAATGTAGGCTGAAGAAAATATTACAACTTAAATATCTTAATAATAATTTACCATTAGTTAGTTTGATCGAATATTAATTTCTATTTCATCATTAATGTGATGAGCTAATGATATTTTGTAAAAATCCTCATTTGAAATAACTTTAGTGATGTGGCATTGGGAATCAAGCAATATTTTCTTTTATTTAAGTAAAAAATTAATAAAGTTTTAAGATTATGTTGTGTGCAATATGATTTCGATAATTTGTATTGGTGCATATGTTAGCATCCTTTAAATGGACTAATCATATTATTATTATTTTTAATAATTTAATTTATAGTTTTGGGCTTAATTTTAATATCTCAATTCTTTTGGAAAACTTGAAGTTAATTTAGATAATTATTACTAAAGAAACATTATTTTATATTGATTTATAAGTCTCCTAACTATTAAGAAATACTTACAAAATTAAATTTTGATTATTTCACATATATAACTATACAAAGGAGATAAGTGTGTGTTATAATTAGAAATGAACTTAATAAAATAATTTTTAATTATTTCATATAATGATCTACTCAAAAAATAGTTACTATATACTATAATTAGACATTAATTAATGAATAAATTTTATTTTTAATTTATTTTTTTATTATATATTTTATTTGGCCAAAGGGGATAAATTCATAATAATAGAGTATTATCAGGTTGTTTTCAAATTTAGGAGCGTCTTTATGTATTACATTCTTTGCCTAAAGTAAAGAATGTAATGATATTTGTACACTCCTAAGCATGATTATTATCCCCAAAACTAACATATTATTTTTAATTATTTTTATATAATCTCTATTATAAATATATTTTATTAATTGAACATATGGTATTTGTAAATTTTTTTAATATGTTTTTACATATGGTGTTTATATTTATAAAAATTTTATTTTACCATGGATCTCATATAGATGAAGTAAAGTGTGTCATTGAACAACATTAATATTATTTTTGATATTTTTATTTTATTTTAAATTAATTATTGTTTGTAAAAGAAATATGTTAAAGGGATTTGGTTAAAATTATAAATTTATCTCCATATTGATCTTGATTTAATGGTAGCATTAATTTTAAAATAAATTTATATTTTAAGCCTCATTATGTTTTTTTGAATTGTACAAATTTAAGATATGTTTATGTGCAAAGAGATTAAAATTGAGGCAACTTAGTCGTAACAATTATTTAATTTTGTGATCATTTTATTTGTTGTTTTATATTAGAATTGATCACTTGTTATTTGTACTTAAAAGATTATTATTATAGACATTTTTTATACCCCAAATCTTTTGAAAAGTTTATGGATTGTTATAGATAATAATTACTAAAGTGAAACTATTTATATTGATTCATAAATTCTTTGAGTTATGTTGTATATGATTGATTTATGATTATTATATATAGTTGTTTGCTCAAAGGATATTGTTACATATTTTAATTAGGAATGTTTTACGAAACTTATAAGTTTCTAGAGTTGCTTTAGTTTTAAAAATATGTTTGTCTAAATGGGACATATTTTCAATACTAAGGATTCTTTTAGTTAGTATCGTGATTAGAGAAGTCTTTTACATGATATATTTTCTATCCAAAAGGAAGACTATAGCAATGTACATTACTACTATGTCCTTGAACTAATAGGTACATTTTTGCTTTCAATATTATCTCTTTTACTTGTATGGTAAAAGTTCTATATCTTTGATTGAACATTTTTCTTTTAAGATATACACTACAGCAAAAAAGACTTTTAGCGGTGACATTTGTCGTCACTAAAAATTTCTCGATCGTCACAAAAGAAAAAGTCATCGTTAAAAATGTCGTCGGTGTAGGTTCGTGCCTGAAGGGATCATTAGCGATGACAATTTATCATCGCTAAAAGATTGACCTTTTGTGACGACAAAGTCATCGCAGAAAATAATTTCAAATTTCAAAAAAATTTGAAATTTGATTTTTAGCGGCGACAATTGTCGTCGCTATAGGACAATTGTCGTCACTGAAGGTCAGCCTTTCAGCGATGACAATTGTCGTCGCTGAAGGTAAGGCTTTCAGCGACGACAATTGTCGCCGCTAAAGGTCAGGACCATCAGCGACGACAATTGTCATCGCTGAAAGCCTGAGGTTCAGCGACGACTTCTGACCTATAACGACGACAATTATCGCTGCTAAAAGTTATTTAAATTTTTTTAAAAAAATTTAAAATCAAATTGTCATATATTTCAAATGTTATATTCTTTATTTTAATTTACTTGACCCGTTTAATAATTTTTTAAATTTAATTTAATTTATTTTAATATAAATTATACAATTATAATATATCAGTAGTATTATTAATAATGTTTAACAATTTGATCCAACATAAAAAATTAATACTCATAAAGCAATGGTAAAAATAATATTTATATAAATAAACATATACATCATCTATGTAAATGTGCACATATAGAAAATATAAAAATACATAAACAAAATATACTATGGGGAAGTAGGGAGGTGCAAAATCACAGTGCATCGTGATCGTCATCGTCGTTATCATCATCATCATCATCATCTTGACTACGAGGATGATAAAATGACGGTGGCGGCTGAGCGGTAGGTGCAGACGCAAATCTACTCGGCCCAAGCGGTGTAACAGCAGCAAATGGAGGCGGCGGTAGGACGATACCCGGCTGTCTAAGGATCGAGATCATCTCAGTAAGATAAGTCCCAAACTGCTGCTGCATCATCTCCTGCTGCTGTATAATCTATTGTTGTTGCTACTGAATCAATAGTTGGCTCTGCTCAACCTGCTCCCGACTCTGGTGTAATTGCTCCTGCAACTCACCGACCTGAGACACGGTCTGTGAGCTCGTCGCCGTGCTAGAAGTCCCTATCGAATGATAAGTCTGACCAGCAAGTACACGCCCAACAGCCTTCCTGTACCCTCGACGAGTGCCAAGTACCTCATCGGCGATGACAGCCTCATCTAACTGTACAGGAGTCGTAGGCAGGCTAGTGGATGATACACTAGACTGTACATGCTGAGTCATGATCTCAATCATCCTCGCCTTAAATTATTAAAAAAAATAATAAGAAATCTATCTTAAAAGATATATTTGTAAAATTTTATTTAAAATATGAAATTCGAACAACTTACATGTTGCCCTTGAGGGATCGGATGCACCCACTCCCTCGACCTATATGTGTGTCGGTCCCTAAAGTTATCGAGCACCGACTGCAGCTCACCAGTATCTCTGTTTCTCTGTTCAATTTTTGTAACAAAAAAAAGGATGAAGGGTTGTAATGCTATTTAACAAATGGATATATTTAAAAAAGATAGAAAAAATTTAAATTACCTTATCAAAGCGATGTGCAGCAATAGACTTTGACCCATGCCGGTCATTCACGACCTTCTGTGCTCTATTATTTGTATTTCTTGCAGACAACTCCTACAAATTAAGAGAAAAAAGTTAAATTTTAATGTTCACAATCTACTAATTATGAAATACTGACATAATACCATAAAATATCATACTTACCCTGTACTCGTCACTATCAAAGAAGTCCACACACCTCTGCCATGTCTGCGGTGAGACAGACCGAGGCACACAACGTCGAGCTCGGTCCAAGTCATACTCCTCGTATCGATCACCTCCATGCTCTAAGAAATACTTATTCAACCTGTACTTCCAATCTCGGTATAGGTCGGCAGCAGTCCGCATCAAACCAGAGAGTGCTCTATCCCGATCACCCTCGGAGATGCCCTGGAACTCGAAATGGGTCTGCATTATAAGACATTTAATAAATTTATAAGTCATATATTTAGAAATTTCAATCTTAAAGACATTAATTCAAAAGGAAATGGATACTTACGCAAACCTCCTGCACAACTCTATCTTGAATCTCCTGAGGTACAGCTCGCCATGACTTATAATAGGGCGGCACGTGGGCGCGGATCATGCTGCCAATATCACGAGGGAGATGACTGGCATTCTCACCAACTGCATGCCATGTACCAGTTGTATCAAACTGTACAGGCACCGGTCTGCCTCCACCCCTGCCAATCTTCTCATGCAGTCTTAGGGACCTATTCGGCCCCCTCTTCTTAGCAGGTGCTACTTTATTTAATAAAGAGAAATATTAACAAAATAAACATAATATTTAATCAAGCTTAGGTATGCACAATTAATAACAAATACCTGAGCCCTCACACTGAGATGGAATATGGTTGGGTCGCTCCGGTGTCACCTCCGTGGTATCATGCCTCGACATCTGCCATAACTAAAATAATACACAACATATAAGTAATTAAAAAGAACTCAATGTCTAGTTGAAGGATGAAATGGTTCAATCTCTTACAATCACATTTATTATTTTAATAATCATGCTTACACAATTATGGGTTGTAGTTGTAGTTTGAATATGTTATTTTTTCCCTAGTCAGAATCAGTGTCGGTGAACCTAACAGACTGATGGTCATCGGATTCTCCTTCATTATCAGATTGTGTGGGCTCCTCATCCATATAATCATCAATTGTTTCATCTTCAAGGCACCAGGTCCAACATTCCTGTGCGTTGGAACGATTAAAGGACTATTTCTTTCATTACCTAGATGTACTAGATCAAAATATCCCAGATCAACTGTGAGGTTGAAGTTGGACGAGTTACTATCCTGCAGAAATAACAGGTCTTGTGCATTATCTCCATCACTGGGTAGATCCCATATATCGCGATGCACCATATTATAGACAACCCTCCAATTTGGTCCATTAAAGAGATCCTCAATGTAAAACACTTGTTTTGCTTGAGTAGCAAGTATGTAAGGATCATCCTTGTACCATTGTTCGTTGATGGAGATACTTGTGATATTCTTGTCAGTATAAAGTTTCTTCTTTGTAGGATCAGTGTCATACCACTTGCATTTAAATAAAGTCACATTGTACTTATTTAAATAAGTCAACTCAATTATTTCTTCCAGTACACCATAAAACATGTTGCCATCAATCCCTGGAACAGAAATGCCACTATTTTGCATTTTATGCTTGTCATCTCGAGCTTTGGCTACAAAACGTACTCCATTCACAATACACGTAGAGTATACCATGTTAGTGAAACTGGGACCGGATGCTAATGACAGTAACTCTTCGGTGGCCTCTGGGGAACTGTTCCTATGTAAATAGTACATCTACAAAAGTAGCAATTATTCCAAGAATTAAATTAAAATATCAACAAGAGAAATGAACAATATTTAAGATATCCGTTCAATGGATTTGGGAAGAAAAAAATCCTTACCTTCGAGTAAAACCAGGAAGGGAATTTGGTTCTCTAAAAACTATCAATATCTTCAACACCACTTCGTTCAAGTTCCAATCGATGCTCACTGTAGAATATAACAATCTTAGTCTATTGTAATCACAGAAGGGAGAAGAACATAACTGAATTTTAAGATACTCACTGGAGATATTTTTCAATCTCAGTACAATTATTCAAGATGTACCATACTACAATATCCCAATCCTTCCTATCAAAATGAGAAATTGTCTTCTTCCCTATCGGTCGACATTGGGACTGGAACACCGACAATGTCCTTCTTGTTTGACTAGGTGTTACATCTTGATTTCTATCAGATCGGTTGAATCTAGTTTCCATTCCTTCCAAATACATGGAGAAAAACGTTAACACCTCATCAACAATATATCCTTCTACAATTGAACCCTCCGGTCAAGCACGATTTCGAATGTAATCCTTTAACTTTTTTATATACCTTTTATATGGGAACATCCACCAAAAATGAACGGGTCCTCCTTCCAATGCTTCATCTGGCAGATGCATCACCAAGTGAACCATTATGTTAAAAAATGCTGGGGGGTATATCCTCTCAAGCTTGCACAAAATTATGATAATGTCTTATTTGGCTTGCAGAATATCCTCTCTGTTAAGAGTTCTAGCACATATTTGACTAAAGAAATTGCATAACTCAGACAAGTGGATATGATAATTCCTTTGGCAAAAAAGCCCGGACACCTGGTCCTAACAGTCTTTGCATAATAACATGACAATCATGTGATTTCAACCCCTTTAACTTCAGGTCACGATCTGTGACATTCTTACTAAGACTCCCAGTAAAGCTATCTGGAAATTTCACATTCTTTATATACTGGCAAAATCGTTTCCGCTATTCTTGGTTAAGCGTATATCCAGCATGTGGCTTGAAAAGTTGACCCCTCTGCTCATACAGATGCAAGTTAGGCCTTATCTTCATGTCTGCCAAATCTCGTCTTGCATTGTCCGTATCCTTTGTTTTGTGCTCAATCTCCAATAATGTACCCAAGATGCTATCACATACATTTTTCTCGACATGCATGACATCAATGTTATGCCTTAAGTTCATTGTTGGCCAATAAGGAAGATTAAAAAATATACTTCTCTTGCTCCAATTAAGTTCATCGGCACCTCTCTTTCGCTTTACACCACCAAATTCAGCATGTTTTCCTGGAAGTCTCTGTGGCACTTTGGCCAACTATTCCATGATAACATTATTGGTAAGAGGTCGAGAAGGGGGTCTCCTCTCCGACCTTCCATTGAATTCCTTCATATTTCTCCATGTGTGACTTCTTGGAAGCCAACGACGATGACCCACGTAAGCTATTTTTCCTCTAAATTGAATCAACGGAGTATCCGAATTACATGTAGGACATGCTTTGTATCCTTGCCCGCTCCATCCGAATAAACTACATCGAGCAGGAAAATCATTAATAGTCCAGAGCAATGCTGCCCGCATATTGAACACCGTGTTTGTATTTGCATCTCGAGTTTCAACTCCTCTCTCCCAGAGATCCTTCAACTCTTCTACGACCGGCTGTAAGAACACATCGATATCTTTACCTGGCGATTGCGGCCCTGGGATTAATAGGGTCAACATGAAAAAAGATTGGTTCATGCATATCCATGGTGGCAAGTTGTAAGTAGTCATAACCACTGGCCACATGCTATAAGATAGGTTCCTATCACCAAAAGGATTAAATCCATCTGCACTTAAACCCAACCTGACGTTTCGTGGATCAGCGAAGAAATTAGGATGCCTCTTATCGAACTCCTGCCAAGCTTTTCCATCCACGGGATGTCGCATTACTCCATCTTCTTTTGATTTTCCAGTGTGATGCCATATCATGTTTTTTGTAGTATGTCTCGACCGATATAGACGCTGTAGTCGAGGAGTTAAAGGAAAATATCAAACCACTTTTTGGGGCACCTTCTTTCCTTTTGTAGTTTTATTTACCTATCGACTCTCCCCACAAATTGGACAATTATCTTAAGAAGCATGATCTTTCCAAAAAAGTGTGCAATCATGTTTGCATACATGGATTGATTCATACCCCAACCCCAACTTGTTGAGCCATTTCCTTGCACCATAGTACGAATCAGGCAATTTATTATCGTTTGGAAGTGCCTCTTTTAATAATCGAAGAAGAGCATCAAATGATTTGTTTGTCCACTTATGCAGAACCTTCAAATGCATAAGTTTGACCAAGAAGTTCAATGTTGAAAATGCTGTGCAACCTGGATACAACTCTGTTTCTACTTGCTCGAATAGGTTATCACAGTTACTATATTTTGTTCCAATGTCTTCGTCAGCCACATTCTCACACCTATACTCATCATTGTGAAAATCAACTTCAGTTGCCTCAGGGCCAATGAAATCATGTATAATATCTGCCAGCTCATCTCTATTGTTAGGAGATATCCCACTAGTTCCTCTAGAAGTCGAAACATCTGCTTCACCGTGATGTACCCAATTTATGTATAATGGATGAAATCCATAATATGCGCCTCCAATGTTAGTAATGGCTGGAATATTAAATTCACACACTTTTTGCATAGACATCTTACCATACCCCTTTCATCGATGAAGTTTTTGGCTCTTTGAACAAATCTTATTGCACCATTCCAATACTCATCCGACAATCGATTTGGTAGATGTATCCAACTTTTATCGACAGACATTGTATCACTGAATAGGGAGGAAATTGCTGTAGGTGAAATAAAGTATGTTGATTAATATTTGACAGTCACCCTAAATGCACCGTATCACTCCAATTTTGAAGGGTAGGATCCTATCCCATTCGAGATATTTCTATAGTTATTATTTTTTTCAATTTATCCATGCTCATCGATTGACTCGTGCAGAAATTTTGGCAGCATCTCCCTATGGTTCTCCAAGTGCCTAAACTATACACGTGTATAGTTTATCCCCAGAGAACAGTTAGGATGCTAAGATATTTCCACAATATCAAACAAGAGCCTAATAAATTGTTATTAATAACTACATGATAATATCCCAAACTATCTAACTTTTCAGGATAATTCAAGGGTTGATTGATGTTCAGAAAACATCCAACCCTTGAACGGGTCTAAGCTTATAATTTAAATGCAAATGCAGTTCTATTTTAAATTATTGTAAAAATATATTCACAATAATTAAAATTAACAATACAACATTTTATGAGTATCGTTGTTTAAGTGTCAGTACTGTTATTTACATAACTTATTATGTAGATTATTGATTTTTCTAAATATTCATAACAACCGTTATGTTTCACAATAAGCTTGTGGGAATTCAAAAGTATCATCTACTTCACTATATTGATAAGGTGCACAATTCAGCTTCTTTATAGAGAGGTGTATACTATGAATACAGACTTCCTAGTTGTAAATTTAAGTAAGTTTAGCTTTATAAGGTGTATATTATTTATAAGATGCACAATTCAACTTATTTATTTAAGTAATTGTTATTTTATCCAAGAGGGGGGTGATTTTCATGTGAACTTCCTAGTGTTTTGAAAATTTTAATTTTTATGTAATGCAAATATCATAATTTGGATTGTTAGGGTTTTATTTTTATGTAGTCTCTAGTTTAATTGAATTTTTCTTAGTATGTGGTGTAAATAATACAATTTGAATTGTTAAGTTTCAATCTCAATTAAAAAAGAGATTATATTATTGTAACCTCTTATTTTTTAAGATAGATTTATATATTTATTCTAATTTTCTATCTTACATTATTTCATCGAATCTAATAAGTTTGAAGTTTCCTAAATTGCATCATAAATTTTAGATTTTGTGTACGGACTTCCTAGATGTAAATTTAAGTAAGTTTAGTAAGGTGTATATTATTTATAAGATGCACAATTCAGCTTCTTTATTTAAGTAAATGTTGTTTTATCCAAGAGGGGGGTGATTTTCATGCGAACTTACTAGTGTTTTGAAATTTTTAATTTTTATGTAATGTAAATATTATAATTTGGATTGTTAGGATTTTATTTTTATGTAGTCTATAATTTAATTGAATTTTTCTTAGTATGTGGTGTAAATAATACAATTTGAATTGTTAAGTTTCAATCTCAATTAAAAAAGAGATTATATTATTGTAATCTCTTATTTTCTAAGATAGATTAATATATTTATTCTAATTTTCTATCTTACATTATTTCATCAAATCTAGTAAGCCTAAAGTTTCTTAAATTGCATCACAAATTTTAAATTTTGTGAATAAAATATCATAACTATTTTATCTTACATTATTATAAATGAATAATCTACACATATATTGTATACTTCAAAATTGTAAATTGAGATATGCATATATAATAATAATCAAATTTATATTTATAAAATTAATGCTAAGTTAAATTTACATAAATAAATTTAAAATTTACAATATGCAAAATTAAATAATACAAAATTTCATATTAAATTAAACATACTATCAATTCCATTAATTCATTGTAAACTATTTGAGTAAATTAAATATATTAGTACACAAAAAAATTATACTTTTTTATTTACATTCCTCAATGGTAAAAATCTGCTTATCAACTTTGAATACTCTCCACGAACGAAGCAAAGTGTTAATAATAACTAACAAATTAAAAGATATAACATACAAAATCAATACATATCAACATATATAAAAAATAAATATACTAAAATTAAAAAAAATTAAAAGAGAGAGAGAATTCAGGAACTTACCTTAGGTCCAGAAATTTCAAACGCGCAAATGAGGAGGGAGGAGGCACGGGGAATAAATAGCCTCCGGCACCTTTTAGCGACGACAAAAAAATTCGGCCGTCGCTGAAGCTTTCAGCGATGACCGAATTTTTTTTCAGCGACGATTGAAAGTTTCATTTTCACCGACGATAATGTCATCGCTAAAGATAGTGTCATCGCTGAAAACGGACTTTTAGCGACGATAGAGTCGTCGTTGAAGGCCAAAGTTTTTCCGAGAAATTATTAGGCCTTCTGCGACGATGCCGTCGTTGCTGATTGTGTACCCTTCAGCGACGACACTGTTTGTCGCTGAAAGCCTTGCATTTTCAGGTTAAAATTTCCCTCCTATATGCCAAATTTTCCCGCCCAAATTTTTTTAGGCAAAAGTTGTCGCTAAAAGCCTATTTCTTCCCGCCCCCCAATTCTGTTCCCTCTGAAAAGTTTTTCCATTTTTACCGATGACAATAGTTACCAGAAATATCTTTAGCGACGACTGAAATTTTGTCGCCGCTAAAAGTGTCGTCGTTATTGTTGCTTTTTGTTGTAGTGATAATTATAACATATTAGTTTACTTTGATTATAAGCGTAATCTAATCTACATAGTCTATTTGCCCAAAGGGGATAGTTTCTCAAACATCATGTTATTTTTTATGTGACTAAGTTATTGTATTAAGAGAGAACATAATATATACTATATGTTCTATCGAAAGAAAAATTTATAGTTATGTATTGGAAATTCTTATATAGACTTTGTTAATGTATAAATTTTTTTCTTTTGTTTATTATGTACTAATAGATATGTTGTATAGTGAAATTTATTTTTCTTATAGTTTAAAGAGTTATTAGATAAATGAATTTTGAGAAAGTCAAATATTATTATGTAACTTTAGTTATATGTTGATAAATTGAATTTTATATTTTTGTATAACATTATAGCATATTAGTTATTGAATATAATTTTTCTTTTTTCTTTCCTTCTTTAGGGTGAAATTATATATAGGTTTCTTTAAAAAATTATATTTAATAAATAAATTATTAATCAATTAATGTAAATAAATTTATAATTATTTGATTATCATGAAGATCATTAATATTATAAGTTTTCTTGAAATATGACGAATTACTTGATAATGTTTAATCTATATTTTGAAATGGTGTATTTTTTTATTTTTGGAATTGCATCAAATCTTCACATTAGTGCAAGTTTGATTTGATATTATAAAATTTTACATGTCTTATAAAATGTGATATCTATGCTCAAGTGCTTATTATGATTAGAAATCATTTCATAATCTTTGAAATTGCTGTACTTTTGTAAAAGTGCAGCTAAATCTCAATTTGCTTGTTTAGTTTGTAACAAGTTATATATTATTACATACATTTTTTCATTAGAAAATATGCACAATGAAGAAGTCTAAACTTCATTGAGTCTTCTTTTATATATAATATTTGAATATTGAAGTAAACTTTTTATCAAGCATAATTTTGCTAATAGTAATATATTTGACATATAAGCTATTATGTATTTTTTTTAGCGTAATATAAAGTAGCTTATAAAGTTTTTGGCATACACATTGTGAATCCATTTTTTTCTAAATTTTTTATGAGACGGTTTTTTGGTTAATAGTGTATATTGCTATTATGAGAATTTTTTAAATTATCATAAGTCAAATTTAAGACTTTTATTCATACTTTGTTCAAGTGATCTCTAGAAATATATTTTAGAAAATTATCTTGTTAGATTAACATATTGTCAATTTTATTATCCAATTTTTATAGCCATGCAAGTTGCTTGTTTAAGACATGAAAGTTAATTATATAATTGATTTCTATTGATTATTAATTTATTTTATTTATATTATATCAAGTTGGTGATTCGAGAAATTATAATTTTGCATTCCACTAAGATATATATGTGAAATTTAAATATTTTCCTCTAAAAATAAGGTTCTTGTGTTTATAAGTGTTTAGAAGCCTATTAAGATATGAGCATTCAAATTTATTTCCCTATAATATGCTTGGTTAGTGGGAGTTTTATATTACATAGAATCTTTTATCTCAGTTGATTATCATAATATATTTGTTAGTACACAAGGTGCATATGTTATATATATTATCACACAATTTGCTCATCTTTATTTTATATATCATTATCATAATAGCTCTTGATCATATTGGGACATTATTATGTATTTATATATGTAATTTATGGATTCTTTATTAATATATATACCTCCATATTATAAAATGTATCAATTATTGTAATTATAAGGACTAAGACTTATTGCTAATTGTTGACTCCTCAACTTGTATATGTAGTCTTTATGGACACCATATTAGAATATTGAGAATTGTCATAAAAAAGGCTAGGTATCGAGTCTAATATGTTTAATTCCTAATATATATATTTCTCTCTTAGTTAATACCATTTTTAAACTTTAAGATATTTTGGTAATAAATTTATGACAACTAAGATTTGGTGTCAATTATTAATTTCTAAGTTATATATTTATCTCTTAGTTGATACTATTTTGAAATTTAGAAATATTTTAACTAACAAATTTATGAGAACTAGGACTCAGTGTTAAATGCTAGCTCCTATGTTTGATGATTGTCTCTCAATTGATACTATTTTAAAATTTTGAGACAATTAAATTTATTGTTACTAGAAGATTTTTTTTATCTTATTATTGAGTTTGTTATAAAGAAATCATTGAGAACTAATTTGAAAAATAGCATATTTTGTTAAATCATGCATTTAATGCTATTTTTCTTACTACACTTTCACATTAATGGTTCACATGTGAGTATGATAATCTACTTAACCATGGAAGGTCTTGTGTTGATTATAATACAATTTCCACCATGATTCAAAATTGTTGGATGCTAAAGTATGAGTCATAATTTAGGTATGATCTCTTAGATGGTATGTTTTTAAAATTGTGATCATGTATTCTAAATTTTGTAATCAACTTGATAGTAGTTTCCATATGTAATGTTTTAAGATAAACTCTTTATAATTAATTTTGCCTAAATGGGAGAATGTAAAATTTTTTTGTGAGCCATCATTAATTGTAGGTATTTTGTTTTTGATAAAATTGATTGAACAATAATCCAAGAGGTTTTATTTTTTGAAGTTCAGTTTGTTAAAATGATATATTACTTGAGTTTATAGATACTTGATTATGGGTTAAAGTATTTGATAGTTAAAGTGCAAGCTCATACCTTTCATAACTCATAACGGGAGAGTTTGATTGGATTTTATTTATATTAGCTAGGTTCCTTCTGTAATCCTAACCTAATTGTAGCTATAGGCTTGTCCTATTGAGAGCTGCATACTTTAGGAGAAGGAAGGAAAGGTATATGTTTATGGTATCTATTTAAATATTAACATGTATAGAAGAATTAAATTCATTGTAAAGGTAAGCTTCCATACATGATAATATATGGAAGTTTGTTTGATGTTATTGGTAATAGAGATCACACCTATATAATAAAGGCCTCACCCTCAGCTTAGTACTTACACAAGAATCAGGATTCTAAGAACAAGGCAATAGAAGGTGGAAGATAAGTTTTATGTCTACTTTAAAATTCATGGTCCTAAATTACGGTCTGCAGTAAAAATATTGTAATATTATTGTTTCGGGCGGGCAACCTTTATTTTTCATAATACTTGTTCTTCAGTGTGTGCGTTTTATTTGCAGTTGCTTTCTATTTTCAGTTTATCATAACTTCATTATGGTTTACTGTTAGCAAATTTGAAAATTGTGCGGGGTGGGATAATAAATTTTGCAACACACATACACACAAGAGGGAATAAAACAATCTCAACAGTACACTCACAAACTCAGAACTATCACAAATGCATAGGAGTTGTTATCTCATGCTCACCAGGGGTCCCTCCTGAACTCTGTATCACAACTTTAACATTCTGACTCATCTTGGCTTTGAACTAGAGCTTTATTTATAGATGCAAGGTGGGTTGGTTCCTTCATGTTTAAGACAATCCACATCTAGTCTTATAGTCGGTTGTTTCCTATACCTTTATATGGCCTTTTGTTCTTAAAGCAAGTGAAGGTGACTTTCTTAATGAGGTTATTCAACCAGGAAATAATCTTCAAGTCTTAATTATTAAGCAAACACCCCACTTATTGCTACAGTCAAAGAAAAATACTTGGACTTAGTTTAAAATTTTCAGCATTTATGTTACAGGCTCATCATCTTATGCATGCAGAGGCAGCTATGTCCTCCCACAGTATGGCGGAACGTGAGACTGAGATGTAAGTTTGCTTAATCATCAAGTTAGCCAATTTTCATCATTTAGCTTCTTCTTTTATCAATATCTAACATATGACTTGAAGAATTTTTATGAAGCAAAATTTGTATCATCTGCTTCATTAATTTCTTTTCTTTTGCTTGTATATATGATATGAAAATTTTTCTGTCCATGGTACTGACTAGTAAAATTCATATTATAGAGAGAGAAATATAAAAAAATAACCCACAAAACCCAAAAATATGTGAAGTCTTATCATAACTTTGCTTCATGAAAAAAGTTTTCCCATAATATATATTTTTTTTATTTTTATATATGTATTTGAATTTTTCTCATAATAAAAGATAAAATTATCAGAACTTTCGTAACATAATTTGCGGTAGAAATGATGATTTGGTGTTATGCGACTATTGTAAATCTATTATGTTTATTTTCCTAGTTGATTTGTGTACCCAATTTTACATCGGTTGGCACTTCTAATACTCTAGTACTGCATGTTGGCTTGCAGGATGACTATCCTGGATCCGAAGGGGCTACTCATTTGGACATGCAATTGGATATCAGTGTTCGCGTCTGCTTTATATCCGTTTGTGGACCCCCTATTCTTCTACATCCCAGGGATAGACTCCCATAACAAATGTCTTGATTTCAATCACACTCTGATTATTGTGGCTTGTTTTCTTCGTTCAGTACCTGACTTTCTTTCTATAATACGTTCAATAAGAATTTTTGGAACCTTTTTGAAAAGAATTATACAGCGTCGGACGATCCGGTTTTCGTTAAGGAAAGTATGGAATGCAGGCAGTGTTTTATTCTTCTTCTTGTTGGACGTGTTTGCAGTTCTTCCACTGCCCCAGGTACAATTTCTCCTCTTCGACTTAATCTGAAAAGCCTTTTCAATTAGCGAAAAGAATGTACAAAAGAGTGTCCAAGAAGAGTCAAAAAGGCTCACACTAGAAAATTATCATTAATCTATCTTTAACACGAAATCTACAATCATCAAATTTCAAGTCTCACCTGTTGTTGAAGAATCCACTAATACGAGTGTGTTAAAATTGGACAAGACAATTTTGAATAGACACAAACACAAAATATTTTATGAGTTTGGGTTGAATTTATATAGGTTGGAGTTGTACACGAGTCAAGCGTATAATATGAATAATAAATGAGTCAAATGATTCAAAATTAAATAAGTTGACACACCAATACATTTAATAAATTTATATTAACATTTTAAAAATATTATTTGAGAAATAATTAATAAGCAATTTATAAATTATTACATATATTGTAAAGATAAATTGTATATTATATATTATAATAAAATGGGAATAAAATCTCTATAAAATATTCAAATTAGTATTAACTATATTTTTAATGACAAATAATAACTAACTGAATTTGATAAATATATTTATAATATAATTTTTACTAATTAAAATTTTAAACAAATTAAATGGATTGACACATTTTTACATATTTAATAAATATATCAACCTGATCCAACATGATTATTATGTTGTTTAGATTTGAATTGAATTTATTTGAATCATTACTAATATTTGATATGATTTGAATTTGATACGTTAATACCATTTATCACCTATAGTTAAAACTCTCAGATATCATCTTAAGAATTTATACATAATTTAGGATTCGCTTGTACATAAGTATCAAATTGAATAGAAATTGTAGTCTTGACCTTATTAATTTATAACTGAAGTCACGAAAATATGAAGAACACATCCATCGGAAAAAGTATATTGTTAAAACTATAAAAATTTATGACATAAGTATCAACTATAGTTAAAACTATAAGAGATCATCTTAAGAATTTTTATATAATTTAGGATTCACTTGTACATAAGTATCGATATTGAATAGAAATTTATAACTAAAGTCACGAAAATATGAATAACACATCCATCGGAAAAAGCACAAATAATTATAGTTGTTTGATCAACTCATTTGATTTGCTCGTTGATTGATTTGTATGGCCTGATCATAAATCAAGTTTAGTTTATGAAAATTGCAGACTTTCTAAATGAGAGTTTGAATTTTAATATTTACGGATTGCGGACTTGCGGATCAGGTTCATGAACATTTTTTTGTTAAAAAGAAGTTTTAAGGCTTTTAAAATAACTTCAAAATTTAAAATAATAATTGTAAGTACAAACATTTTTAATTCATATCAGTAATTCAAGACTATATAAATTATAATAAAAATTATTAATTTTGAAATTATTAATATAGAAACAAAATCACTAATTTAAAAATAATTTATTTAAGTTCTATTGACTTAAAAAATAAAGAATTAAATTTTGGATTGTGTATTAAATTGGTTGGATGAAAATTTGTATTGTTTATTAATTTAATTTGAAGGTTAAAATATATAAAATAAAAAGAAAAAATACAAATCCAGCTGCGGATCCCCTATTTAAGTTTGTGCGGACTGTGAATCCGATTGACCAAATTACTTTAAATCTACGTTTAAATAGATTCATATTTTATGAATCATAATCCATAATTTTTTTATCAACGAACAAATTGGCTTATAAATCCAAATTCATTTCAAGGCCTCTATTTGTAATAAGTGGATGCAGTGTATAGAGAATTAACATTTTATATATAATTTATGCAGTTGATCTTTTTAGGAGATGCGGCTGAAAACTTCGGCACACCGGATACACTGCTCTTCCCCATACTCCTTCCGAATATCATGAGATTACAGCGGTGGCAAATGAGGAGCATTTTCATTCGGTTGGCGGAAGGGAAAGACGTGGATCTTGATTCTGCAGCTGCTGCAACATGGTGGCCCACAGCTGCTAATAGTATTTATTACTGCACGCTAGCAAGTCATGTAAGTCTAGTATTATATAAACATACTAGACTAGAAACTAGATTACATAAGTTTAATTACAATTAGTTGGCATTTCATGACAGGTTGCTGGAGCTTTATGGTACTTGCTTTCAATGTCCTCAGAGCTTCGTTGTTGGGGCAAAGAATTGAATATGCACCGGTCTGCTTTCGTGGAAGAGGTGGCATGTGGAAAAATTAATCAAACGATGGTCTCTCGACTAAACAATTCTTGTTCCTTCATTAATCCAAATGAAACCTTCGATTACGGAATATTCATCAGTGCTCTAACATCACATGTGGCAAAATCATCCACAGGTTTTTTCACGAAGTTATTCTACTGCTTTTGGTGGGGTTTGCGCAACTTGAGGTTAGTATTTTTTTTAATTAATTTCCAACACCATTAATTATTCTTCATCATACCTCTTATAGCTTTATAGCACAATTTAAATCAAGCGTAATTTTGCGAATAGCTCCGCAAAATTGATCATTTTGAGATTTGTGTAATGAAAACTGAGATAGAATCCTACATATAAATAACTTATTAAAAAAAAACTTAATGCAAAATATTCATATAATCTCACTCTTTTTTCTCCATTTTATCTCTTACTATTTACCTTTTTTAGTAAAACTTATGTTTTGTCACCACAAAATTTAATTTTTCTCAATTTTACCTTTATAAAATATTTTATATCAATTTTATTCACAAGATATATAAATTTATCTAATTTCATTTTTTATTGATATTTGTGTAAATATTAATTTGTTCAATTTTATCTTTCTAGAGATAAAATTAAATAAATTAATATTCTACAAAAATAAAATTAATACAAAATATTTTATAATGAAGAGATTTCAAAAAATTAAATTTCACATGAATGGAAAAGGGAATTTACTCATCCTTTTTTTCTCTCTCAAATTGAATCTCTTTCTTTCCTTTTCTAATTTATCTTCATATCTTGTATTTCTCCTTTTCACTATTTTTATTTTTTATTTTTTTTTTCTAAAATAATTTTAAATTTTAAAAAATTGAAAAAATAATATTAAAAATCCCTGTTCTTAAAATTATTTTTAAAACAACTATCTTCAAAAAGCTATTTGACTTTCTTTTTCCAAAATTAAAAGATTGAAATTCGTACTCTTAAATTCAAAGTAACGCCTAAATACTTAAAAACTTTTCTAATGTTTATTCATAAATTTTTATTAAATTAATGTCAATCTAACTGTGAGATAAAACTAATCAAATATTTCACTCTTTAAACTAAACACAAATTCTTTAAATATAGCATTATTTTATCTCTAATTTTTTATATTTAAAACTTCACATTTAATTTAATCTAATAGTTTAGCTTTTAAACTAAAACAAAATCTTTCCATATTTTTAAATTTCTCTCTCTAATGGTTTTTCTTTTTTATTTTATTCTTAAAAAAATTAAAAAATACTCAGACTCAGTTAAAATGAACAAAACCATATAAATATATGAACAAAATATAGACATGTAATTCGATAAAAGAGCAGTAACAAGATTCGAGATCATAACGCAAAAGTTATCTTGAAAACTGTTAACTCATAAATTGAAGTAAGGGAAAAAAACATAAAATTCGATCTTTTATTAGAATATATCAATCAGAATGAAAATGATAAAAGAAAAAAAGTTCAAAACAATTTTTTTATGTGTTTGAAACTTTTTTAAATATTAAGGCGTCACCTTTTTAATCCTAAAAGAAATTAAATATCAGATAGATTCGAGTGAAGTGAGAACAAAGAGAGTAGAGAGAAAGAGGGAGAGAAGGGGGAGAAATGGAGTAAACTTTTACGTTAAAATTTATGTAATAAATTATTGTCAAGTAGGATTCTGAGTCAGCTCCCCTTACACAAATATCGATATAATTAATTTTATCCAATAATGAAAAACCTAACCTTTTAAATGGAATTTCCCATGGAACAACCTTTGAAATTAAAATGATGCTACATATATTTGAGGGTGATGCTATTTATACTTTTAGGTATTTACTTCCTTTTTACTCTTTTTTCCAAATTAGTATAAGAGAAGGTTTTCTTAACTTATAAAAAATAAGATAAATACTAACTGTAATCCTAAAGATCATGTTTAAAAATCAATCAATACTACTCATTTATTGTTATTTTTAATTTTAATATCTATAAAATTTTATAAATAGTATTAATTAATAATTTCAATTTTAAATATCTTATAATTATTCTTAATTAAATCATCTTATAAAATTCTCTTGAAAATTAAAAACAACAATAATTAAGGGATATTTATTGATTATTGTGCAAAATTCTTAGTGTTACTGTTAGGAAAATCCTAAAAAAAAGGCTGAATTAGGAAAATAGAGGAGTGAGTACATGAAAAATATAAGGATAAAATATCCTGTTCTTCTCCATAGTTTATTAAAAATACTCAGACCTTCCCTCTAATTTTAAATTCTACACATTAGTCTATTTAATAAAATATGTTAAGAATATTCCAAACGTTAAGGCCGAAAATCCTTTCATCTTTGCCTTTAATCAATCTAGCGATGGATGCTCTCCACCGTTACAGGCTTGCCGTTATAGCTATCACTTGAGTTGAAGTTCCACAAGTTTTGATCTGCCATGGATTCGTTGTCCGCTAATTTCCTAGCTCACGCATGCCCATTCATACTCAACAAGGCAAGCTTCAATTTTTTTATGTTCTTAATCGCATGCCCACTTATAGTCATTTTTTAAAGTTCTACTTTCTTTCTTCCTCTCCAATCATGGAACTAGTTTTATTGTTTCCACTTTCATAAATTTGGATCTAGACGTATTTTTGTTACTTCTAACTCAAATTTTAAGTAAATTTTGGAGCCAATGTGATCTAAGATAAGTTGACAATGAAGAGAGAGAAAAAAAAAAGAAGAAAGAATTCGTAAAACCTATCATTGTTTGGTTATGATCTATAAAAATCTGTAAGTGATAAATTTGAAGTTGCAATTCTAGATTTGCAAATAGTAGATGTGTAGATAGTTCAGTGTGCTTGATATCCACACTTCTTGTAAATTACAAAATCCAAATTGCGTGCCTCGAAAAGATCAAAATACGGTCAACGACATTATCTCCGTCCTAAAGGCCAATCCCCAAATAGCCGTATCCATTAGCACAAGAGTGGCTCAAATTGATTACAGGCGCTGACAGTACTAGGGGATTAGTATCAAGGCTAGTTATGTTAAAAAAAATGAAGCAATTTAGTGAAAAGTGAGAAAAAGTATTTAAGGAGGTAATATAAGTTTATTGTTGATTCTTTGATAAAAGTTATAGAGTACAAGAGATGCTCTCTATAAAACTACACCCAATGGTTAGAAACTAGAAACCAGGAATAAATAAACACAAAACACAACTTATCGCATAGAATTTGCTACAAACTAATAGTCATCTTAGACTTAGTCAAAGACTAATTTTATTTACCTAACAAACCCTCTCTCAAACTGCAAGCCTACTTACATTCAGTTTAACATTAATCACTTAATTAACAAACACCTAATAGCCTTCTTAGCTTCTGAAACACTAAAAGCTTAAGTGGCTTGGTAAATATATCAACAGCTTGTTTTTCAGTTTTGCAAAAAATCACATCAATGACTCCTTCCTTTGTTAAATCCTTTAAGAAATGAAACCTCACATGTATGCGCTTGCTTCTTCTACGTGGAATAGGATTATTTTATTGCTGAACTACTATCACAATAAATTGCAATGGCTCCTTCTTACTTGAAATGCAACTCTTTAAGAATTCTCTTGAGCTAAGTAGCTTGGCAAGCACATGTTATTATAACTTTCAATTTTGCTTTAGTTGTTGACAAAGTGACAATTGGTTGTTTTTTTGAAGACCACAAGATAGCTCTAAACAAAACCATAAAAACTTATTTTGTAGTGCTTTTTCAATCATCCAATTCTTCAGCATAATCACTATCATTGAAGCCATATAAATATGACTTTTCTCTTTTTTTTTAGGACAATCCAAAATTCTTAGTACCTTGAAGGTATCAAAGAATCCTTTTAGCAATAAAAAGATGTGTTTCCTTTAGGCATTCTATATAACAGCTAATTAGACTAATGACATGCATTATATCTAGTTTTATGGCCATCAAATACATTAGGCTTTCCATAATTTACTTGTAAAAAGTGCTGTTTACCTCTATATCTCTAGAATCTTTTGTTAACTTCAAACCAAACTCAATAGGTGTGCTAACAGCATTGCAATTCTTCATCTAGAACCTATCTAAAACATCCTACACATACTTTTTTTGATAGATAAAAATTCCATCATTAGATTGGACCACTTCAATAGGTAAAAAATAATGCATCATTCCAAGATTAGACATTTCAAACTCAAGCATCATGGCATTATCATTTCTAGTATTAATCAAATCATATGCATACAAGCAAACAATAATAATTCTTCCCCTATCTCCAATATTCATAAAAAGTATATGCCATATGGACATTTTTGAAAACCCTCAAGGGAAAAATAAGCATTAATTTAACTATACCTTGCATTTGGAACCTATTTTAATTCATATAATGACTTTTTCAATTTATAAACTTTATACTCATTTCCAAACTTTACATAACTAGAGGGCTTATCAAAATACTTGTTCTTCCAAATCACTATAAAGAAATGCAGATTTTAGATCCAATTGAAAAATAGGCCATGACTATTAAGCTGCTAAGGTAATCACTAATCTGATTGTATCATGTCTTATAACAATAGAGAAAACCTCTTTTTAGTCAACATCAACTCTTTCTTGTAACCTCTTACTACCACTTGTGCCTTATATTTGTTAACTTCACCATTTTTATTCAACTTTGTCTTGAAAACCCATTTTACACCAATCATTTTTTTATTCTTTTGGAATTTCTATTAATTCTTAAGTGTTATTTCTTTCAATGGATTCAATTTCAACATCAATAGCATTTTGCCATTTAGACTATTCAATAACATCTTCAAAGCCTACATGGTTACTATTTGAAAATAAAGCAAACTGAGTTAATAGATCCTTAGTAATGCCAATTACATTAAAATTAGAGATCCATGTTGGCCTTCTCCTATCATGTTAAGGTCACCTTTCAACTTCAACATCAATGGTTGGAGTAACATTTGGAACAACAATTAAAGCAATCTAGTCAACTGTGGATTGTTGCCTTTCTTTTTCCTTTTCTTTTCTATCAAAGTTTACTTGAATTTACTATTTAACATTGTTGTTACTCTATGTTTAGAACCTTTCTTCATCAAAAATCACATCATGACCAATGATAATTTTCTTAATGGTAGGATTTTGTAATTTATATGCTTTCGATTGCTCATTGACACCAAGTAATATATATTTTTCTCCTTTATCATCAAGCTTTCTTTTCTTTTTTACTCCAAGACATTTTGTGTATCCAATGCAACAAAAAATTCTAAAATGCTCAACACTTAGCTTATGTCCATTCCAAGCTTCTTTAGGTGTCATGTTTGTTACAAGTGTGGGGCTTCTAATTAGTAAAGGAATGCTTGAATTTACAACTTCTAGCAAAAAAATTCTTGGCATTTTGCTTGTATTTAGAATGCTTCAAACCATGTTCAAGATGGTTTGATTCTCTCTTTTAGGAATACCATTTTGTTATGGTGTGTAGGCCATTGTAAACTACTTTCAAATTCCATGTGTATCATAAAGATTTGCAAATTCTTGTGAATTGTATTCACCACAATAATCATTGTGAAGAACCTTAATTAGCTTGTCCACATGCCTTAAATTTTTTGAAAGTTAAGAAAGCATCAAAATTTTCTTGCAGAAAATAAACCCATATTTTCTAACTATAATAATCAATGAACATTATAAAGTAACATTTACCACCATTTGAGGTTGGATTAATTAGCTTGCAAATGTTGGAATGAATCAGTTCCAAGACTTGTTTTGCTCTCTATGGTTCTCTTTTGGAAAAACTTTCTCAATGTTGTTTTCTAGTGATATAATGTTCATAAACTTAGAATGGTCTTTAGATTGATGGAAGACCTTTCACCATATTCTTCTATTGAAGAATTTGTAATCCTCCAAGGTTCAAATAACCATAACTGAAATGCCATAGCCATGCCTTATCCTTTAATTCTACTAAAAAATTAATTTGGATGGAGTTGCTAAGATAAAGTGGGAACATTCAATTTAATGTCATGTTAACTTGAGCAATTCATCATTTTGAATATAGCAAACTCCATCTTTGATAGTAATCTCAAATCCTTTCTGTTGGAATTGTCCAATGCTAAAAAGATTACTTTTCAAATTAAAGACAAAGAAAACATTACTAGTGTACTATTCTATGTTATCTTTCGTGTAGATTTTGACATTTTTTTTGCCTATGATAGAAATTGTAGAGTTATCACCAAACTTGATGCTATTTCAAAATGATTCATTTATATTTGAAAACAATGACCAATCTCTATATATATGATTGCTATAACTTGTATCCATATACCATACATCTAATTGAAGTTCTTTATTTACTTAAAAATCCATTAATAACATTTCTAACTCCTTCTTTTCTATAAAATTTGTTTTCTCTTCCTTATTTTTATTGTTAGGTGGCTTAATGTAACACTAAGAATGATAATGGCCAGGTTTATGACATCTAAAGCACATTACTTTAGATTTATTGAATTTTTGAACCTGTCTTTTACCTTTACTTTGAAATTGTTCATGTTGGGATTAGGAGCCAAACAGACATAGCAAAAAATAATTGATCCCAGCTAAAGGATCCATGCAAAATGTTAGATTAGAATAAGGATTCGGTCAATAGTTTTCCAATAATTCAGAGACTCATTAATTAATCACCTTTTCAACTTCCTTCTGGCCAAAAACTTCGAGATATCCATAAGAACTAATAGATCACCAATGAATGTCCATAACCATTGATTAGAATTCTCCTCCTTTACCTTGTAGTGCTAGCTATGCCTCTTCAAGAGTTATGGTCAAGGAAGGCTACTAGGGTTTTTTATGCTTTGGGATGCATGAATAATCTCTATTATTACCTAACAAGCTTATTTAAATAGGTGCATAGAAAATCCTAACTAATTGGACTTTGTTCCATATATAATTATAGGCTTATTATTAGGCCTTATAATTATAACATGGAATTCCCAAATATTAGGCCTAAACAATTTGATCCATCAATTTCAAATCTACTAGGTTCTAAGTGTGCGACCTTACAGGCTCTTATTACATTTGTAATGATCATAAATAATGAGTGGCGTTTAGCAACACATCATTGTTACCTAAGTAATGAGAAAATTGATAATTTCGACTAAACTTTTATATGTGATTATTATCTATGTCCTTTTGTCCTAAACATCTAGATTGAGCATGGGACATGGATTGTGTCATTCTCGTATACCCTAATCCAAATGTTTCTTGATTCCTAAGTAAATTGACTGAAGTAAATGTAACTGGCATCCATGTCAATTCATCTGAGCATTGTCATGTATTTTCTCAGCTTTACTTAATTAAGGGATCCATAGATGTCACTTTTATTATATACGAGGGATAAATTTCATCTTGATCACACAAATCCCTCCGCATGATATGTAACATATCCAATAACTACCTTTACATTCACTCAACTATGAGTGATATAGAGTAGTATCAAAATATGAAACTTATATGTAAGGTACTTTGTCAATCTCAAGTCAAAAGACCATACTAATAATGATCACTAAGAATTATTCATAATGCTCACATAACGATCTATGTAGTATTCTTAAGGTGGGTTGGTCTAGTATATAAGTTTTCTAACTTGTACTTATATATAGACTTAATATCTCATATAAGTTATCACACACACTAGTCTTAATATATCAAAGCAACCTAATCCACAATGATATATGACTAGGGACATTTAATAATATAATTATTCTAAAGTTATTATCATAATTAAATATATTACGTAGACAATATATGTGTAAATATGATAATTGGAATTGCCTTCAAAATAACATGATTCAAATTTACAATCATCCATATGATTGGTTCTAAGGCATATACACCAACAATCTCCCACTTGCACTAAAGCTAATCATCCATGTATCTAATACCTATGGATCTCATATGACTATCATGCTTCTACTACATCATGGCTTTTGTTAGTGGATCAATGATGTTATCGTTAGTCGGTATTTTACATATCCTGACATCGTTTATGTCAATGATATCTCTTATAAGATGATAGCGCCAAAGTATATGTTTGAATTTCTGGTGAGATCTAGGTCTCTTGGCTTATGCAATGGCTCTATTATTATCACAATAGAGTTCTACCAGGTCAACAATGTTAGGAATAACTCTAAGTTTAGTGATGAACTTCTTAATCTAAACAGCCTCCTTTATGGCATCTGATGTTGCAATGTATTTAGCTTTTATTATACAATCAAGTACTATCCCTTGCTTTGAACTTTTTTAGGTCACAACGCCACCATTGAGGCAAAATACATAACCTGACTGTGATTTGATGTCATCTTTGTTAGTTTGAAAGCTAGCATCAATGTAACCATTTATAATAACACTGAGTTTTTGAGAGACTTATGCCATGTGACATCGGTAAGAATCCTCTTTTAGAATCTTGCATGCTAAACCTCTTTAGCACCTTATCGATGTATGTACTCTAACTTAAGTCAAGCAATTTTCTCGATCTATCTTTATGGATTTTGATACCTAATACATATGAGGCCTCACCTAAGTCTTCCATAGAAAAATAACTTCTTAACCAAGTTTTTACAAACTGTAATGTAGGAATGTCATTTCCAATGAGTAGTATATCATCTACATACAACACTAGAAAGACTATTGCACTCCTATTAACCTTCTTGTACATATAGGGTTCATCTTCATTCTTGATAAAACTAAACTCTTTGATTGCATTATCAAAATGAAGATTCCAACTCCGAGAAGTCTGCTTCAATCCATAAATGGATTGTTGCAACTGGCAAACCTTTCCAACATTTTCAAGATTTACAAAACCTTCAGGTTGTGTCATGTACACATCCTTAAAAAGATTTCCATTAAGAAAAGTGATTTTGACATCCATTTGCCTGTTATCCTAATCATTATATGTGGCTATAGGTAGAAGAATCTTGATGAATTTAAGCATGATAACTGGAGAAAAAGTCTTATCATAGTGAATACCATGGATTTGTTTGAAACCTTTTGCAACCAATCACCCCTTAAAGGTATGCACATTACCATTCATGTTGGTTTTCTTTTTGAAAACCCATTTGGACCTAATGGGTTTTTACCTCTTTAAGTGAATTAACCAAAGTCCAAACTTGGTTTACATACATAGAGTCCATATATGATTTCATAGCTTCTAGCCATTTCTTGGAATCTGGGCCCACCATAGCCTTTTAGTAGCTTGTGGGCTTATCTTGGTCCATAAGCAATACATTACCGTGATGAGTCACGAGAAATTCATATCTCTTGGGCTTATGACGTATCCTACTAGACCTACATGGATTTTGTGTTACATGAATAGGTTCTTCCACAATTGGTTGTGGAACTGGCTTAAGTTCCATCTCAAGTTTAATATTCTTTTGTTGATCTTGAATTTTTTCAAGTTCTATTCTCCTCATACTGATTCTTCTAAGGATAAATTCTCTATCTAGAAAGACACCAGTTTGAGCAATAAACATTTTTTGCTCAATTGGATTATAGAAGTAATATCTATTCATCTCCTTGGGATATCTAACGAAAAAATATTTATTAGATTTCGATCCAAGTTTATCAAAAGTTTGACATCTTACATAAGCTTTACAATCCTAAAACTTCATAAAACATAAACTAGGATGTTTTCCAGTCCATATCTCATATGATATCTTTTGAATTGATTTTGATATAATATAGTTTAATGTGAAGGCTGTAGTCTCTAAAGCATGTCCCCAAAAGGAATTTGGAAGGTCAGCTTTACTCATCATTGATCAAACCATGTCTAACAAAGTTTGATTCCTCCTTTTAAAAATACTATTCCATTGAGGTGTTCTTAGTGGAGTGAGTTATGATACAATACCACACTCCTTTAAATGATCAAGGAACTCTCAGTCTAAGTATTCACCACCTTGATCTGATCAAAATGTTTTAATACTTTTACCAAGTTCATTTTGTACTTCATTCTTGAATTCTTTAAATTTTTCAAAAGATTCAAACTTGTATTTTATAAGAAACACATAACCATATCTACTGAAATCATCAATAAAAGTAATGAAGTACTGATAACCACCTCGAAATTGTATGTTTAAAGGTCCACATACATCACTATGTATAAGGCCCAATAAATCACTAGCCCTTTCACCTTTCCCAGTAAAAGGGCCTTTAGTCATCTTACCTAATAAACATGACTCACATACCTCAAATGATTCAAAATTAAATGAGTCCAAAAATCCATCCTTATAAAGCTTGGAGATGTGTGCCTCATTTATATAGCCTAAATGACAATGCTAAAGATAGGTTGGATTTGAATAATTAGTTTTAACCTTCTTCATATTTATGTTATAAATTAGATTTTCAAGGTCTAGAACATAAAGACCATTTGTTAAGTGCGCATTACCATAAAATATTTCATTTAAATAAATAGAGCAACATTTGTCCTTTATTATAAATGAAAAGCCTTTCTTGTCTAAACAAGAAACAGAAATAAAATTCCAACTAACAGTAGGTACAAAAATAACAATTGCCCAATTCTAAAACTAATCTACTAGGTAAAGATAGATAATAAGTTCCTATAACTAATGTAGCAACTCTTGCTCCATTTTCAATATGCAGGTCCACTTCACCTTTAACTAATGATATACTTCCTTTAAAATCCTGCACATTTACATAAATGTGACTACCATATCCAGTATCTAATACTTAAGATATAGAAGTAGATAAATTAACCTTTATAACATAAATACTTGAGTTGGAAGTCCCACTTCCCTTTTACTTCTTAAGTTCTTCTAGGTAAATCTTGCAATTTCACTTCCAATGTCTTGGTTCTTTACAATGGAAGCATTGCCCTTCCTTGGCCATGCCACCTTTGGGCTTTAGTGTAGAGAAACTTAACTTGGACTTTCCATCAGTCTTATCCTCTTAGCCTTGGAATTGCCTTTTCCTTTGCCCTTTTGAACCATCATAATGGAATTAAGCTTGGACTTTTTCAAGTTTTGCTCAATAGTTCTCAACATATTAAGCAGTTCAGGCAAATTCTTATCAATTTTGTTCATGTTGTAATTCATGACAAATTGACCATAACTCTCAAACAATGATTGCAGAACTATGTTAGTAGCCAATTTCTGCTACAAAGGAAAACCCAACCTTTCAAGGCTATTGATGTATCCAATCATCTTAAGCACATGCGAAGCAATGGGTGTTCCTTCAACCATCTTGCACTGAAATAATGCTTTAAATACATCATACCCCTCATGTCTTGCTTGCTCTTAATAGAACTATTTGAGGTGATCAATCATATTTAATGCCTTCATGTTCTCATGTTGCTTCTGAAGCTCAGACTTCATAGTAGCAAACATAAAACAACTGACATCCAGAGCATCATCTAGATGCTTCTTATAAGCATCCTTATCTGCTCAAGGAGCATTAGCAGTATGCTCGTCTAGAGTAAGTTGCTCTAAGACATATTGCTTTTTCTTATGCTTAAGGACAATCCTCAAGTTTCAAAACTAATTGAGAAAATTTATCCCATTTAGTTTATCCTTCTTAAGGATAGATCACAGTGACAAGTTTGATGCATTTGATGCCATAGTTATCTATAATAGAAAAATATGCAGAATGAGAATCATGTATTTTATTTATTTAATAGGGTCTTTTATTAAATAATACTCCCACTATTTTTCTTAAAATAATAGCCCTTACTATTATTTCAAAGAACCTTCTTGTCAAGGTTTTCTAGTAAGCCAAGATCCATATTTTACCAAATCTTGAGTTAGCTTTAGCTAATCACCCAAGATGTGGCTATTTAGGTAGATAACTCCTTGTCAATTGCATTTTATGTGACTCTTGGATAGTTGGGCGAATAACACTTATTCAAATTCATCTCATGAATTCATAACCAACTCTATGCCTCTAGAACCCAATCCTATGGTATAGCCCAGTTAAGTCAAAACTAATAATTAGCAATTTAGATATCACTTTTATCCCATCACATCTTACCAAGATAGACTTTAGGCACTTTGCTTTGACAAAACCACCCATAATTGATCAAAATCTTGATGAGTGCTATTATTGGAAGGCATCTATTTTAACTTAATATTTTATTTGAGGAATTTTAATGTTCTTGATCTCACCATTATTGTACTTAATTTTATTTAGCATGCATCACATACATCTAGTATAGGTATCTCATACATTTATCATATGCATCTCATACATAAAATATAAACTAAACATGACATGATCATGGCCTAACCTAAGTGATATTCTAGAGCTTAAGAATATCAAATAAAATTATGAAAAAAAAAACTTCTTCCTAAGAATTTTCTTCTTTCTTCATGACTTAATCTCTATTTCCATTGTTGCCTCTTTAGGTGCTCCAACAAATATTATTACATAATAATAAAGAAACCTCGAGTTACATTCAAGATGAGTAAGATGAGAAGAGAATGTATAACCAAAAGTAATAGAAAGGCATGACACGCAGATCGTATTTTAAAACTGCAACCAAACCAAGAGTCATAATCATGCACCATGCATCAAGCAACGAAATAACATGCTAAATGAAACATATATCCAAATATATTTTCAATATCAAAATCTAAAATAATTAACTCTAAATTAATCACCTGATTACTTAATGTTGCACTACGTAGAGAATTTATGGCGGTCCAAAAAATTAATTGCATCTGACATCCAGATTGTAATTCATTTTGTCAACAATTGACACACCCATTTAATCGAACAATATGACAATATTTGACATTTAAATTGCAGTTTCAAAATAGGATTTATGTTGAAACACAATGGGTAAATTTTAATCATATTAAACAGGTTGAATCAATTCGATAGATTAAAGCAATCATGCATACACTTCATACATGAGTCCAGATTTACTTTAAATCACATTAAACATATTAATTAGATCCATATATGAAGACTGTTTTAGAACTAATCACATTAACTCTATGTAAAATAGATTAAATGTTTAAGTACAAGGTATATCACATATACGAAAATAGATTCAAGGAGTTAATTTGATTAATTTTGATTCATAATAGAACCTATGTTTTAATCAGAAAACATTTTCATGTATAAAATTAGATTCATGCAATTAATTCTTTTGATTCCATTCAAAATAGAACCCAGAAATTAATTTCAAATTCAAATCAAAACCCAAAATAATTGCAATAGATTTAAATTTAAAATAGAACCTAGAAACAAATTCAAATTTAAATCAAAAACCTAGAAACAAATTTGAATTCAAACTAGAAACAAGAATTAATCACAAAACACGTTCGAATTCAAAATTAGATTCAAATTTGAAACATAATTCAAAATTAATCATATTAATTTTACTTGAATCAGAATGCATGAAATCAAATTCATAGGATTAAACTCATTAATCCTAATTAGAAATCATTGAAGCGTGATATATAGAACAATTCATCAAATCATAATCGCACAATTAGCAAACAAAATCCTAATCTAACGTATTAACAAGTAGCTCTGATACCACTATTGGGATCGGGAGCTAAATAGACACAGTGGAAAATAACCAATCCCAACCAAAGAATCCATGCAAAATAATAGATTAGAATAAGGATTCGGTTAATACCTTTCTGATGATTCAGGGATTTGTTCGTTAATCACCTTTTCAACTTCCTTTCCAGTTGAAAACTACGAGGTATCCACATGAATTAGCAAATCACCAGTGAATGTTCACAACTACTTATTAGAATTCTACTCCTTTGTTTCGTAGTGCTAGCTATGCTTTTTTAAGGGTTATGGTCAAGGATAGCTATTAGATTTTTTTTATACTTTAGGATACATGAATAATCTCTATTATTACCTAACAAGCCTATTTAAATAGACACATAGAAAATCCTAACTAATTGGGCTTTGTTCCATGTATAATTATAGGCTTATTATTGGGCTTTAATTATAATATAAAATTCTCAAATATTAAGCCCAAACAATTTAGTCCATCAATTTCAAATCCATTAAGTTCTAAGTGTGTGACCCTATAGGCTCTCATTACATTGGTAGTAATCATAAATCACATTAATGATTATAAACAATGAGCGGTATCTAACAATACATCATTGTTACCCAAGTAATGAGAAAGTCGATAATTTGACTAAACTTTTACATATGATTATCATCTATGTCCTTTTATCTTGAACATCTAGATTAAGCACGAGATATAGATGGTATCTTTCCCGTACAGCATAATCCAAATATTTCTTAATTCTTAAGTAAGTTGACTAAAGCAAATGTAATTGACATCCTATGTCAATTCATCCGAGTATGGCCATGTATTTTCTTAGCTTTACTTAATCAAAAGACCCATAGATGTCACTCCTATTATATAAGAGGGACAAATTCCGTCTTAATCACACAAATCCCTTCATATGATATGTGACATATCCAATAGCTACCCTTGCATTCACTTAACCATGAGTGACATAGAGTAGTATCGAAATATGAAACTCACATGTAAGGAACCTTGGAGATCTCAGGTCCAAGGATCATACTAATGATGATAACTAAGAATTACTCATGACAATCACATAACGATCTATATAATGTTCTTAAGGTGGGTCGATCCAATATACAAGTTTTCTAACTTTCACTCAACTATAGACTTAATATCTCATATAAGTCATCATAATCCATAATGTTATATGACTAGAGACATTTAAGAATATAATTATTCTAAGTTTATTATCATAATTAAATATATTACATAGACAATATATATGTAAATATGATAATTAGAATTACCTTCAAAATAACATGATTCAAATTTACAATAATTCATATGATTGGTTTTAGGGCATATACACCAAGAATTCATTATTAGTGTTATTGTTTTAATTTACCCTTCTTCTTGTTTTGCCTTTACCTCTATCTCTTCCTCCAAAATTGAGGAATGAGTAATGGTAGAAGAAGCCTTTAAAGCTTATTCCTCCACATCTTATTATACAATTTCCTGCTCATGAACTAACAAAGAACTCTATAACTTATTAATTATTAATTCATCAATATATTTATATTTTTTTATAGAATAGATAACAAAATTAAATTTTAATGTCATTAACTAAAGAATCTTCTTTATAATCTTTACATTTTTTATTTTTTCATCGTGAATCCTCATCATGTTCACCAATGGCATTATTCTAGACAAATAATCTATGACTAACTCACCTATCTTCATTCATAAACTTTCAAACTTTGTCCAAAGTGCTTGCAATTGCACATGCTTTGCTTTTGCATTCCTTTGGTATTTCTTTTTTCATGGAGTCTAAATTTGTTTGGATGGGTCTTTGCAAAGAATCATCTCCAACATTGATTGATCGATAACTTGGAATAAATAATTTTTTTTCTTCAGGTCCTTTAGCTTTAATGCTTCCCTTTTTGCTTTATGTGCATTAGATAGTATAACTTTATCTATTATCCCTAGTATTCTAGATTCCATAACATTCTAATGCTCCTTGGACATCAAAAAGTTTTCCATCAATAGTTCCAATGGTCATAGTGACCATTAAAATGAGGAATTGATAGCTTCGCAAACGATCCTTCAATTGCCATTTGTTATTGCAAGAGAAAGCTACATTTGAGAAAGGGAGTGGCAGTTTGACACCATTGTTAAAAAAATGAAACAATTTAGTGAAAAGCAAGAAAAAGTATTTATGGAAGTAATATAAGTTTATTGTTAATTCTCTAATAAAACTTGTAAAGTACAAGAGATGCTCTTTATAGAGCTACATCTAATAGTTAAAAACTAGAAACTAGGAATAGATAAACACAAAACATAACTTATCCTATTTACTTACATAAAATTTACAATAAATTAACAGTTATCTAAATGAAAAAAATATGTGATCCTCACAAGATTCAATTTTCAATGAAACTAATGCTAGTTTTTAGAAAAAAAATTATCATTCTCCCTCTGATATACTTACCATTTTTTATTGCCATTATGAAGTTTGTCTTTAATTGAATTTGTTGATTAATTTATTCACCATTTTTCAAATTGGTAACATATGAAGCTTGTATAGAATCTATAGGTTATCTTTTTTAAAATGCAAATTGTGCAAGTTTATTTAAATTAATTTTTTTAAATTGTTATTAGGAATAAATTTATGTAGCATACTGTTATTTCTTTGATTATTGTTCGATTATGTCATTACAATTTGGCAAAAGAGGCATGGAATGTTTGCCATCTGCTAGAGTGTGTAATTTTTTTTCCTATATTAATCATATCTACTAAATCATTTATATCTAATCTACATGAACAATGTCATGTATATCTACATAAAGATATGTGATATGATTTATCACTCAATGGTAACCTAAACCCTAAACCTAAAGAAAATGCATTAAACATTTACTTTAACATGATACAATTATTATATTGCTATAATTTATATTTCTTTTAACATAATGATATAAATGATATTATAGTGAATTATATTTTTAGGCAAATGTTTTCCTTTAATGAAAGGTGAATTTTATAATGACAATTAAAATGGTGAATAAATTAGAAAAATTATGCTAAGAAGTTTCTCTAAATTAGTACTATAATTTTCTTAATATTGAATAGGAAGTAAATTAAATGAGAATCAAATATTAATTCCATTTAATTATCAAATAGAGAATTAATAGAGGAATATTTAAACAATTAAATAAGTAAATAATACATTCTAATAAAGTTGAATCATATATCAGGAATAGTATAAAAGAATTTACTTAATTTACTTAAATAAAATTGTACTCTTATTGAATTACAAATTTTAATCTAGTTATAAATTGCACATCATGTTACTTGTATAATATATTATGCATTACCATTTAAACAACAACCATGACTTAATTCATAATAAATTAAAAGGATAACATTTTGTTATGGCTTTAATTGCCTTTGTGTTTGCAGTTCTTTTGGCCAAAACTTGCAGACAAGTACCAATATTGGGGAGATAATATTCGCTACATCGATTTCCATCTGCAGCTTGGTTTTTTTCACATTGCTTCTTAGAAACATACAGGTAATTACAGTAGAATTAGTCTACAAAATCATATATTTCCAAAGATTTCTATGATGACAATGTCGTCGTAGAAAATCTTTTTAAAATTTAAAAATTTGTTAAATTTAAATTTTTAGTGATTATAATTGTCATTGCTGTTTGTTTAAAATGAAAAACAATAAAATGTTAGCCATGCTTTTACGATGACTTAGTCATTGTTGAAATTCAAACTTTCAATGATGACTAAGTCATTATTGAAGAATTTAAATTAAAAAAAATTTGAAAATGAAACCATACTTTGTCATTACTAAAAGTTTTAAAATATAAAAAATTAATTTAAATAAAAATTAGAATTAAACATAATTAAATAAATATATTATATTTAATAATATAATATAAAAATATTTTTATGTCAACTCAATTGAAGTAATTTGATATTTTTTAATTTAATTTTATCTAATTTAAATTGTATAAATAAAATACACCAATGATAATAATAATGTGCAACACAATCCATATTAAAAATAAATACTTATATTTATAACTATATAATTATTTACACATAAAAAAAAAATTATATATGGGCCAATATAAATGTCTATACATGAAAAAAAGACTATATATACGAAACAATCTAAAGGGAAGGAAGATGCAGATAACTTGATGTATTGTCATTATCACTGTCATTGTCCTAACGACATGGATAATATATCAAAGGTGGTGGATGGGAGGGACCGAGTGGCTGGGTAGGGGGTGTAGTCATAAATTTGCTTAACCTAGGCTGTACAATAGTAAATGGAGGCACGGGGAAGTACAAGACCCTACTGTTTGAGTAAAGACATAAGCTCTATCAAGTATATCCCAAACTATTATTATATTTGTTAGTACTACTCCTGATCAATTAGTGGCTCTACTAAAGCTACTCCTGCCTTTGCTTTAGTTGTTGTCACCTTTGCTGCAACTGCTCTTACAGCTCACCCACCTAGGACACGTATTGAGAAGTCACCCTAGAGCTAGAGGTGCTCACTGAGCGATACATCTAGCCAGCTAGCATGCAACTAATTGCTCTCATGTACCTTCGACAAGTGCCAAGCACCTCATTGATAATAGTAGCCTTATCAACCTATGCAAGAGTGTTAGGTGAGCTAGTGGATAACATACTGGAATGCATGTGCTAAGTGGCAAGCTCAGTCATCCTTGTCTTAAATTATTAAAACAAAAGTAAATTATAAAGAGTATAAGATATATTAATAAAATTCTATTTAAGATACAAGGTTTAGCTAACTTATATACTACTCCCTGGGGGTTAGATGCACTAACTTTCCTATCTTATATGTATGTCAGTCTCTAAAATTCTCTTGGACTAGTTGTAACTCACCTATCTCCCTTTTCTCTATTCACATTTTACAAAAAAAAAAAAGAATGAGTATAATTATTGAGTTAATAAAAGATTATACATTTAAAACATGAATAATAAATTGAATTACCTTATCATAATGATGTGTGGCAATGGATTTTGATCCATGTCGATCATTCACCACCTTCTTTGCCTTGTTATTTGTATTCCTCATAGATAGTTCCTATAAATTAAAAAATGGCCATATAATATAGTTGTATTTATACTTTAGATATATGAAATAATGATGTAATTCTATTAAATATAATACTTACCTTGTAATTGTTGTTGTTAAAGAAGTCCACACATTTTTGTCATCTCCAGGGCGAAATAGATCATGGCATGCAGCACCTAGTACAGTTAGATCAAAATCTTGGTCTTGATTGCCCCTGTGCTATAGAAAATGCCTATTTAACCTGTACTTCTAATCTTTGTACAAGTTGACAACATTTCACATCAAACCACTAAACACTCTATCTTATTTCATGTTAGAGATGCCCTGAAACTCAAAGTAGGACTAGATTAGAAGATATTTAATAAATGAGTGAATACTATATCCAAAAATTTCAATATCAAATATATCTAAGTTAAGATAGGGAAGAGATGGATACTTACACAATTCTCTTACAAGATTGTGTCCTGCAATTACTAAAGCACCAACCACCATGATTTATAATAAGGCGACTTGTGTCCTTGAATAATGTTGCCTATATTGCAAAGGGGTGGCTATGATTCTAACCTACTACATGGTATGTATTAGTTGTATCAAATTGGATAGGCACCAATCACCCCTCACTCCTCTACGTCTTCTCATGCAACTTGAAGGACCTATTCAGGCCCCTTTTTCTCGAAGCTACAGCTTTAATGGATAATAGAAAATATCAATATCATAAATTCTTATTTAATAACCAAATAGCTTAAGTGTGCACAATAAGAAAAGATACTTAATGCCTCGCACTGTAATGAAAAATGGATAGGTTGATGTGAAGGGTCTCCTTCAGCATCACCTTTATGGTGTCATGCCTTGACATTTGCCATGAGTAGGATAATACACATTTTATAAGTATTTAAGAGAAAGGTCCACAATTGAATCAAATGACGACCAAATATAAATTACTATATTCATATAATGAGATTACACTAACTCTTACATAATTATAAGTTGTAATAAAAAAAAATAGTTTCCTTAATATGAATCAGTATTGATAAACTTAATTGACTCGTCCTCACAATCATCAATTTCTCTGTCTTCATCAAATTGTAGAAGCCCTTCCCTTATATAATCTTCAATCATTTTATCTTTAAAAATGTCTTCATTATCGATGAAGATGTTCACTCATTTTGCAGTAGATCTAGTATTCTTAAAAGGTGAAATGATTGAAGAACCATTTCTCTAATCCTTCAAGTTAACTAAATGGAAATCTCGAAGATCAATTATAAGGTTGAAATTGGAAGAGTTGCTTTCCTACAAGAATGGCAAGTTTTGTACACTAATATTATCATTGGGTACATCACATATATTGTGATGCACCATATTATGGACGACCTTCCAATTTGGCCCATTAAAAAGTTCCTTGATGTAGAAGACTTGCTTTGCTTGAATTGTAAGTATGCAGAGGTCATTTTTGTACCATTGCCCACTAATTGAGATGCTTGTAGTGTTCTTGTCAATGCAAAGATTCTTCCTTGGAGGATCAATGCCATACCATTTACATTTGAATAAAGTTACGCTGTACTTATTTAAATAAGTTAACTCTATAATGTCCTCTAGTACACCATAAAACATATTACTACCAGTTCTTGGAATGGAAATGCCATTATTTTGTGTTCTATGCTTTGCATCCTAAGATTCAATTACAAAGTGCATTTCATTTACAATGCATGCTAAGTATACTATGATAGTAACTCTTTACTAGCTTTCAGAGAACCATTCTTATGTAAATAGTATATCTATAAATATAGCATTTTTATGAAGTGTTAAATTAGAGAAAAAGTATGAGTAAGGAATAACATTTTCATGATTGGTATAACATGGCTGGAAAGAATAAACCTTTACTTTAGAGTAAAACCAGGCAGAAAATTTTGTTCTTTGTAATGGATCTATATTTTTAGCACCACTTTGTTCGAGCTCTTATTGGTACTCACTATAGAATATATATATATATATATATATATTAGTTCATTATAATTAATTAAGAGAAAAGCACAAATGATTATAGAAACTTGCCAAAGATACTTTTTGATCTCAACACAGTTGTTCAAGATGTAACATATGAAAGCATCTCAATCTTTCCTATCAAAGTAGGATATGATCTTTTTTCTCAGTGGTGACATTAAGATTTGAACACTGATAATGCCCCTTTTATATGTTTGGATGCAGTGTTCTGGTTTCGATCAAGCCAATTGAATCTAGTTTCCACTCCTTTCAAGTATATAGAACAAAATGTCAATGTCTCATCAACAACATATCCTTTTACAATTGAACCCTCATGCCAATCATGATTCTTGACATAAGTCTTTAACTTTTTTATGTATCTCTTATATGGATACATTTATAAAAAATGGACGGAACCACCCTGCAATGCTTCATCAAGTAAGTGCATCACTAGGTGGATCATTATGCCAAAGAATGCTAGAAAGTATATCCTTTCAAGCTTGTATAAAATGATGACAATATTTTTCTTAGCTTGTAGGATATCACTGTTATTCATAGTTCTAGCGCATATTTAATTAAAGAAGTTACATAACTTAACAATCGAATATGATAGTTCTTTTAGCAAAAATGTTTAAACCGAAGGTCCTAACAATCTTGGCATGATAACATAATAATTATATGATTTTAACCCCTTCAACTTCATATTATAATCAGTCATATTCTTGCTTAGACTCCTAGCAAACCCATCAAGAAATTTCACATTCTTTATAAACTGGTAAAACTATCCTCGTTCCTCCAGGTTGATGGTGTATGCAATGCATGGTTTGAAAAGTTGGTCTCTCTCTTCATACATATGTAAGTTTGATTTTATCTTTATGTCTGCCAGATTTCATCTCGCATTATTTGTATCTTTTATTTTATGCTCAATATCTAATAATGTACCCAAAGTACTATTACATACATTCTTCTTAACATGCATTACACCAATATTATGTCTCAAGTTTATTGTCAGCCAATACAAAAGGTAAAAAAATATGCTTCCTTTACTTTAATTAAGTTTATCGGCATCCTTCTTCCACTTTAGACCAATAAACTAAATATGTTTTTCAAGAAGCCTTTATGCCACCTTACTCAATTGGTCCATGATAATTTCATTGGTAAGAGGATGAGGAGGACTTTCTTATCCGGCCTTTCATTGAACTTTTTCTTTTTTCTCCATGTGTGACTCCTTAGAAGCTAATGACAATAAGTAACATAAGCTATTTTCTCCTTAACTCGAACTGATAAAGTATTGTCATTACATACAAGATATGCTTTATAACCTTATGCACTCCACCTGGAGAGACTACTTCGAGCAGGGAAAGTATTTACAATCCACAACAAAGCTACCTAGATGTTAAACATCGTATTATTGTTAGCATCCTGAGTCTCAACCCTCTCTCCCAAAAATGTCTTAACTCTTCTACAACTAGTCTTAAGAAGACATCGATATCTTTACCTGACAATTGTAGCCTCAATATTAACAAGGTCAACAAGAAAAAGAATTAGTCCATGTAAATCCAGAGGGGCAAGTTATAAGTAGTCATGACTAATGGCCACATGCTATTGGATAAGTTCCTATCACTAAAAAGATTAAATCTATTGACACTTAAGCCTAGTCTAACATTTCATATGTCAATCGAAAAATTAGGATGCCTCCTATCGAATTCTTACCAAGTTTCTCCATTAATAGGATGTTGCATTACCCTATCCTCTGTTAACCTTCCAGTATAATGCCATATCATATCCTTTATGGTATGCATCACCTACATAATTGTTTTAGTTAAAAAGTTAGTGAAAAATATTAAATTACTTTTTAAGCCACCTTTTTTTCTTTCATATTTTTATCTATCCCTTGGCTCTCCTTATATATTAGACAATTACCTTTAAAACATGTTCTTTATAAAAAAAGGCATAGTCATGCTTGCATACATGAATTGACTCATATCTTAATCCTAACTTGTTGAACCATTTCTTTGCACTATAATGTGATTTAGGCAATTTGTTGTCATTCAAAAATGCCTCTTTCAACAACTTCAAAAAAGCATTAAAAGACTTTTTAGTCTACTTATGTAGCACATTCAAGTGCATGAGTTTCACTAGAAAGTTTATGACTAAAAATGATATGCATCCCAGATACAATTCAATTTCCACTTGTTGAAATAGGTCATCACAACCATTATAATTCAATCCAATTTTCCCATTGAATATGTCCATATTTCCTACTCCTTCATCGCAAACTAACTTTTCGACTACATGAGGGCCAATAAAATCATGTATAATATTCACCATCTCATCCTTATTATTAAGATATATCCCTTCGTCCCCCTCGAAGTTGAAATATCTACATCACCATGGTGTACCCAACTTATGTATAAAGTATGAAATCTATTATCTATAATACGTGCCTCCAATATTAGGGCTGTCAAGCAAGTTAAGATCTGCAAACCAACTCGTAGCCCATTTTTGCAAATACAAATTTTTAAAATTAGACCCATTTTTTAATGTAGGTAATACGAATTGACCCATCATAGACTTAGTCCATGATAGATCAGCCCATATCCATGATGTCCATGTATTTTTAGTTAAAACTCACGAACTAGCCCATATTTGTCATGATTTTTATAGGTTTGGACCCTTAAAATTGAACCTGCTTTTGAATGTAGGTAATACAAACCAACTCGTCATGGACCCAACCCATTGCAGACTAACCCATATCCATACGGCCCGACCTATTTTACAACCCTATCCAATGTCCCTAATGTTTGAAATAATAGATTCACCCACTTTTTATATGGGCATCTCACCAAACCCCTTTTATTAACAAAGTTTTTAACTCTCTTAACAAATGTCATCACACCATTCCAATACTCATCTAACAAGTAATTTTATAGATGCATCTAGCTTTTATCTACAAACATCGTACTACTAAACAGAAATAAGATAACTTCTTATGGAATTAAGTATTATTATCAATGTTTATTATATGCCTTAAATGCATCATATCACTTCAATCCTAAAGGGTAGGGTCTTATCCCATTCAAGATATTTTTATAGTTCTAATTTCATCAATTGATCTACATTCCTCATTTCTTACATGTAGAAATTTCAGTAGCATCTTTCCATAATTATCCAAGTGTGTAAACTATACATTAGTATAATTCACACCTAGAGAATAGTTAGGATGTCAAGAAATTTTAATAATGTTAAACGAGATCCAAATAAATTGTTAATAATAACTACTGCACATATCCTAAACTATCCAACTTTATGGGATAATTCAAGGATTGGTTGATATATACAAATTAACCAACCCTTGAACGGGTCCAAGCTTATAATGCAAATGCAAATACAAATTTATTTAAATTTATTGTAAAAATATATTTTCAACAATTTTAAACTTACTTTACAACATTTTATGAGTACAATTATTCAAGTCTATTATTATCTACGTTGTTAAATTTTTTAACTATCCATATAAATTATTATGTTTAAGATTTTCAAATTAGAAATTTAATTTTGTAACCTAATCTACTACATTTATTAGATGCATAGTTCAATTCTCTTGATGAGACGTGCATTTTATGAGTATTATTATGGATTATATTTTGTATGAGAATTCTTAACAATGTAAAAATTCAAATTCTCGCAATCTATTTGAAATTTTTACTCATATCATTGTAATGTCTTCATTAAATACATTTGTAAGATTTAAATTTTTTTATTTATACATTTTTATTAAAGTATAGTTACAAAATTACATATTTTCAATATTTACATTATGATAGGTATTAGTTTTTAGGTTGGTATAATAGGAAGTATTGAAATTGACATACTTGTTAGATTTTTATTCAAATTAAATTTGATTTAGTTTCATAATATCTAAAATCTTATTACATTTATACAAAATTTAGTTTGTCTAAAGCCCTTAATTGCACCACATTTGTGAAAGTTTTCATTAGTTTACAAAGTGCTATACTTTCCTTAATTACTATATTGAAAAATAATTTGTGTTAGATAATATTATTTATTATATTATTTAATATTTTAAATAATATAATAAATTATAATATATTATTTACTATATTATTTAAATTTTAATTTTCTTTATTTTATTTAAAATTTTGTTCCTTTTTACAAAATATTATAAAAAGTTTTGAAATAGAGAAATAAAAAGAAGAAAAATAATAAGTAAGTTGGAAATTGCATGAATTTAATATAAAATATGTAATTAATCAATTAATTCAATTCAATTAAATCTTTAACTTATTAAGTATATTTTCATCGTAAACATAAAAATATCATATCATGTTATAATATGCAATTTAATGGTATTGGAATTTGAACTATAAATATTATGATAGAATATAAAAAAATATTCTATAAGAGTTGAAACATAGCATTGAAAAATCACAATTAATATATATATTTAGTTTTAAATATAGATTGATAAATTTTAAATAAATAAATAAATTTTAGTTTATATATTATTTTTATTAAATAATAAAATATGTAATTAATTATTTTGATTAATAATTTCAATATTAAAATTTTAAATTATTAAAAATTTAATTATTATAAAATTAAATATATTATGTTATATTTATATTATCTTTTCACATTAGTATCTAAAATATAAATATTAAACCTTAAGATTTGAATGGTAAATATTTGTGTGAAATATTTTTCCTTTTTATATACTAAAGTAAATATATAATAATGAATAAGATTTATGACTTTAAGATGTATTAATGGTCTTTGAATATTAAATTTTAGTAAAAATAAAATTTTTGATCCTTATTTTATAAATTTTATTAAATTTCATTACTTTTTAAATCATAAGTTTTTATCCTTATTTTATATTCTTAAATAATATAAGATTTTTATTTGTACAAATGTTTTGATCATTTTCTAAAGCTTTTTATTTAAAATTATAATACATATTACATTGATTATATTTTATAATATTTTAAATTTTATTTTCTCTATTTTATATTAATTAATTATATTTTTATATTAAATTCTTATTAAATTCATTATACAAAATTACATCCTATACTAAGAATTTTGTTCTCCTAAACTACATCTTAAATTCTAAAATTTTTAAACAAAATGTGATAACAAATTCATCTTATATTAACCTAAATAAATAATTTACACACATATTGCATTATACAAAATTACAATTCAAGGGTTATAGAACAACAAAAATAGTTATATTTATAAATTCTAAATTAGAATAAAACTATATAAATACATTTAACATTTATTTCATACTAAAATAATAACATCATCGAGTTAAATAAAATCATTTCAAACTATTCATCTCCTAAATTGTATATTATAATAAAATATTATAAAATTTAATTTACATCCCTTAATGGAAAAATATTTACTAATCCAATAGTCTCAAAATGCCTACCACAAACAATAATGAATAGCAACAATAGCTAACAAATCAAAAATATATATATAAAAAATTATAATACATTAACAATGAAAGATGAATTACAATAAAAATTTTAAAAAGGATCGAAACTTATATAGAAACTTACCTCAAGTCACTCTCATCTCTACTACTTCCCTCGTCACAATGCAAAATGAGAGTTTGAAAGCATTGGAGGCATATTTATAAAAAGACTTTTTAGTGATGACAAAAATTCTTGATCATTATTAAAGAGTCATCAGTAAAAATTAAAAATCTTCACCGACGACAATGTTATTGGTATAAATAGGATATCTATAGGCACAAGTTTCTATGTCACTCTTCAGTAATGATAATGGTCATTATTGAAAGTTAAGGACTTTCACTGACGATAAGAGTCATTGTTGAAAAATGGCATAGGAAATTGTTCCTAACCCTTCCAACAATGACAATGTCGTCGGTGAAAGTCCTCAACTTTCAATGATGATCATTGTTATTGCTGAAGAGTGGCAAAAGAACCAAAGTATCACTTTCAATGATTACTTTTTGTCATTGGTGAAAGTTGATGACTTTCAATTATGACAATTGTTTCCTGCCCATTTTTCTTATTCATTCTTCAGTGATGACAATTGTTGTTGGTAAAGGTTTAGATCTTTCACCAATGATAATTATCATCATAAAAGATTACTTTTTCCTGCCAAATTATTTTAGGGTATAAAAAAATGATGCTGTTTATATTTTTGTCTTAACCAACAACCCTATCACTAGGAAAATTATCACCGATGACCAAATTTTTGTTATCACTAAAGTTATCATTAGTATCACACTTTTTTCTTGTAGTTTGTAGTTTAAGAAATCCAACTCCAATTTTGATAGCTTTCATAATCATGTAATTATAACATTTGACATTCAAAAGACTTAAAAGGCACATTATTCTCGTGATTATATTTCACCACAAAAAAATTAATTCTCATGATTACTTATTTTTGAACTTTATAGCATTTATAAGAAAATTTTTAAAAATATGATATTAACAAATTTAATTTAACTAGAAATATAATAATCATTATAAAAAAAAGTTATACTAACAATTTTTGTTATGGTATAGCTTGAATGGTTATCAATATAGGCTCATTCCAATGAAAAATCATCAATATAGGTGTCATTGTTATAGAGTTGTACTTGTTAACCCCTACATCAATGACAACTCATGTCATTATAATAGAGTGGAGTTGTATTGACGATGTTATAATTGATAAATGTTTTGACATGGGTCATCTAACATGGACATATTTTAATGAGATTATTGTTGGTATAAATCCTATCTTATATCGATAACTTTGTTGTCTATATAGAGTGATTTAATATTTTTAAAATTTTGTAAATACTACCTACATAGATGATAATAACATCAGTAAAAAAGATTTATTTTTTCTATTTTTTTTAAGAATACTTATATTGATGACATTTTGTAATAATTTTATTTAAATTTTATATATAATTATTTTGAATAGCAATATTATCTAATAAATGAGATGTGCATCCAATATTTTCTTAAATTAATAATAAATTAAAATTTTTATTTTAGTAAATATAATAATAAATCAAACAAATGAAAGACATAAAGTAAAATTGCAAATGATATATAATAAAATATCATTGTAAAACATCCATAAATAATATCATAAATCATATGTAAACTAAAAAAATGAATGTACAATAAGAAAAATATATAAATTAAAACAATCATTAGTATCAATAGTGTCATCATCTAAATCATGATGAGGCTAATACTAGGGAAAAGGCTAGGTCATGGCTAGGATTAGGAAGAGGTTGGGGCTTGACCTAGGACATTATAAAGGCAAATTAACTAGGTATGGGCCATGTAGTCATGTGTAGCTAAGGATGAGCTAGTGTAGGAGGTGAAGGAAATGGAGAATCTAAGAAATTGCATCCATATATGTCCTCCCCCACTCCAACATCTACTATTAAAGAGCTTGTTGCTCTTGCTATGCTTGAATGAACTACTAACCTTGGCAAGTTACTTTTGCTTCTTGATAACAAATCATGCATCCTACTATGACCCTTTAGGATATGATGACATCAATCGTGATGTGCTAGGTGTTTTCATTCCCCCTAGGTATCCTTATTCCAATCTTTATTATTCTTTACTATTTGATCAATACCAAAAGGGTCGATAAAATCATGTATAATGTCAATTATCTTGTCTATATCATTGAGAGGTCCCCTACATATGGCCTTAGCAATTGATGCATTCTCCTTGTCATGATGGACCCAATTCATGTATAATGGATAAAATCTATTATTTATTAGGTGTGCTTTCAAAGTTGTTAATTTCTAAAATAACAAATTTATACACTTCTTACATGGACATCTCACTACTTCTCTTTTATCAACAAAGTTATTGGCTCTCTTGATGAATGCCAATGCACCATTTTGGTACTTATCGAATAAGTGATCTTGTAAAGTTATCTAATTTTTGTCAATAGACATTATATAACTAGCCAACAATACCACAAGTTGTTATAGACTTTAATTTTATGTATATGTTTATTATATTCCCTAAACCCACCATATCATTTGAACTTTAAAAGGTAAGGCCCTATTTCATTCAAGATATTCTCATAATTATTATGTCAACTTATCTACAGTACATTTCTTAAATGTAGAAATTTTGGCAACATTTTCCTATGATAGAACTTACAACGAGGGCGAATTAGCTTTGATTAATAACTAACAATCAAAATTTGTAATAATATTTTGGTATAAAACTATGAAGTTCAAGTGAAAATTTCTAGAAATTTTAATGAACATGTTATTTTAAAAATGAAATATTTCAAAAGGATTTTAAAATAAATTTAAATGTATTTTCTTTTAAATCAAAAAGAAAATTCTTCAAGAAAAATATAAATAAAATTATATAAGTATTTTTCTTAAAAATATGAAAGAGTAAAATATATGAAATAATAATAAATGAGTAGAGAAGAAGAATAAATATTAAGAATTTTTATAGAGGTTTAATAGTTCAAAAAGAATGCCCTTTGAATCTACTTATCTCTTTTCAAGTTATTAAAAATCATTTAAGGTATGCACTAACTTTTTATGAAGTTATAACACATAGCTTTACAAGATTTCATCCAATCTTTACTAGGATTTTCACCATCACCTAACTTTACAAGATTTTTCTAATTTCTACTAGGATTTCAATCTCTACATAACTTTATAAGATTTCTCCACTTTATACTAAGATTTAGACACCACCTAACTTTATAAGATCTTTCTAATCTTTACTAGAGTTTTAATTTTAGTTTAGTTTTAGAATATTTTACCAATTTATATTAGGATTTTCAACAATAATCAAGAAGGATTTTTCTCACAATCTCACAAAGAGATTTTATAATTTTTTACTTAATAATACTCTAATAATAAATATGTAAGTTTTAGATTTAGAATGAGAGAAAGAGAGCTTTAACTTTTATTAGGTGAGAGCAAGAGAGAATTTACAAATTGTAATGCAATTACTAAAAAACTATTATGTCTTCAAAGGAATGCATCATATATATAAAGAAAATTTGATGAAGACAACTTTAGCTTTATGTCACCTTTTTTCTTTTTTAGTCCAAGTATTCTTTAAGTCATAAAATGGCTCCAAGTTTGAAATTTGAAATTTAGGCTTTAAGACATTTTTTGGCTCCAAACTTAAATTTTGAATTTTGGCTCCAAGTAAAATTTTGGCTTGCTCAACAAGCTTCCTTTTTTTAACTCATGTACTGAAAGTATCTTGCATATACTATAGGGGATAAGATCTAACCACTTTTTACTTAATCTTTAACTTTCATTCAAAATACCAACATGGTTTCTATTTCGTAAAAAGTTAAATTTGACCTTAAATTTTAATTTAGTTATTGAGTCCAATATGCATAATGTATTCCACTATTCTATAGTTATAAATGGTACAATAATTTCATATTTTAATTTATTTTGATTTTAGCACACGTAACATTAGTTTGAATTTGAAATTCCCTCCATTTTTTGAATTCCCACTCTTTAATGAAGAAAGGTTCAAAATAACTTTTGAATATAGACTATTGTATTGTGTTACCTAACCTTTGAAAAATATATTTTAAAAATGTGGCTAATAAAATCTTTTTTTAAAGATTATGTTTGAGATTTTCAAAATAAAATAAATAGGAAAGTACAATATCATTTTATCACATGGATAAATATGCTTTTATAAAGCAAAATAGGCTTGATAATATAGAAGTGTGATAGCCTAAAGTTCATTGAAAATATTTGATGGGCATATATTTAATAAACTAATAAATTTATGCCCAAATAAATTGGTTTGATATATAAATCCATTTATCTCAATTCCAACTTTAACAAAAATAAAAGCCTAAATGTTTATTTAATATAAATTTAATTCCCATTTGGTTCCTTGTCTCCAAGTATAGAAACTATACACTAATATAGTATACATTCAAACAATAGTGAAGATGCTAAGAAATTTATACAACATGAAAAGAGAAGCAGATAAGTTTGCAACAATAACTACAAAACCTATCCTGAACTATCCAAATTAGTAGGACAATTCTAGGGTTAGTTAGCTTATGAAGATTAACCAACCTTTGAATGAGTCTAATGTTATAGTGTAAGTGCATTTCTATTTCAAATTATTATAATCTAACAATTATAATAATTTTAAATATACAATAAAATCCCTTTTCATACTCATATATATAGGATAAAGTTTGTCGCTCTACATAACTTATAATATCCATCACTCTACTTAAGACTAATAATAACTTCTTTGTGTCAATAATTAAATTTTTACATTGGTCAACTCTAATCCAATCTCTTAGATAACTTGTAATTTTTTTGGAGTTTACTTTCCATAAATTGTATCACTCTTTTCTACTTTTATTTATTATTTTTCTACTCTTTTCTACTTGTAATTTGACAATTTAATAAAATTATTCATAGTACTATACATTTATTATTAAGTTAATATTTCTATTTATTTATTTTTTAAGAATTGCCATAACTTATTTTGTCATGATTGAATTCTAAATTATTATATTACACTATTACATATTTACATCATAAAAAGTTTATATTTTAGTCGCTTGAATTTTCAAAATTTATATGCCATTATTATTTGATTACTTTGATTTTTTACATATTATAACATTTAATATTAATATTTAAATTGCTCACAAAATTAAATTATGACAAATTTTTCCTTTAATATTTACTAGTACATATTTATTAATAAATTAATATTTTTACTCATATAATTTTTTAAGTAATGACATAACTTATTTTGTTAGAATTTGAAATTATTACCTTAAATTGTTATATATTTCACATCATACAAACAAAATTTACATTTTAATTATCACGTCATGCTTGTTTATATGTCATCATTAATTCGTGTACTTTGTTTTTCTACATATTTTAACAAATTAGTAAATTTATTTTTTTAATATCTTCTAATATTAAATTATTATGAATTATTTTCTCCAATTTATTAAGTGATATAGTTCTATTAATTAATATGTTTATTTTTTATTTTTTTATAAATGATTACAAATTTTTCTCTTTTATAGTTTAGTAAAACACTTTTATAAATAATTTAATTTACTATTTTCATTTTTTAATGTCTTGAATATTAACATAACATATTTTCTCATGAATTTAAATTATTATATATTCCATATCATCTTGTAATTTCTAAAGGGAATTTTTTCACAATCCTATCTTATAATATCCTCACTAGATATTTGAAATAATAAATTATGCAAAAATACAATTTCACCAACTAACATAACAACACATGAAAACAAATTCATACCTATATACTATATCATTACGATTATCAATTTAAAGCAATAAACATATCAAATTAGACAAAGTAACAATTTCATCAAACTATAACAAAACACTTTATATTAATCACTTCATAAATTGTATATTCAAATAAAATAATTTTAAGTTTCTTTAGCCTATTTCAATGGAATAGTATATTGAATAAACATCAATTTTAACCAAGCAACACCAATAGCAACAAAATTTGATTATTTAACAAAATACAAATAAAAAATTATACAAAATGATGACAATAAAGTAAAAATAACAAAGAAAAATATAGAACTCACGTTGGAAGCCTTGAAATCTCTCTTCTCTCTCAACTCTCTATTTCTTCTTTATGCAAATGAGAAAAGTGGCATTGCATGTACCTTAAAGATGAAATCCTATATCAACAACATAAGAACTTGGTTGTCAATATGGGGTTTCTTAGTTATCATTATGGAGTTATTGAAGGGCACATGCATCTTTCAAATTGGATTAGGCCTATACCAACAACAAAGTTATTGGTGTCGGTTTATGAATTTATTTTTAAATTTTGAAAAGTGTACACAGGAAACTTTGTCATCAATATATCCTCCCATAAAAAATACACACTTATTAATGGTGATTAAATTCCCAACCATCAATGAAGTTATTAGTGTAGACATTTTGAATTTTTTTTTTATAAACTTTTCAAAAAGTATACATCAACAACAAAGTTGTTTGTATAGCTATCATGGAAAAATTGCCAGCTATTAGCAATCAAATTTTCAAATGCTTATATTGATGACTTGTTATCAGTATAGGATTTTTTAAAAAATATGATAAGCCTAGGATTAAATTTTTATCATCACTGTAGATATCATTGGTGTAAAGTATTATTGTTGTAGGGGTATTTAAATTTATTTATATATTTTAAAAAATACTATTAGATTACTAAAAGAGTCTTTATGAAAAATAGAGTAATCGACAATGATAATGGATTATAATTGATTATGGCCACCTATGATTAATAGATAGTGACAACCTTGGTGGTTATTGGCAATGGATAGTACTTACTAACAGCAATTATTGGCTAATGGAGGACACTAGTGGTTGGTGTTAGGTGGTGGCTAGCTAGCAATAAGTAGTAGCAAGTGATGATCAACCATAATATGTGGGGATGAAATGTATTAATGGTGGTAAGATTTTAATAGAAAGGTGAACAAAATAATATACTTATATCACTAAAATATTTCTATATTATAAGAATGCAGGATACCTATCTTCCAATTATAAATATATATTGGATTAAAAATATTCTTGAAATTATGAATATTCTTGAAAATATTTTTTTTTAAAAAAAAAACTAAATCAAACATAAAAACTTTACATTCCTAAAACATTTCCAATACTGTAAAAAAAAAGATACTACAAACAAAAGTGCACCTAGGGAATCATATGCAATATATAGAGGAGCTATGTTTATGTGTTGCGAATATGATCATATCATAATAACACATATGGTACCATTTTATACATGGGAAATTTTATTAAGCTTCTTAAAATAAGGTTTATTGTGACCTAACCTTTTTACAGTTTCAAAACATACAAATAATTCTTGAATTTTTAAAAATTGAAAATATTGAAAATCTAGTCAAAAAAATAAAAAAATTCATGTTAGCTATCCATGATTGTTTTTAACATGAATAACAAGTCTAAGAATATATTTTCTTCTAAAATAAATTACTAACAACAAATTTAATTCTTTAATACATTTATAGTATAATTGAATACAAATATTTTGAGTAAATTATTATTAAAAGTTAACTATATTTGGGGAAGTAAGATATGTATTTTATTTTTTATTAATTATTTCTTTGATTTTATTGTACTAAATGTTAAAAAAATACAAATAGCTCATCCCTATCTTTTCCTATTCCTTTTAATTGAAATTTTAATATTTTTAACATTTTCAAAATTTTAGAGAAGCTATTTATAAGTTTTAAAATTTAAAAGAGTTATGTAATATTTAAGTGGTGATTTGAATTTTTCACTTTATTATTATTATATATATATATATATATATATAAAGAGTATGTAGAGTGCAATCACATTACAATTTATCCATAAATCTTGTTGTTTTAGGGAACATAGGTAGGCTAGAATGTAAAAATCTTAATGTTTGGTATAATGTGAAAAAAAAATTCTCTAGTTTGAGTTAAATGTTAAAATTTTACATATAGGCTATTTTATGATATTGGTAATGTATTGGTCAAATAAAAAGATAAGATTAGTGACTCTTATCATCATTAGTAGGATTGAAAATTAGGTGGTTAGAGCCGGTTAAGGACCTTTAACTAACAACCCACTCAAATTTGTAGGTCATAAAATTGGATTTGTAGCTGCTCATAAAAATTTTGAACTTAAACTTTACGAGTAACAATGTGTATCACTGAGTATGGGTGGGTCTAGATAATAGTTAAGAAGGTCAAATTTAGTTAGAAAGTCAGCCTTGTGAGAAAGAAGGCAACAAATTTTGGCCAAATAATAATTAGAGCAATATTGTTCCAAGGTTGTTTCGAAGGATCTTCTTGCAAGTTAAGATTAGGATCAAATAACAGGTGTCAACCTATGCCTACTTACGTAATTGAAATCTTCTTTTAAATTTTGATTGCTTTTATTTTTTATGATATCCAATTTAGTCCAAGTTGCATAACTTCAAATTCAGGGTGCATTTTGTACTGGTTAGATCCCATACTTCAAACCTTAATCATTAGTATCATCACTCATTCACTACCTTTTCCAGCCACTGCACTTAGTAGGGAGAAATGGACATAATTGCAATTTGTTTAATCTATGTGAGCTAACCCACAAGGAACTACGTTGATATGCAAGTTAGAAAAAGCATCCCCCTGTATTTCCAAAGGAAAAAAAATGGAAAAACTGAGCCCGAGTCTTTATGACGACGCACTTTCAAGTTTTCAACTCATATTTACTCTGCCACAGGAAGTCTAGATCAAATGGCACAAATTTATGCTTTCAAGCGTGTGGTGTAAAACATTTTCTAAGGAAAAAAAAAAAAAAGATAAGAATGGTCTCGCCTGTTTGTGAAAAGATATAGATTAGAAGTGGGTGCAGGGATATGGGAATATGATGGCCCTGTCCAGCGGTCAAGTGATTATTTTAGTAATTAATTAATTTAATTTTTTATTAATTAATAATTAATTATATTAATTAATTTTATTGATTAATAACATTAATTATTTGAATAAAAAAGTTTAATAAAATTGTTTATTTATGCATAAAACAATATATAGAATATAAGTATATTTTATGATTTATTGAAATTTATTTTTTAATTTAATAATATTATAAATTTTATATATTATTTGTTAAATTAAAATTTCTGCTAAAAATATATTTCTGTCATTTGTTATACTTGTTAATTTTTTTAAGAAATAAATCATTATTATTTATTATGATTATTTTATTTTCTTTTAAAAATAAATATATTTAAGTATTCACTTCTATTTTTTTTGTTATTTCATATCAACCTTTCAACGTGTATATATCTAAGGGTTATACTATTTTCATGTTATATATATATATATATATATATATCTTATTTATCATCACATTAAGAAGAACGTAACTTGATCAAAAGTAAATATAATGTTTTATATTTCGAATGATCCATTTCTATATAAGAAATATTTTAAAAATTAGATTGAACAATGAATAAAAAAATTATTGTATATGTATATATTATATGTGTGTATAAGTTAATCCTACCAATTTTTATTTTAATATAGAAATTTAAATTTATTAAATAATAATTTAATACAGTCTTTAACATATTATAATATTTATTTTTAATATATATAATTTTATTATATAAATTTAATTAATGAAAAGTTAAATAATTATTTATTATTTATAAGTAATTGTTATGTTCTATAATATATATATATATATATATATATATATTAAATTGATAAAATGTAATTAAAAGTGGTTAATGATTTAATGGATAGGTTTTTGTTTGTATAGATTAAGGTTTATGGTTCTACTCTTTTCTTCAATATTTTAAGCAAAGTAATAAATTTATAATAATAATTAAATTTAGACGTAATTTTGTCATTTTTATATATCATTTATGAGTCAGGTAAATGAAAATGTTAGATTCTTCATTTTTTAAAAAAAAAATTGGTTGATTTAGGGTCATTTTATTGATCAAATAATTTATTTTACCAAATACAAATTAATTGGTTGGATCTAAAGGCCTCAAATCACCTTAAAATTGATCAATTAACTTATTGTCAAACACCCTAAAAAACTCGTTCCATTTCTAACGAACCCTTCAATGCGTTCAAGTACATGCAAGTTCCGCAAGACAAATTGTTCTCCTGACTCAAAAAAGAAACCACATGCTTTGTTTTACAGGAAAAGCAAGCTGCATGTATTTTTATTTCATTTAATTTGTAGGTTACTTACATTTTATACTTTCTCAGAATTACGACCGATCTATTAGTAAAAAAAGGGAAAAGAAGCAAATTAGAGACAATGCAGAGGTGTGGTTGTCGGGCCAAAATGTTCCTGAGTGCTTGAGGAAAAGGATTAGACAACACGAAGATTACAAATGGCAAAGTACTAGGTTTTTTGATGAAGAAACTCTAATCTGCAGCCTTCCGAAATATATCAGAAGGGACCTAAAGCGTCATCTTTGCTCGAATTTACTTACCAAAGTGGGTATTTTTCATCTCCACATTTAATCTGTTATTACTGATAAAAAATTTTATATGAAGAATTAATTGAGATTAGCTCAAGTAATGTATGTTGAATTCATTGCTTCAGGTGCCACAATTTAAGACAATAGATTCATACTTGTTGGATGTCCTGTATGATAGACTGAAGCCCGTCCTTTATATAACAGAAACCTATATTTTCCACGGGGGCAAACCAATTGAGGAAATGATTTTCATCCAGAAGGGAAATCTTAAATCAACGGCGAAAGTTGGTGGAAGACCCGGTTCTTTTAAATACTCCAACCTTAAGGATGGGGATTTTTGTGGAGAAGAGCTTGTAACATGGGCCTTGGACCCTAACTTTTCATCTGATTTTCTTCCCATTTCAACTAGAACGGTCAAGACAATATCAAAAGTCAAAGCTTATGCTCTCATGGCCGATGACCTCAAGTATATTGGTTCCCAACTTCGTTCCATGCAACTCTACCAACTTTCCAGGTGCGGTGGCTTTATGCATAGCAGCATAGCAATGTCAATGTACTGCAATCTTGCTTCACAATAGCTGCATTCATTTGCAATTGCGATTCCTTCAATGCTACTGTTATCACCACATAGACGCAACTTAAAACTTATTGTCTAATTTTGAAATGGTATAATTTATACATCCAGGCTCCATGACGAGGAGCTCAGAACATTGGCTGCTTGCAAAATACAAAAAGCTTGGTTTCGCTACAAAAAATGGAAGATGGAACAGTCTTTATTGGCAGCGGAAGCCAGCCCAGAAAGTGCTTCGGATATGGCAGTTGGGAGATCGTGCCCTGGTCTTACAAATTATGCATCAAGGTCTGCTGCCGATGGAGTACCATCCATTTGGGAAAAAGGAGAATCTAGCAATATCTCTGCCACATGAACCAGATGAAGCTAATATTCATGTCTCAAGTTAAATTAGGAGGGATAATTTTAAGTAATTACTATGCGATATTTCTGTTTGTATTTGGCTGCTTGATTTGTACTTGATGCACTGATTACAACTATTATGTATTTTATTCAAGTGAAAATGACTGTATGTTTGGGTTGTTATTTTTGGAATGATAATTAGGCAATGATTCCGGCATAAGTGTATTAGTAGATCCAACCATTAAGTTTCATTCAGTCATGTAATATTGCGAAGGATAAATAAAATCTAAGATTGCATAAGTGTACCAAAGTTTCTCCATAATAATTAAATAAATAATATAAGTCAAATTATTTGAGGATTAGAATTTTTTTAATTATAATTAAAATAATTTTAGAATTATACAATTTTTTAATATTTTGAAATAAAATTTTTAAACTTACTACAAGAGAAAAGATAAATGTTTATGGTCACAATAATCGATAAAATAAAATGTAACTGCTAAAAATAATATTCTTGTGATATGTCTAATTGTCGACCACGAGTGTATTATGAATAATGTTACCACATTATATTATTAATATTTAGTGGCCGTCAATAAAAGCCTTATAAAATTACAATCTTAACTAAGGATTTAAATTGCGATTACGATCGCGATCGCAGTTGCATCGTGATGCAGATGAATATGGAAAAATACAGTTATAACAGTCCAAAATTGCGAAAAATTACTAATGCGGTCTGCCCTGAAAATGCAATATTATGGTTGCGAACCGTTTTTTAAATCCTAGATCTTAACTGTTGAAATATGTAGAGAAATAGTACTCTAATGTCGATGAATTGCAACTGACTTTGCCCGTCATTAATATTAAACTTGTTTTAGAAAAATCAAAATAAACCTCCCATATGTAAGATACATTTGTAGTCATTTATTAATCCAAGAGAGAGTTAGGTAGGCAAAGATATCTCACATGACATTAGCATTTACAAATTGGCACGTTCAAAGTACTATATAAATCAATAAATTTAAATTTGCTTCGGTCTTTTAAAAAATGCACAGATATTTTTAGCTCTCTTTTTAAGGCGAATTGCCATGAGGAACATTTTGTTTCATCCGGTCTCAACCGACCAAATAGACCCAAAGTCGATCCGTTGAACACAGGTTGAGCAGTTTATGCGGGTAGTAACGGATGCTAAAAGGGGGGATATGTTCCGGGGGCGGTCGGTGGCATATTGTGGCAACCTATCCGACTCCAACCGATCATATCTGAAGCTGCAGTGGAAATGACATCATTTGGCGCCTTGAGGCCAAATTGAAGCTGAAGCCAATCTAGCCTTTTTCTTTTAAAATTTTTTTGATCGAACAAAATTCTATCGGACTTCTCCCTGCTCTATAGCAGCCGCTAACGGCCACCGCCCGCAACTAATTCTCTAGATGAAGGACTTTGTTGCTCGTCGGAAACGAGAAGCCCCTCTCCATTGCCGTGAATTTGTGTTCTGCGAGTTGATATTGGGGATAAGAAGTGGAGGCAGTAAGAAGCCGCCAGTAAGGTGAATGTACTCAACCATTGTTTTTCCTTTCAATGTTAAGAACAACGCATTCTATCTTGTCGATACCTTTGTTCTGGTATTGAGAGTGCTATCAAATTGGCTGGAATGTCTACCGTCTGCTAGGATTCATGACTAATATTGCCTCTTCTCAAGTATTTAGCTTAGTGTCATTACTGTCATATGAAATGAAGGATAGAAGAGAGTGTCTTTCATCATCTTGTCTCTTTCCCTGTTGAAATGAAAAAAGTCTAATCTTGCCATGGCTCAGGGGAAATCCATTTTGTTCTGCCTTATGCTGAGTTTGATTTTGTAATTCAGTGGTGTATAATTCATCAAATACTTGTTGAAAAACCATTAATCTAGAAATTTCTAAGTTACGGAAAATCTAGAAGTTTCTAGTAAATTCAATTAGGAATCTTCTAGAAATTTTACTATAAAAATATTTTAAAATTTTATGAAAAGATAAAATTGTACTAATGATGCTGAGTCAGATTGTGAAATCTCTAGAAGATATTTCACTTATAAGTTAGTAAATTTTTTGGCTATAACTAGCCATTCCTTTTGTACCAGAGAAGCCAAGTAAATCAGATGTTATAGACTCAACTCTCCCTCACGTTATACATCAAAACTCAAAGTCTTTGCCATCTTATCGAAACTTCATCACAATTAATCAATTTAGCAATTTCTAATCATATTCACCACTACATAAACTCTCAGCTTCATTCCATACAACACACGAGCATAGCCCTTATACCATCAATGCTCTCGGATAAGTGCTTCAGCTTCATTTGTGGTGTTTAATTAATAGTTAATAAGAAATTTATTATTTATTTGTTGATTTTATTGTTTTCTAGAGCAAATGTACATCTTGATGCTTTCAGTTGTGGCTTTTGTTATAGTATGTCATTTAAACCATAAAGATCTTTTTGTTTTCTCTATCATTTTGAAAGAAAATGCAATATTTTCTACAAACGACAGGTGTGGTCTATATAGAGTGAGCCTATGCAGACAATTGTGTCATCTATTAGGTCATATAATATTTTCTTTGTTAAAAAATTTGAGTGGATCAACTATCGTCTATATAGGACCCTATATAGACCATACTTGTCGTGCCTATATAGATGACATTGTCATTTATATAGATCTGATCTATACAAACCACTCATATGGTCTATATAGATCTGATGTCGTTTGTATAGGCCCATTAATATTTTCTTATTAAAAATTTGGGGGGAGCCATACAAATGATTATGTTGTTTGTAAAGGCCCATGCTATACAAGCCATATAGTGCAGGCCTATATAGATGATATAGTTGTCTATATAGGTCCCTTTGTATTTTCTTTTCTGAGAAATTTGAAAGGATCCATACAGATGACCATGTCATCTGTATAAGGCCTCTCTATACAAACTATTCATATGGTCTATATAAATTAGATCTATACAAACAACAATGTTGTCTGTATAAACCAATCTATACAAATAACTTGAGTGGTCTGTATAGAGTTAGTATATCCACTTATATTTTTTTTAAATGTTAATGCCTCATCTATAGTATATCCTTCAACAATGGAACCTTTAGGTCAAGCAAGGTTTGTAACATAGCCCTTCAGCTTCTTTATATATCTCTCATATGATTCATCCACCTAGAATGAATGGGACGCCCCAATAGTACTTCCTCAGGCAAATGCATCATGAAGTGAATTATTATGTCAAAGAATGCTTGATAGTATATCCTCTTAAGTTTGCACAAGATCAGTACAATATCTTTCTTAGTTTGCATCACATCTTGCTTATTTAGAATTCTTGCACAGATTTGGCTAAAGTAATTACACAACTTAACAATCAGTAGCGCTAGCTTTTTTGGCAAAAATGCTCATATTGCAGGTGCTAACAATTGTTGCATAATTACATGACAGTCATAGGACTTTAACCCCTTGATCTTTTGTCATTGTTGACCATATTCTTTCTCAGATTTCCAACAAACCCATCAAGAAACTAAACATTTTTAATGAACTAATAAAACTAACATGGATCATCCTGACGAGCATGTATTTAGGATGTGGTTTCATCCACCTCGCCCTCTCCTCAAATAAATGCAATTTTAGCTTTATATTCATGTTGACTAGGTCATGCCTTGCATTATTTGTGTACCTATAATGCTATCATATACATTTTTCTCAAGATGCATCATATCAATGTTATGACTCAAGATTATTGTGGGCCAATATGGAAGTTCAAAGAAGATACTCTTCTTGCTCCAATTAAGTTCATCTACACCTTTCTTTTGCTTAACTCCACCCCACTACATGTGTTTTCCAAGAACTCTCTGACATACTCTAATTAACTAGTCCATAATCATGTCATTAGTAAACTGTCTCAGATGGGTTTTTCTTTTAGTTATTAGTAAATTGTACAAATTAGCCTATATAGACAATAGGGTCATTTGTATAGGTCCACATAAATTTTCTTCCTTGAAAAATTTGAGGGGACCTATACAGACCATTCTATCATCTATATAAGTTAAGTCTATACAAACCACATCTATATAGATTTAGCCTATACAAATAACAATGTCATCTCTATAGTCACCCATATATAAGAAGTATAAAATATTTTAAACTCTCTATTTAAATATTAATATCATACTATTTGTGTAAAAAAATTTTCCAATAAATCTTATTTCACATCTTCAATGGAGAAAAAACTTTTATTTTTATTGTTTCAACTTTTTTGATTATATAAAAATTAATCATTTAAAAGTAACTTTGTAATCAAAATTGTTTCTAAGATACAAATTATAAATAAAAATTTTCCATTCAAAAATAGCGATTAATTAGTATTATCAATTATAAAATATCAAATTATAATTATTTTTAAATTAATAATTTATAATTAGCTATTTTTAAAACTATTTATTATGCAAAATCATTTTAAAAGATATTTTATCATTTCAATCATATTGAAATTCAAAGGAATGAAGTAAATTAAAAAATGAAATCTTTTTTAAAATTATTTTGTGTAAGAAATAATTTCAAATATAATTGATGACTATTATTATTTTGTATTAGTGCACTAAAAAATGATTATAAATTAATGTTTAATCATCATATTTACAAATAAAAATATCTTTTCATTTTTTTAGTCTGGCATTAATATTAGTTATAAAGTTAAGTTTCAAAGGTTAAATTTGTATAAGTGCATTGAAAAAACTAATAGCATAAACCTTTTTTTACCATTAAGGATTTGAATGAAAAAAAGAGTAAATAAGAAAGTAATTTAACTCAAAATATTTATTGAATATTAATATAATTATGAAGTATCTCCAAAATACAAAGTGATAGGAATGATAATGAAGTAGAGTTGGAGCATATCAACTTTTTAAACCCATATCTAATTATCAAAGACAATACATTAACTTGTGTCATACCCCTTTATTAAGAATAATATTTATTTCATCATGATATTTCATAATGTTCCATAGAAGTTAAAACTACTTAACATCTTTACCCTAAAAAAAAAAAACTACATAACATGATTTAAAAGATACATCTTTTACAGTATACACTTCATTCTTTTGATTTTAATAATGTGAACTAATATTTCTACTTATATTAGGATGGAGGTTGACAAGTTTCCATTTTTGTTTATATTATGAATAAATTTATTTAATAAAATTTATTGATATATATTTTTCATATATTTTCTAGCATTTTATTTTAAATCTTTGAATCTAAGAAAGAGCTAACAAAGATCTTTTCATTCAAATATATTAAAAAACTATTCTAATATATCATTTCTAAATTCAACGGAATTATTAAGTATAACAAAAAAAGTTTAGTCAAGTAGAGTTTTTTTTTTAATCATTATTTAATTATTAATACAATATATAAAGATCCTTACTACAAATATACAGTAATTGAGATTTTTTAGAATAATTTCTTTACTAAGTTGAGGATCTAATTTAATTAAATTATTTTACTATATATCATATATTTCAATTCTTATATCACATTTTAAATTTTTTAAAAATCTAATTATAATTATAAAATAGATATTATGTATTAAATTTTAATACTTTTATAATTTTTATTAAATATTAAAACTAATTGTAACTTAATTGAGATTTTGTTTAGGTTTATGGACAGTTCAACTTTTTATCTATTTTTTATATATTTATTGTTATATTCACCCAACTATTTAATATTCATATATATATATATATATATATATATATATATATATATATATATATATATATATATATATATATATATATATATATATATATATATGTATGTATGTATGTATATATATATGTATGTATGTATGTATGTATGTAATGTTTATTTTTTATTATAAAATAAATTTAATGTATTTTGAAAATTTTAATTTAATCAATTAAATACATTTTTTTCATGTTGCTTTACTATACAATTTACTGATTATTTCTTTTTATTTTAATTGATTCATCGCACATTTTCTTCTTCTTTTCTACATCCACTCTCATTATGTATAATGCAGATACTAAGGTTAGAAACAATTAAAATGAAATTGTTTAAATAAGTTATAGGGCTAATTTAATTTAATTCTATTTTTAATTCTTATATTAGCCTACAACACACCATTCTGGGTCCTTTTCTTTTTCTTCTTTGCTCTACTCCATTCTTTTTTATATATTAGTAGCTAATATCATTAAATAGTACATATATGATGTCATATATTTACATTTATTATGAGAGGCTATTTTTAATATGCTAAAAAATAAATGTATTAAGTATCAATTAAAATAATTAATTATATAATCTACTTAATAAAAGTGTTTAAAAATTAAAATTAAATCTTTTAATTACTTTTTTCAATGGATTTGCAATATCAATTTTTTAAGTATAATATTTTCACACAAATATATTAATTTAAAATTTGTCAAGCATTCATTGTTGCACTCGTTTTTATTAAGCAACTTTTTATTTATGTTTCCACCAAATTCCACAAATCTTGAGATCTAAAGTATACTTTCAATTTGATGCTCTAATTGTTAAAATTTTGACACTAAATTTTGAAAATTGCAATTGGATTGAATTTGTTGTTATTGTATAACTGGGCACCAATATCAAATATTGGAACCAATATATTTATTACTAATATTAGAACCAAAAATAAAAGGATATTTGTGGAGAAGGAATAAAAGTGAAAGAAAATATCTTCTTTCTATATTGCAATAATCCTTACAAATACATTATAATTTTTTGTCACAAAATAAGACTCAATTTTTTCTCTCAAACTAAAATTTCTCTCTTGCTCTACGAAGCTCAATTGCTTTGAAGCAAAAAATTGTAGAAGTCTTATACATTATACGCCTTATATAACCAATGGTAGATCGACTTTCTTACATTATAATAATATTATTTTTGTTATAAAGCCATGTGTATCCTATCATTTCTTCATTCCAGGCTTTCCATTCAATTTCTGCAGCTTGGATGGCTAACCTTTATCCAAAACCATTAATGCACCATTTGGAGTTTGCCATTACCCTTAAGCTTTTAGCTTCTTCATTTCATATTAGACTACTGCCTTATATTACCGCCTCATATTATCGTCTTCAATTCCGCCATTCATTCTTTTTTTTTTCAAAATTAATTTAAATAATTCCAACAAACTTCCTATAAATTAATTTTGAAATAATACCAAGCATTATCTTTAGCTTACCAAATGCATTTGCTTTGAGTGACTTTGTTAAAATATTTGTAACTCGCTCATTAGATCTACAAAATTCTAGCTTTATCTCTCTATTATTGAATAGTTCTTTGATATAATAATATTTGATTCCAATTGCTTGCTATTACCATGAAAAACTGGATTTTTTGCTAATGCAATTATTGACTTATTATCACAAATAATTGTTATTGGAAATTCTTGCACTTATTTTAACTCTTCTAATAATATGTGGATCTAAACTGCTTGACATGTTATAGATGCTATTACCATATATTTAGTTTCTACAGTTGATAAAGCTACTACCTGTTGCTTCTTTGATGACTAAGAAAAAAAACTATCTCCAAAATAGAAAACATAACCAGAAATGCTTTTTCTAGCTTCAATGTCACCTGTCGAGTCATTATCTGTATATCCAATTAAATTAAAATCATCAAAATAAGTGTAAAAGAGCCCATGATCTCGAATACCACGATATATCATAAAATTCGCCTTGCTACTTACAAGTGTGATTGATATGACTTTTCCATGAAATGACTGATAATCCTAACTCCATAAACAATATTTGGCCTAGTGGAAGTCAAATAGTGTAAACTACCAACTATGCTTGTAAAATAAGTTGGGTTTATCAGTTCTCTGCTACCTTCTTTCTTTATCTTAAGGCATTCAACAATTGGGGTTCGAATTAGAACTATTGAATCCATTTTGAACTTCTTCAAATATCATTAGCATACTTTTTTTAAGAGATGAAATGCCTTTATCAATCGACTACACTTTAATACCCAAGCAATAAGCCATCAGTCCTATATTTGTCATTTCAAATTAGTTAGTTATAGCCTCCCTAAATTCTATAAACATCTTTTTATAATTTTTTATAAATACCAAGTCATCAACATAAAGGCATACAATTATTAGACTTCCATTAGCTTCTAACTAGATGAATAATGTATGCTTGTAAAGGCACTTTTGAAATCCATCTTACAATAGATATGTGTCAATCCATGTATACCATGCCTAAGGTGCTTGTTTTAATCCATTCAAAGCTTTCTTCAAGTGATAGACTTTTTCCTCATATCCATTTCTTATATAGTCTGGTGGTTGCTTAACATAAACTTCTTCTTCAAGGACACCATTTAGAATTGCTGACTTAACATCCATTTAATGGATTTTTCATTTATTATGTGCTACAAGGGCAAGAATCATTTGAATAGTATCCATTCTAGAAATTGGTGTAAATACTTCAAACAGTTAATTTCTTGCTTCTGCTTATAACCTTTGATAACTAATCTAGCTTTATAGCAATCAACTTGACTATCAGGATTGTATTTTGTCTTATAAACCCATTTGACACTAATAAGCCTTTTATCAAGTGGTAAAGTTGTCAACTTCCATGTATCATTTTTCTTGATTGAATGGATTTCATCATCCATTACTTGAATCCATTGTTTCATCTACTGCTACATCTTCATAGAAAATTAGGTCATAATTTGCAAATAAGAAAAAGTTCACAATTGTTTCATCAATAATTGTATCTTCATTGTCATTATCTGATGTGATCATATAATCATGCAAAGGGGCTGACAATACTCACTTTTGTTAGGGACATGCTGAAGTTTCTAGAATTATTGTTGGTAGAAAAGAACTTTTGATAAGGGATGGATTACAAGGATAGAGCTATTTGTTTTAGCTAAATTTAGTTCACTTTCTACAATGACTCCTTACTGTTGTTGTTCATCATTTTGATTCCAAATCCAAGCTTTATCTTCAATGAATTTGATATCTCTGCTGATAATTATCTCTTTTATCACTAGGTTGTATAATTTGTATCCTTTGATCACACTACTATAGCCAATGAAAATGCATTTCTGATTTTTATCATCTAACTTCTTTCTTCGCTTATCTGGAATATAAGGATATGTAATACACCTAAATATACACAGATAAGAAACATCTAGCTTGTTGCCACTCCAAGCTTCTTCAGGTGTTCTTCCAGAAACACTCTTTGTTGAACATATGTTTAATAGGAATATAGCAAAGCAACAACTTCAACCCAAAAAGATTTTAGCAAAGTTTTAGCTTTCATCAAACTTTTAGCCATTTTAATAATTATTCTATTTTTGCTTTCAACTATAACATTCTATTAAGGAGTCTAATTGGCTATCAGTTAATGTTGAATTCCTTGACTTTTGTAAAAGTTTAAAATTTCATTTAATGTAAACTCTCCACTACAATCAAATCTTTCAGTTTTCACATAGAAGCCATTTTACTTTTCAACAAGAGTTATAAATTCTATAAATTTCTCAAAAGCCTTTAATTGTTCTTTGAGAAAATATATCCAAGTTTTTATGCTGAAAACATCCATAAAAATTAGAATGTAACTTTTGTGTCCAAGTGATTCTCCGTTAATCAGACCATAAATGTCTGTATGTACTAATCCAATGATTGTCTAGCTCTTTTAACTTTCCTAACTAGAAAAGAATCTTTACGCTACTTTCCAAGGATACATCCTTTATACTACTGATCGAGAATATTAATTTCTAATAAGTTAATAATTATCTTTTTCTGAACTAACAGCTTCAACCCTTGAAAGTTTAAATGATCAAACTGGAGATGCCATAACTAACTTTCATCCTTCAAGATTGTTGAAAGATTCATCAAAGCTTTTGTTTGTAAATTCAAAGGAAACGGTTATGTGTCATTTGCACATTTGCAATCATCTTGCTATTTTTACTTCTAATTGTGCAAACTCCATCTCAAATATCAAATTTGTACCCTTTTTCAGAAAGTTAGCCCATAATCAAGAAATTCCAAAAAAATCCTAGCACGTAATAAACATCAATGATAGTAACATTTGTACCATCTTTAACTTGTATGCTAATATCACTTTTCCTCATAATAGAAATTTTGGATTTATTTCTAAAATTTACTTCTACATTTACAGATTCATCCATATGTGAGAAAAGCTCCTTTTTTCCACATATGTGATTGCTAGCTCCAGTATCAAAATATCATATATTTGTATGCCATGTCTGACTCATTTAATTTGCATGCGAGAACCAAATTTTCTTTAACATCTACTACATTTGCATTTTTTGTCGACTCATTTGGCATCTTGGAGTAACATTCATTTTTGTAATGTCTAAATTTTTTGCATCTATGATAATGGACATTAGATCCATTTCTTGCTCCACCATAACTTCCTTCACTTCTAAAAGAATTGCCATCATTTGATCTTTCTTTGTTAGTGGTATTAAAATAGCCACTTCTTCCACGTCCTTGTCCTCATGTGCCACTTTGATAGCTTCCACATCCTTAACTACCTTAATAACCTTTAAGATTTTATTGGACCGTCCTGCTTTGTAAAGCATGCTCAAAAATCAAGTTTGTGGGATTTTTGCTCATCTAGTGTTCATGTGTACATAACAAGCTTAACAACCTATCCATTGGCATAGATGATATATCATGTGCTTCTTCAATTGCTATAACAACAAATTCAAACTTTGCAGTAAAAAATTGCATGTCTTTTCTACAACTCTAGTGTTTGAAATATCTTCACTATTGGCTTTCAATTGGTTAACGATAGTTTGAACTCGATCAAAATATGTTGGAATGGATTTTGAGTCATTCATGTTTAATGACTCAAAATCAAATCGTAATGTTTGTAACTATACTTGTCTGACACGATCATTAGCTTTGTAGGATTTCTCCAGAATATCTCATGCTTCTTTTGATGTATTTGCAGATGACATTTTTCAAATATATGATCTTCAATAGCTTCAAAGGTTGCATGCAATGCTTTCTAATCTTTTCTTCTAGCCTCCAGCAATGCATTTTGCTTATTTCTCTCTAATGCACCAAAGTCACACAATCTTTCACTTCGGTGTAGCCATTCTCTACCAAATTCCACAAATCTTGAGATTTGAAGTATACTCTCAATTTGATGCTCCAGTTGTTGAAAATTTTGCCATTAAATTTTGGAAGTTGCAATTGAATCGAATATGTTGTCATTGTATAACCAAGCACTGATACCAAAAGTTGGAACCAATATATTTGCTAATAATACTGGCATAAAAAATAAAGGAAAATTTATGGAAAAGGAATAGAAATTATAATTTTTTTCCCACAAAATAACACTCAATTTTCTTTCTCTCAAACTAAAATTTCTCTCTTGCTTTGTGGAGCTCAATTGCTTTCAAGCAAAAAACTGTAAAAGTCCTATACATTATATGCCTTATATAACCAATGGTAGATCGGCTTTCTTACATTATAATACTATTATTTTTGTTATAAAGCCCTGTCTATGCTGTCATTTCTTCATTCCAAGCTTTCCATTCAACTTCTGCAGCTTGGATGATAGACCTTCATCCAAAACTACTGATGCACTGTTTGGAATTTGTCATTATCCTCAAGTTTTTAACTTCTTCATCTCATATTGGACTACTGCCTTATCTTACCGCCTCATATTGCCGTCTTCAATGCTGCTATTCATTCCTTTTTCTTTTTTTTTTAAAAATTAAGTAAAATAATTCCAACATCTCCCCCCCCCCAAGATTCAGTATCAATATTCTTTCAAAACTAAAAGGCTTCAAACTCCGACAAATGTTTCGGATCGGCTTGGGTCCTTGTGTCTTTGAAAGGGCTCTAATGACTCTTCAAATAGCAGAAGTAGTTTTGTCGTGGCCTGTGGAATGAAAAGCAAACAGTTTTATGAGGTTAGTACTTTGCTGATAACCTGTTGATTGCTAAATTGCTTCTGTTATATTCATTGAGGCTCTCTGTCGGAGTATGTTTTTCGTAACAAAATTCTTCCCATTAGAGGGTTGTCATACAAACTATGAATCTTGTGGTTAGATAAAAAAAAGAACGGCCTCATCGAAGTCAAAAATTACTTTTTCAAACAAAGCATCTTTTCCACACTTATTTTTATAACAAAAACGGAAAACTGATATGTTCCCGAGTTAGAACCAGAAGAGGAAGACAGTGAGAGATATCGAAGAAGGAAGGACGGGGTAACAATGAATGATTAAGCTTTCATTTATTTTAATAGGAAGTTTTTTTTTTCTTTAGAGGAATATAATTAGAAAACATTATCGTAAAAATTAATTTATATCTAGGATTTAAAAAACGGTCCGCGACCGCAATATTGCCCGCAATATTGCGTTTTCGAGGAAGACCGCATTCGTCTGCATCGCGACGCGACCGCGATCGCGACCGTGACCGCAATTTAAATCCCTGATTTATATATTTAATATCTAATTTAAATATAAAAAATTGATATAACACATCTTTTTTTTTTAGTGATATGCATGAATTTCAAGTAGATATTTATTGAAAGCTTAAAAAGTAATAGCATGCGGGATATAATAGAGTATCTTGAATAATGCACTACTAGAAGGGCTAATTATGTTTTTAGGGGTAAGGCTTTAGATTGAGGTCTTAAATAACAGTAGGATAAATAGAGAAGGGCGTGGTAGAAATGATGGTCATATGTATGATCAATTTAGGTACTTTCCATGAACCCCCCTAATAATATCAAAATTCTGGTTTGCTGCAATTGAGTAAGCAGATATTTTTTCCCCCCTTCTTCTTCATGTATTGGTGACCAGGATAAAATCTTCATATTTACTTAGGTGTGGAACTACTCCAATCCAACAATGACAACAATAAATCCATCCTCAAGACCTTGTAGCTTCACTCTGATGCAATATTATGCTGCACTCTAATGCAATGTTCTATTGTCTTTTTTGAAAGAAATTTTGCTGATCTCACATTTTTATTGGCACTGCTGGTGTTCACTTCTACAAAAGAGGCAAGACTGGAGACTCCCTTAGTTGCATTGCAAGATATAAATTTGGTGAAAATATGTGATGACTGTAGATGGAAGATCTTATGTTTAAAATTTCTCCAGATCTCTAGTATTTTGCATTGAGATCATCAAACTTTGTAGTGATATATGGTTGTAGCACAATATATAAATAGAGATTGACATACTGTTGAAGTGTCCTAAATGAGATTGAAATAATAGTAGAATATCCTCCCACAACCGTAAAGGAGTTTGGAAGACTCCCTATACTTAGCCCAAAGGCTGAGGTTTTCATCAGCAGCAAAAGGAGTATGGAGAATTCCCTCTACTTCAGTCCAGTCACCCTCTTCACTGACCCAATTTCTCACAAAAGCCAGTTGAATGACATAATAATGCGGAGAACTTTCGAGGGTTTTCTTCGGATTATTATGCTGCTAATGGCAATTCTTTTCACCTGGAGTCAGTTGCAGTACGCCATTATCACTGTAGATCCTAGTCGTGTGTCTTTGGTCATGCTTGGTGTCCAATCCCTTGGCTTTGGCATCCCATTGGTAACTGGTAATGGAAATGGCATTTTGTTCAAATGGAATGTGATTCCAACTCATAGTCACAGTGGCAAAATATATGACCTGAATACATTTGAGCATCTCCGTCTAATTGAATCTACAATAAGGATTCTTTTGCTAGTTTCACTCGCACTCACTTTAAGGCTTGCACACAGAGTGTATGAATCTCGTATCGGAAGAAGTAACAGTCAAAAACAGAAAAGTTGTTTCCCTTCATTATAATTTTAAATATCAATTTTTTTAATCACAAGAAATAATTAGACATAATATTCCTTCGCTTATATAAAAAAATGAAAATTCCGTGCAAGTCATATCTTTTGATAATCAAACGAAACTTAAGTCAATAATTTTTTATTTGAATATCTAGGAAACCCTTTAAATGAAAAAATACAGAGGAGGTAGTACTTGAGAGTTCAGTCGGATTTTGAAGTATTAATTATAGACTAAACCACCATTTTAATCCTTGAAAGATATCAATTACATCAAATTTCCTCTCAACATTTATTTTATATCAAGTAAATACCTTTTCTATTACTTTTATATCACATCCATTCCATTGTTAACTTTTTCATCTAAAATCTGATGTGGCAGTTTTACATGGAATGGCACATTTTATAAAAAGAAAAACAAATCCCTAATTTCATGAAATAGACCAATTGAGACACAATGGCTATGAAACTCTTCAGGGTGTACTACCGCACTACTAGGATCCAATGCTGCTCCTTGTCTTGTGAAAGATGCCTCGAATTTCAAGGCCAAGCACGAAGAAAGTCGTTCCATGGTACGACCAGTGGATGAAGTCATCATATACTTCTAGACTAAAATCCTAATGGAAACCAGCGCCCTATAAGCCTATATATGCTTGTTGGGGAGTTATACGAAAACCCTTTCCCTACTTTCATTAAGGTAAAAATCATAGTTTTTCTTTTTTCTTTTAAGATTTTCAATTGAAATTAGGAGGCACTCTTCGATTATCAAAGTTTAAAAGCTGTAGTTGGGACATTCTTCAGTTGTGGAAGTAACGCATACATGATCTCTTCTAATTTTGTTATTAGCTCCTTTTTAAAATTTTGTTTATCACTATTTTCATCATTTTCAAAGTTTTTTTCTTGTGCAAATATTTTTGATTGAAATTGGGAGGCACTTTTCAAGTTTAAAAGCCACAGTTGGGACATTATTCAATTGTGGAGGTAACACACACGTTATCTCTTTTGTTATTCGCTCTTCTTTAAAGTTTCATTTATCATTGTTTTTCATCATTTTTTACTTTATTGCATAGTTATATCTCTGTAACGATGAAATTGTGGAATAGAATTGAAGAAATTGGTGATATTGCAGAGAGAAAAAAATTGAAGAAATTAGTGATATTTAAATTTGAATCACAAACTAAGTCCAACTCCACTCACCATTAAACCAAAAGAAAAAATTAAAGAAAAAAAATAAGAAAAAGAGGAAAAAGCAAAGACCATTCCAAGTGTTTACCTTTATATTGTTTGGTGTGGGCTGAGCTGAACAAGAGACGAAATGTTTGGTTCTGGTTTTGGCATTTTGAAATTTCAAGCATTTGGTGTGACGAAGTTGGCAACCTAAGACAACCATAGCTTCTCGAGGTGTCCTTTTTTTAAGCTTAGAAGAAGATAAGATTATTTTTTGTGACCCTTTGCAATATGCTAGCTTTACACAAATAATTTTTTTTTCCTATAGGCCTTGTTTGTATAATGTAGAGTAGAAATAGCTCAAAAAAGAAGTAATACAGAACTAATTTAGAAATGGGAGCAGAAAGTAAATTAAAAAAGGAGCAATAGCAAGAAATAGGTTCATTTAGTTGTGAAAGCTTGAATATTTTGTTAGTTATTTTTAATGAATGTTTTGTTAGGTATTTTGGAGGTATTTCTCGAGATTATTTTGAATGAATAAGCAGCAAGATATAACTTTGTTTAGTTGTCAAACCTGCGTTAAAACTTGGAATATTTTGCTAGTTAATTAAGAAGAATTCCTTTTGTTATTGTCTTGAATGATGTAGTATGGATGTCAATATGTACAGGCGCAAGCCAATTGTCAACAGCCTAAGTTGCCGTCTCTAATTTTTAATGGAAAAACCTAACAATGGGATGGATGTGATGTAAAAATAATAAAAAGGTATTTATTTGATGTGAAATAAACTTTGAGGGGGGAATTTGATGTAATTGATATCTTTTGAGGACTAAAATAGTGATTTACTCTTAATTATAAATCTATAATTTATTTCCTCTTTAGTCTGAGAAGTAGGTTATGACACATTCTATTTTTTTTTTTCTCTCTTTCTTCTATATCCTCTTCGACCAAACATAGTACTGGAGTAGGATAAGTTATTCTATTTCAAAACTAATGCATGCCACTAGTCTCATAAGCTTCTTGTGATACTTACAAAAAGTTTTCTACGCTTTCTTATTTAACATTGAGTTATCTCATGTTTAACTATAATTTTAGTCCCTTAATCTCCTTAAATTTAATGTTATATTTGCATTCATCTAATATTCAAATTAAATCAAATTGAATCCACATGAATAACTTTTATCAAATTATATAGAAAATCATAATTTGTACATTGAACTCTAACGAAACTCTATGTTGGCTATATTCAAAAAGAAAATTAGTAGGTTATGTGAGATGTGACAATTTGTATAATTCGAATTAACTCGTTTATTAAATGTGGTAAAATTGATCATTTGTTTAATTTGTTTAACAATTGTAATTAATAAAAATTAAATTATAAAAATATTTATTAAATTAAATTATATAACAATATTTTTAATTATTAATAAAATAATATTTAAAATTTTATTATTATTTTATTAAAATAAAATTTTTTATATTTATTATATATTTACTTATAATTTAATTATTAATTATTTTTAAATAATATTTATAAAAATTTAATATAAATTTTTAAATAGGTTGGCGTGACAATTTAAATCCGATTAAATGTGTCATATTAGAAATTGTCATCCTCTATCACCTATCACACAATATTAGTGATCAAACTACATGTTTTTCCTCTTCATTTGTGGATCTCATGAATTGCAATTTTTTAATGTGACAAGGTAAATTTGATTAATTTTCTCTTTCAATAATTGTTAAATTCTAATCTTATGAAAAGTTTTGTATGTTACTTAGATTTTTTATTTTTGATTTGATGAAAATTATCAAATTGAATTTAATTTACTACAATTTGTATATTAGAGGGCGAGCATAAAATATTAAATTTAAATTCGAACTTAAAAGCATTACAAGTGTTAAATAGTTTGTCACTTTTTTTCAAATTTAAAAGGGTAATAAATATAATACCAATAGCAATTATGTTGTACTATAACAAATGCAATCAAATATGATATAATGTACCTCAAAAGGTAATTACTTCGCTGTATATTTAATAACTGGCTTAGCCGAATCCATTAAAACAAATTGTTTCGAAACTAACAGAGAGGCTCAATTAACTATAAAGTGGATTAATTTAAAAGCTTAATTCATTCTAATTTTTTTTAAAAAAATAATGGATGTAATTGAATAATGAATAATCTAACAACTCAAATATTTATTCTTTTTAGGATTAAAGAAATAAAGTAGTCACGGATTAAAATAAATTTTTAAGATTCATTGAAAGGTGACAATGGGCTTAATTAGTAGGCCTGAGCTTCAGCTTAAGCCCATAGACCCTAGTCTATGCTCATGTCAACAACAGTCCATTTTGAAATCGGGCTTTATATCCAACTCTGAAGACTGTTCCAGCTGTGGTCCATAGGCACAAAGTCTAGCAACGATTACCTTTACGATTAATTCAGCTACATCAAGAATTTTTAGTATGAACTTAGTATCTCAATTATTCATTTATATTCAATTAAGTTCTATATTATTGTTAACAAGTCATTTGAATAACAAAAATGTTGATGCAATATTGATTTTTAGAGTTAACAATACTATAATATTCTCATGTCAACATTTATCACTAATTATTTAAAATTTTAATCAATAACCAAATATCAAAAGAAATTGCTAATCTTCATATCCTTAGAGGTTAACATCTATTCTTTTAGTTGGACGAACAATTCATTCATATTCTTAAAAAGTAATATAATAATTAAGGGTATTTAAAATTTTTCAGTAAAAAATATAATTTTAAATATTTAAGTTAATTTCATACACTTTCTCTTATTTTTATTATAATGCATGTATTAGTTTAAAAAATTGTTAGTGATGATAAATTAATTTTAATACTTCTTATTATTTTATTATCATTAAATTAGTAGTATAATTTTACATCCTTTTGAGAAAGTGGAGTTCATGTTTAAAACGATGTAATTGAATAAATCTAATTGAATAAGAAGAGAATTTTGACTCATGGGATTTGTTTTGGTGCTACTTGATAAAATTATGAATTTTATTAGACTTTTTTTATAAAATTTATATTGCATAAAATTTGAAAATTTTTCCTAATAATATTAATTATGAAGTGCAATTATTCACATAAATCTTGTATTTTCTTATAAGATCTTACAAATTTTTTCATAGAACTTGCAACATGAATAGTAATGGTTACATTATGAAAATTTTAGAAGTTTTAAAGAAAAATTAACGGATCTTATAAAACAATTTTATCAAATAATTATAAGATTTATAAAAAAAAATAGTAGATCCTTTTTTTGTCCTTGCGAAATTTACTTTTTTGTGAGATATTTATATTAATTTTGTTCTTATAAAATATTAAATTGTCTAATATTATCCTTTTGTTAGTGTTTTTATGAAAATTAATTTTATGAATTTTATCTCTTTAGATATTTGGACAAATTAATATTTTATAGAGATAAAATATTATAAAACTAAAAATAAAAATTTATAAAAAAATTACAAAATCGTACCAATAGTTTTTAATCCTCCGTGCTTTAATGGAGTTAAGAATGCCCCTTAACAGATATGGGATTCTAACAAAGACTTGGGGCAACAGAGTTTGAATTGTGAACCGTATTGACCCAAGAAGTATCTCTGTGTTTCTTTATCCCAACGTAGTATTGATACACAACGTGGCTATAAACCGTTGAGCTTACTCTAAATGTAAATGTGAGACTCTTTGAATTTATAATCAATTATAATATAATTATAATTTTGAATCATAATTAAGAGTAGTAATAAGAAACTTATTAAGTATTTAATATTATTCGATTAACAATAAATATAATTATTTAAAATTTGAATTCTAATAAATTCAAAAATTATTAACTTAATTATTTAATCATAATTAAATTTTAATTATCTAAAATTTAAATCCAAATCAATTAAAAAATTATTAATATAATTACTTTAATCATAATAACCGCCAACCAAACAAGCTGTTGTGTACAATACTAGAAAGTAGATTTCATAAGTTTAGGATAAGGCTCTCTTTGGTGGAATTAGCTGATAAACTAATTATTTATATTAAAAATATTTGATAAAATTATTTGAAAAATATAAAAGGATATATTGATATAAATAGATATATTAATCAAATTAATTCATATTTATTTTAAGATTAAATTATATTAATGTAATTAAAATATGTAAAATAAGAATATAATTATTTAAAATTTAATTATGTTTAAAATATTATATGTATTATTTTATTTATTTATTTTTAAATAATAATATAATAACTTAAAATTTTATTTTAAATGATTTTGTTTTATAATATCAAATATTTATTTACTTACTTGTTTTTATTTATCTATATTAAATTAATGAAGATACGTCATATTTATCTACATAATTAGAACATAAATTATCATTTAATTAAAAAGGAGCAAATCTCTAAAATTTTGAAAAATTATTATCTTATAAGTTATAATTGATTATATTTTATCATATCATATATTTATTTATTTATATTAAATCAATAAGGATATGTCAAATATTTATTTATATAATCAGAATATAGATTGTTATTTAATTATAAAAAGATGGATAAATTTGAAAAAATTACTATCTTATAAACTATAAATTATTTTAAAAATTTTACCAAATTTAAGTTTATAAATTACCAATTTTTAGTATGTAAAATATATTTAAAATTTAATTTATAATTTCGTGATTAAATTAATAATTTATAAATTAATTTATTTATTATAATAAATATTTACGAGGAAGCATTTCATGACAGCTTATTGGATCCTGTTGATACTTGCTTTCAATTAACTCAGAACTTCGTTGTTGGCGCCGAGAATTGAACACCAATCCACAAATTTTTGACATGCGCAACGTGACATGTGGAAACCTTAATCAAACGGAGAGATTCTTCGACTCAGCAGTTCTTGTTCCTTCGTTGACCCAATTCAACCCTCCAACTATGGAATATTCGTCGGTGCTCTAACATCACATGTGCTAAAATCATCCACTGATTGGAAAACAAAGTTGTTCTACTGTTTCTGTTGGGGTTTGCAGAACTTGAGGTATTTCCAACCGCATTAATTGTTACTCGTAATATATCTTATTGCGCAATTTAAATTCATATGATCCTATACACTTTTAAAGATACTAACGTAATTTAAAATTTCAAATTCTGCTGTACATGCATTGTAGAATGAGAGGAGAAAATCATGTGTGATTAATTTTCTTTGACTCCACACTCTATTTGCCCAAGGTGCCAAATGCAAGTTATCTTAATCAATCACTCAAAAGGGTAATATTAGGCTTCATAGTGATAACTATTTGTACACTTTTATGGAAAACTCTAATTAATCTACTTTAAATATTTAGAAAATGAAATTATACTCTAATTAACAGTTATAAATTATTTATCATGTTACTTGTATAATATGCATTAACATTTATACAACAACCGTTGATTTATAATTTGTAACAAATTTAGAGATTAGCATTTTTTTGTGGCTTTAATTTCCTTTGGGTTTGCATGCAGTTCCTTTGGTCAAACTTGTACAAGGCTGGTCTTGGGGAGATAGCCTTAGCTAAGCGGATCTGCATCTGCAATTTAGTTTTTGTCACACTGCTTCTTTGAAACATACAGGTAATTAGCACCCGCAGATTATGTGCAATATATGGAGGAGCTTTGTATACGTGTTGTAAATATGACGACATAATATCATCACATGGTACCATTTAATATATTATACAAAAACAAACCACAAAGAGTATGCGGAGAGTAAAGGATACAAAATTGATTTGATGGATCACACTGCTTTATTTACATACATAAATTTTCTGGGAACATGGATGGGCGGGAATGCATGTGAAAATCTTAGCGTTTGGTATGCAAGTTAGACGAAGCATTCCCCTGTACTAACTAGCCTTGCTTGGTACATTACACACTTGCACCGGATAAGAAAATTACAATGTATAATTTACAATAAGATATAGATAAAAGATTTAACGTGATGCTATAATTTCGTTATATTAAAACATAGTTTTTTTAAAAAATTGCTATATATAAATATATATATATATATATATATATATATATATATATATATAATAAGATACCAAATTAGGTTTTGAATATTTTATATTCATTATATTGAACTTTATAAATTTATCTCAATATCTTGTATTTAATTAATGACTATTGATTTGTATTCAAAAATTTAATTTTGAATCTTATTTTTAATACATACAGCCTAGGATTTAAAAAACGATCCGCGACCACAATATTGCCTGCAATATTGCGTTTTTGGAGTAGACCGTATCCGTAATTTTTTGCAATTTTAGACCGTTATGGTCGCATTTTTCCGCATTGCTCCGCATCGCGACGCGACTACGATCGCGACCACAACCGCAATTTAAATCCCTGCATACAACATTAGTTGTTTTAAAAAATCAGATTGTTGAATCAATCCAGTTATAAATATTGAATTGAAAATATGAACTAGTGTAAACCAATTGAAATTGATGCGAACTAGTTTGAACCATTCAAAATTAGTGGATTGGGCTAGCAAACCAATTCGTTTTAAATGATTTAAAAAAAGCAAAAATTTACATTTTCAAAATAGTTAAAAAGCATTGTATTCATGAATTTAAATGATTTCAATCAGAATTTTTTTTAATGATTTCTAAGAAAATTATTGTTATATTACTTGTGTTTTATCATTCATATATTTATATCATTAATTTAAGTTCTATTGCTTTTGTGTTTTTATCATGAGACAATTTATTATAAATATATAATACTAGTGTGTGTGTGCATATATTTTGATAAAAATCGTTTAACTAGTAATTTGGTGATTGAATCAATGAATTAATGAACTAGTAAGCCAATAACCTAATTGGTTGGATTTTAAAAATTATGCATTAAAATATCGTTGTAAGTTGGTACATTTAAAATAAAGAATATTTAGAAACTTATCTATACAAATACAAAAATCCACATATATTATCAATCTTCATCTTAATCTGTTGAGAAAAGGGGTAAAAATATAGAAAGAGGTTGAAAATGTGCATGATATTTGAAAAGATACTTATTTCATAAAAAGAAAATACATGTACTTCAAACGCATTCCATAATCAATATAAAATAAAAGAAAGAAAATTAGTTAAAGAAAAATAAAAATAAAGAAACATACAATAAATCATAAATATAAACTGCAACATTAGTGATAATGGAAAAGCCTCCTCTTAACATTAACAATTAATAAATAAAAAAATGATTTAATATCTTAGCCACAATCAGGGATTTAAATTGCAGTTGCGGTTGCGGTCGCGATCGCGGTTGCGTCGCGATGCGGATGAATGCAGAAAAATGCGGCTATAACGGTCTAAAATTGCGGGAAATCGCGGATGCGGTCTCCCCCGAAAAACGCAATATTGCGGGCAATATTGCAGTTGCGGACCGTTTTTTAAATCCTAGGCCACAATGATTATTAATCAAAATTAAAGAAAAACAATCAAACTTTCCTATCACATGATGCAGTTAATTTTATCTTATTAAAAAACTAACTTCACAAAAAGCAGAAAGGCGCTACGCGGGAAATGCTTCATCACATAAAATGGATATGTCAGATATTTATTTGATATTTGGGAAGAAAAGAAAGTACAATTAACATACTTTTTCCACATAGAAAGATAGATAAGTAGATAGATAAATTCCCAATACTTAACAAACCCTTCGGTGTGTTAAAGTGCATGCACTTCCGAGAGAAAACTGTTTAAACTCACTCAAGAAGGAAACTTCATTTGTTTTTAAGGAAAAGCAAGCAGCCCATAGTTTGATTTAACTTGTACTTACTTTTGTCAGAATTTTGAC